>JACEFZ010001571.1:0-5000 GCA_014155875.1 Cepaea nemoralis
CGGCCCCGCCACTAAAGCGAGTGCTTCTGGAAAAGATACTTTCTCGGGAAAACCGTCATTCCCCGCCTAGAGTTTCTAGATCTCTCTGCACGAGAATTTAGAGCGATACCCCGCATCACGGGTTACTCGAATTTCGGTGTTTCGAGAATATTCTAGATCGTAAGTCCTTCATCGGCTTCCCTCAGTCTATTCTTAGCTGGGAAAGTCCCCGATGACGCGCCAAAATAGTGCGGAATCCTGACGACCCAAGACAGATAATCGCGTTTCGTCACAACCTCTCTCTCTACTCTCTCTCTCTCTACTCTCTCTATACCTCTCTCTCTCTACCTCTCTCTACCTCTCTCTAATCTCTCTCTACTCTCTCTCTACCTCTCTCTCAACCTCTCTCTCTACCTCTCTCTCTCTCTACCTCTCTCTCTACTCTCTCTCTACCTCTCTCTCTACCTCTCTCTCTACCTCTCTCTCTCTACCTCTCTCTCTACCTCTCTCTAATCTCTCTCTACCTCTCTCTCTACCTCTCTCTAATCTCTCTCTACTCTCTCTCTACCTCTCTCTCTCTACCTCTCTCTCTACTCTCTCTCTACCTCTCTCTCTCTCTCTACCTCTCTCTCTCTACCTCTCTCTCTCTCTCTACCTCTCTCTCTACCTCTCTCTAATCTCTCTCTACTCTCTCTCTACCTCTCTCTCTACCTCTCTCTCTACTCTCTCTCTCTCTCTCTCTCTCTCTCTCTCTCTCTCTCTCTCTCTGACGGCAGCCGCCCCCGCCTGGCTACCTGAAGTTGTAGACCCCCACAAACTCACCACCACATCAGACTGTAACCACCACATCAGTCTGTAACCCACACACCGGACTGTAACCCACACATCAGACTGTATCCCACACATCAGACTGTAACCCACACATCAGATTATAACCCACACATCAGACTGTAACCCAAATATCAGTCTGTAACCCACACACCGGACTGTAACCCACACATCAGACTGTAACCCACACATCAGACTGTAACCCACACATCAGACTGTAACCCACACATCGGACTGTAACCCACACATCAGACTGTAACCCACACATCAGACTGTAACCCACACATCAGTCTGTAACCCACACACCGGACTGTAACCCACACATCAGACTGTAACCCACACATCAGTCTGTAACCCACACATCAGACTGTAACCACCACATCAGACTGTAACCCACACATCAGACTGTAACCCACACATCAGACTGTAACCCACACATCAGACTGTATACCACACATCAGACTATAACCCACACATCAGACTGTAACCCACACATGTACCCAGTACTCCCAACAGCCAAAGCTTCTCAATGGCAGCTTCCATGAAGGCTGCAGGGGTGCACTGCCCCATCTGCTGACCCAGCCTGCAACCTTGGGCACACTTCTATAGATCCCTTCCCCTTTTTGACCAGTCAGTCCGTCAATCCGTCCGTCCTAAGCAAGCGCCTGAGATATTCTTCGCCGCCCTCCTTCTCCCCTATCCTTGTGCCTAGTGTGCCAGCACTTTACGCCATTTGTCGGCCAGATAGGTCTCAGATTAGCTCGTCTTATGCCAAATTGTATTCAGTTCGGCACCGGATCATCTCGTCTTACGCTGAATGTATTATTGTCAAGTGCAATTTGCATAAAATATACATTCACGTACTCTCGTCTGTTGTATGCCCGAGTTCAGTCAAGCGTGCAAGCGGTTCAGGGTCACGGGTGGCCCATTAGAGAGATGGAGGGAAGAAATGGGGGGGGGGGGGGGGGTTTACAACCTGGCGGGTGGTCGTATGTGTGTTTGTATGTACGTCAGGAGCCCGTTTAATTCCGGCTGGTAAGTGCAAATAAGTGCTGACGGCATCGGTCTACATTGTAACAGGGGCTGTGGGCGGGCCTGCCTGGGGTTTGATGCATGCTTGTGGTGATAATCACACACACACGCGTGCACACGCACATACACATGTGAATACCTGCCTGTTCATATTTACCAAAGTATTCTCGCTCTCTCGCTCTTCTCTCTCTCACACTCTCTTACTCTTTCTCTCACTCTTTTTCTATCATTCTCTCATACTTTCTCTTACTTAATCTCTCTCACGCTCACGATCTTCCCTCTCTCTTTCACTCTCTTAATCGCTCTCACTCTTTCTCCCTCTTACGCTCTCTCTCTCTCTCTCTCTCTCTCTCTCTCTCTCTCTCTCACTTTCTCTGTCTGTCTATCACGCTCAAGCTGTCTCCTCTATCTTCCACTGTCTCTTATTCTCGCTCAGTATCTCACTCTCACTCTCCCATTCACTCGTTCTCTCTCTCATTCTCTCTCGCTCTCTCTCATTCTCTCTCGCTCTCTCACTCTCTCTCATTCTCTCTCTCACTCTCTCTCATGCTCTCTCTCACTCTCTCTCTCATTCTCGCTCTCATTCTCTCTCACTCTCTCTCACGCTCTCTCTCACTCTCTCTCACTCTCTCTCTCTCATTCTCTCTCGCTCTCTCACTCTCTCTCTCATTCTCTCTCTCACTCTCTCTCATTCTCTCTCTCATTCTCTCTCTCATTCTCTCTCTCACTCTCTAACGCTCTCTCTCTAACGCTCTCTCTCTCATTCTCTCTCTCATTCTCTCTCTCTCATTCTCTCTCTCACGCTCTCTCTCTCACTCTCTCTCCATCTCTCTCTTTCATTCTCTCCCTCTCTCACTCTCTCTCTCGCTCTCTCTCTCTCATTCTCTCTCTTTCATTATCTTTCTCTCACTCTCTCTCACTCTCTCTCACTCTCTCTCTCACTCTCTCTCTCACTCTCTCTCACTCTCTCACTCTCTCTCTCACTCTCTCTCTCTCTCATTCTCTCTCTCATTCTCTCTCATTCTCTCTCTCACTCTCTCTCTCACTCTCTAACGCTCTCTCTCTAACGCTCTCTCTCTCATTCTCTCTCTCATTCTCTCTCTCATTCTCTCTCTCACTCTCTCTCACGCTCTCTCTCTCACTCTCTTTCCATCTCTCTCTTTCATTCTCTCCCTCTCTCACTCTCTCTCTCGCTCTCTCTCTCATTCTCTCTCTCTTTCATTCTCTTTCTCTCACTCTCTCTCACTCTCTCTCACTCTCTCTCTCTCTCTCACTCTCTCTCACTCTCTCTCACTCTCTCTCTCACTCTCTCTCACTCTCTCTCTCTCATTCTCTCTCTCATTCTCTCTCTCATTCTCTCTCTCACTCTCTCTGTCACGCTCTCTCTCACTCTCTCTCTCAGTCTGTCTCTCATTCTCTCTCTCATTCTCTCTCTCATTCTCTCTTTCACTCTCTCTCTCACGCTCTCTCTCTCTCACTCTCTCCATCTCTCTCTCATTCTCTCTCACTCTCTCTCACTCTCTCTCGCTCTCTCTCTGTCTCACTCTCTCTCTCATTCTCTCTCTCTTTCATTCTCTTTCTCTCACTCTCTCTCACTCTCTCTTTCACTCTCTCTCTCTTTCTCTCTCTCTCGCTCTCTCTCTCGCTCTCTCTCATTCTCTCTCTCACTCTCTCACTCTCTCTCTCATTCTCTCTCTCACTCTCTCTCTCACTCTCTCTCACTCTCTCACTCTCTCTCTTACTCTCTCTCTTAATGCAACCCAAAGACAAAATAAGTCATGGCAGGGCAGACCAGGCCCTAAGCCTTGGTTGGCAGCTGGTCTAGGATCGAAGCTCCGACAGGCGGACAGTTAGAGCATTGCTTTGCTGATCCGGCAGCTTCTGCAGCTTGTCTTGTTCCAGATTATAGGTGTCAACTTTCCTCTGGAGTGAACTAGGCAAGCCGAGAGAGGGATCATGCTGCATGGGCAACACATGGTTTCTTTATTTTAGCCCAGGCTTTGTGCTATGGAGAGGCAATAACTCCATCCCTGGTCTTAACCGGTCTCGGAATCAAAGCGAGAGGCAACTGTTACGGGTTATAAGTCCTTGTCAGTTGGCGTAGACATGGGGCGCCACGCGTTGCCTCTGACGGTGGGAGACACCTACAGGTGTCACTGATCAGCTACCGCCCGCCTCAAGCTGGGCAGCCCCCAGCCAATTAGGTGCCGATCCGCCACAGCCTGCCTGCTTTAATGGGTACTTGGGGCTAGGACAAAATCTGAATCGCAGGCTGTAAAACCAATGCACCAGGTACTAATAAAAAGAATAGAAACCTCAAGCTACGGCTTGCAACCTGAAACGTGAGAACCATGTGTCCAGGATTTTCCACTGACTTGATACAGGCATTGATAATGCACATTGGGAGCACGTCGCCGCTGAACGTGTTGCATGGAGGGCAACTATCAGAAACGGAATAAAGACAAAGGAGAAAATGATTGCAGATAAAGCACACACAGAGCGTGAGAGACGTAAGGTGGTGCAACATGGTGGAAATGACCATGTTTTCACATGCACCTACTGTGGGCAAACATTTGCAGCAAGAATTGGCCTTACCAGCCACACTCGCCACCGCCATGGATCGTAGTTATTAAGCCTTTTTAAAGCACAATGTACCAAACTATCGTCTGTCAAGACGGAAAGGTGCCAATGAACAATGAACTCTCTCTCACTCTCTCTCACTCTCTCACTCTCTCTCACTCTCTCTCTCACTCTCTCTCTCTTACTCTCTCTCTCACTCTCTCTCTCTTACTCTCTCTCTCACTCTCTCTCACTCTCTCTCTCTCTCGCTCTCTCTCTCGCTCTCTCTCATTCTCTCACTCTCTCACTCTCACTCTCTCTCTCACTCTCTCTCTCTTTCTCTCTCTCTCTCTTTCTCTCTCTCACTCTCTCTCTTTCTCTCTCTCTCTCTCTCTCTCTCTCTCTCTCTCTCTCTCTCTCTCTCATTACAATGGTACAATATGATACCACCGCCTGTCTTACTGCCTGTGATATCGAGTGTAGTGTCATCACCAATAACAAATTACCTCATCAATTATGACTTCAAGTGCTTTCACACAGCCTCTTCCGTTGTTGTTTTAAATCAAAGATCGGGAGCATCTGTTGTATCTTCCCCCCCCCCC
>JACEFZ010001571.1:10000-21492 GCA_014155875.1 Cepaea nemoralis
CTGTCAGCCTCAAACCGGACTCTGCCCAGGCTCACCTGTGTCATGCAATCTACCTGGACAATACAGGTGAGCTGCTTGTCTCTACCGTTGATGTGGTGAATTTACCTGGACAATAAGGTGAGTTGTTTGTGTCTACCGTTGTTGTGGAGAATTTACCTGGGCAGTACAGATGAGCTGCTTGTGTCTACCGTTACCGTGGAAAATAAAGTGTAGCTTACCATTCAATGACTCATGAAATAGCAAGCCATCATGTTCACCTGTCAGATGTGTTCAGTGTTGTACGTATTCTGTGATGTGGTTCAGTGTTGTACGTATTCTGTGATGTGGTTCAGTGTTGTACGTATTCTGTGATGTGGTTCAGTGTTGTACGTATTCTGTGATGTGGTTCAGTGTTGTACGTATTCTGTGATGTGGTTCAGTGTTGTACGTATTCTGTGATGTGGTTCAGTGTTGTACGTATTCTGTGATGTGGTTCAGTGTTGTACGTATTCTGTGATGTGGTTCAGTGTTGTACGTATTCTGTGATGTGGTTCAGTGTTGTACGTATTCTGTGATGTGGTTCAGTGTTGTACGTATTCTGTGATGTGGTTCAGTGTTGTACGTATTCTGTGATGTGGTTCAGTGTTGTACGTATTCTGTGATGTGGTTCAGTGTTGTACGTATTCTGTGATGTGGTTCAGTGTTGTACGTATTCTGTGATGTGGTTCAGTGTTGTACGTACTCTGTGATGTGGTTCAGTGTTGTACGTAATCTGTGATGTGGTTCAGTGTTGTACGTACTCTGTGATGTGGTTCAGTGTTGTACGTATTCTGTGATGTGGTTCAGTGTTGTACGTATTCTGTGATGTGGTTCAGTGTTGTACGTATTCTGTGACGGTGGTTTCAGTGTTGTACGTATTCTGTGATGTGGTTCAGTGTTGTACGTATTCTGTGATGTGGTTCAGTGTTGTACGTATTCTGTGATGTGGTTCAGTGTTGTACGTATTCTGTGATGTGGTTCAGTGTTGTACGTATTCTGTGATGTGGTTCAGTGTTGTACGTATTCTGTGATGTGGTTCAGTGTTGTACGTATTCTGTGATGTGGTTCAGTGTTGTACGTATTCTGTGATGTGGTTCAGTGTTGTACATATTCTGTGATGTGGTTCAGTGTTGTACGTATTCTGTGATGTGGTTCAGTGTTGTACGTATTCTGTGATGTGGTTCAGTGTTGTACGTATTCTGTGATGTGGTTCAGTGTTGTACGTATTCTGTGATGTGGTTCAGTGTTGTACGTATTCTGTGATGTGGTTCAGTGTTGTACGTATTCTGTGACGTGGTTCAGTGTTGTACGTATTCTGTGACGTGGTTCAGTGTTGTACGTATTCTGTGACGTGGTTCAGTGTTGTACGTATTCTGTGACGTGGTTCAGTGTTGTACGTATTCTGTGACGTGGTTCAGTGTTGTACGTATTCTGTGACGTGGTTCAGTGTTGTACGTATTCTGTCAGGATCTTCTATTAGGCTCGTTGGCTAACACATGTGAGACAGTACAGTATAACGTGATTCGACGTAAGACACAGCAACACAAGTTCTATGGATTTATTGCCACATTAAATACATAACGATAATTACAACAATGTACAACATATAACTCACAACCACAATACAGCTCATAGGTCTGACGCTCACGATATCAGTCGTTCAGCTCACAACCACGGAGATTCACACAAACGCCTTGCTCTCGACACACACGTCCGTTCATTGTCCAGTCCCAGCTTGGTCTGAGATTATCACGCACACTGCCCACTGCCTCTGGTGGGGTCACGTGGCTTTTGCGTGCGTCTGTCGTCAGCGCTGGTCGCGTGTCAGGTAAGAATCTCGCCAGCCGACAACTCTTGTCCGCCGGGTGCCGTAACGATGTTGCTGCGTAGCTAGGCTCTGACATTCTCCCCGGGTACCTCAATGAAAGATGCCATCTTTCATTCATGATGTATGTATATACTGGGGTAGTGTTAATTTCATGTCAGAGACTACTTTTTCCCAGTGTTATGCATGAAATACATATAAGGCATAGAAATATATACAAAAAAATGTAAGTTGCATTGAAATGACAAATGAAGTACAATTTTTAACACAATTCAGGTTTCATCCCCCTGATGCCTGGTTACCTTCATTGCAATAATACCCAGTCAGATCAGTAGCACCAGCTTCACGCATCTACCTCGCAGCTATTTGAAAAAAACGTAATAATATGATTGTTTTGCAACAACCATCTAGCCAGACTGAAATACGGCTTTGTATTCGTCGTATTAAACACTTAAACTCTGCCCTCATTTGGTCAGGAGCTCTTATGTTGGTTTGCAATGTTGGCAGCTCTATGACATGCTTGGTGGACGCCTACCTGCTGTGCTAACCATTTGAGCAACAAAATGTCTATCTGTACAATATACATTAATGAATATGTTTCAAATTATGGCCCCTGATGTAATTCACAAATGCAAGGGAAGTAATTTTGACATTTAAGAAATTCCATACATTACAATAATTATTTAATTTCTTAGCGTCATTGCTTGACGTTTTCTTCATATTAACGAGAAAAAGTCGGTAATATGAATACATTAATCAAGATATGATTCTAAGATTACACTAATCAAAATAAATAAGTACCCAATTGGTATATTATATTTTATAGATTCAAAAGGATTTTACAAGTGTCATAAATTTTTGAAATTTTGTATGTCGTCCTGCTAATTTTGCTAGACTTTTTAAATTACACCGGAAATATCTACGAAACGCAAAATTTGGTTGATGTTACATTGTCTGAACACAAATGATCCGGTTTTATTTCGGAACGGATAGTAAAATGTTCTTACAGTTCGTGTCTGATGTTATAGTATCACAACGGATTATGATGGAATGTTCTTATTTCCGATGTGTTCACAACTTCTGGATAAAGATCGACTGTTCTTATTTGTGATGTTCAAACGTCGAACAATTTGGATTAAATTCGCTGCAGAGGTGGTGTAGGAGTCAATGTTCGGTCCACATTGCACATGTTTAAAATATCACGGTGAAGAAAATCACTCACAGATGTCACAATGGTAAGTTCGCTTCTGGTAAGTGGTTAAGCGTCTGTGACACTGTTCTTGGTGTATATATACAATTAATATTGTTCTCATTCTAACACACACTACACAATTATACTACACTCATTACATAACCTTGATTAAAATAAGTATATTATACATGTCGGTTTCTAAACCGTATCACAATTTTTACTTATAGACCTTACACAGTAGGTGAATGGAAAAAAAAAAATTCACTCATTGGTGGCTGTGTTGGGCTGAGTGTAATATTACACAGTGCACTCAGACATTGCTTACCTGGGTCTGTCGGACAACGGGACAAAAGGTCGGCGATTGTATTCATTCTGCCGGGAATATGGCGAACTTCAAAACTGAAATTCTGAAGCTTTAAGGACCAGCGAGCAATCATATTATTTGATGGTACTGCGGAATTTATATACCGTAATGGACTGTTGTCAGTTTCGATGATAAGTGACGTCCTAGAAGATATCTGGACAGCTTCGTCACACGTTCTACTAAGGCCAATGCTTCTAATTGCGGAATGGACCATGCCCGCTCTCGGGGCCTTAGTTTTCTTGATAGAAAACAAACGGGATGCAGGATGTCGTTGTATTCCTGCAATAGGCATGCACCGATCGCAATGGAGCTAGCATCTGTTCTCAATCTGAAAGGTAAACGAATGTTGGGCAATTTAAGGATGAGATTAGGTGAATTCTTATCAGAAAAGTGTGCCAAAACTTTATGAAATGCATTTCGTAGGCATTCATCGTTTACAACTTTTTCGGGTTTATTCTTGGTTAGTAAGTTAGAAAAAACCTCAGTTAGCTCTGACAAATCAGGAATAAAGTTTCTGTAATAATTAATAAGTCCCAACAAACTGCGGACTTGTTTCTTATTTGTTGGAAGTGACAGTTTTAGAATTTTGGAGACAATTTTGTTGTCTGTCATGACAAAGCCATTGGATATTCTGTACCCCAAAAATGATATCTCTTGGTAAGCCATGCTCACCTTTGAAGGCTTCACTGTCAGTCCGTGCTGTCTGATACGTTCTAGTGTCTGTTCCAGTATCTTTATATGTTCCGTCATTGTCTCTGTATGGACACAGATGTCGTCAATATAGCAAACTATATTAGGAATGTCAGATAGGAGGAGTCGTGTCATGCGTACGAATGTGGCTGGGGCATTGACTAGCCCAAATGGAAGTTTGCACCATTCGTACAGTCCCCAAGGCGTGGCGAAAGCTGTTAGATGTCTGCTGTCTTCATGTACAGCAATCTGCCAGTAACCTTTAGACATGTCAAGGGTCGTGAAGAACTTAGCGTCAGTCAGTTCTGTCAGGAGATCGTCCGTGTTTGCCATTGGTTCAAGATCTAAAACAGTTATTTTGTTCAGTTTTCTGTAATCAATGCAAAGTCGTATTGTGTTGTCCTTTTTACGTACAATGACCATGGGTGAAGAGAAGTCTGATAGGGATCGTCTGATGATGTTGTTTTTTCTAAGTTGATGATTTCCTGATGTAGTTGTTCCTTGTAATGTAATGGTATGGTGTATGGTCTGCATCTTATGGGTGTGTTTGATGTGAGTGTGATGTGATGCTGTACTAACTCTGTTTGTCCTGGGTTGTCTGAAAAGATGGTGTTTGTACTGTTTGTATCAACTGTTTGCACCTGTTTGTCTCTGCTTGACTTAGGTTTGGACTGATCTTGATCTCCTTCAAGCAGTTTGTCGTGTTTAATGTAGGTGTTGGAATCTCGTCGCTAGAATCGTCATCTTCGTGATCTATTATCACGGTGCAAGCTGTCGTATCGTCTTGTTCGTTGTCTCTGTTGTAGTATGGTCTTAGCATATTGATGTGAAATATTTTGGTTTGTCTTTTATCAGGATTTCGTAGTCAACAGGTGAGATTTGTCTTGTCACTTTAAAAGGTCCCCTGCCAAGAATCTGTCAGTAGCTGTCTGTCACTAGGTAGTAGTAGTAGAACGTCCTGTCCAGCTGTCAATGTTATAGTCCTGTTACCTTTGTCTGCGTATTGTCTGTAAGTAGCACCAGATAGTTTTAGTGCACTTTTAGCAATTTCACATGATTTCATTATCCTTTCACGCAATGATGTTACATATACAAATGATGATAGGGGTTTCAATACTGGAGTGGAATCAGTTAACATTTGGTGATAAATTGTTAATGGGCCTCGTGGTTTGGCACCATAGATGAGTTCAAAGGATAGAAACCGGTACTAGAATGTGGTACCTCGCGATAAGCAAAAAGGACAGCTGGTAAGTATAGCATCCCAGTTATTGGGGTGATCTTGAGGTTACTTTGGCTAGCATGTGCTTCAGATCCCCATTAAGCTTTTCCATAATCCCGCTCGAGTGAGGATGATAGGGGGTATTGAAGACTGCTTCACTCCTACCATTTTAGTGAAAGCTTGAGTGGATGCGGCGATAAACTGAGTGCCTCTATCAGACTGGATAGTATCTGGAAACCCAATTCGGGAAAAAATATGGAAGAACACTTCCATGATATCGTTGGCAGTAATGTTCTTTAGCGGAATAGCTTCTGGCCAGCGGCTACATTGATCAATAATTGTTAGAATATATTTATTCCTCTAGTTGTTGTATGACTAAGAGGGCCCACAATGTCAACTGATAATTTTTCAAAGGTCGACTGGCTAAGTCAGTGACTTGTAACTTTGCCTGTGGGTGTTTACCTTTTTTTACCAGTTTCTGGCATGTATCACAAGTTCTGCAATATGTTTTTATGTCATTACAGAATTTTGGCCAATGAAACTGTGTCAATAGTCTTGACCTGGTTTTAACATATGCCATATGATCTGCAAAAGGTATATCGTGAGCAAGATGTAAAGCTGCCTGCGATAAGTAGTTGGTAACACAGTTTGCTTTGTTGTAACGTCACCTCTGGTGTAGTACCTGGTGAGTATATCATTGTATAAAGCAAAATGCCATTTAGCATTTTTGGTTACTCTTGCCTTTTTGCCGATCAGGTCAAAATACTTTGACAGTGAAGGATCAGCTTTTTGAGCTGTTATGAATGTTTCCTTCATAGCAGTCACTAGGTGGTACTTCTGGGCTAAGCATTTGAATAGCCTCAGTTTGGTTACTTTCATCTTGCACTCTAGCAGTAGCTCTTGTTACTGCGTTCACACACTCAATGACATCAGATGATGATGGAATGATATCGTCAATGATGTGATTGAGAACTTAGTGCTGCATTAGCTAACATACATTCAACAGGTGATATGACATTTTCAATGACATTTGGTGGTGATGTGTTATCATTAATACATAGTGATGTTATGTCATGGTTATGAGGTTTGTCATTCACCTCAGGTAAATTTCCTATGATTATATCGCACACTGGGTTGTAAGTGCCGCGACCTTTATTTTTCCGGTGAGGAATGGGTTTCGATGTATCCCCAAGCTAAGGGATATTTTTCAATTTTGCCTGAAAATGTTCTACATGTGATGTGTTCCCTGTGTAGTCTGTAGGTGTTATGAATGTTGTTTTCAGGCCAATAAGTGTACTCCCGGTGTCGCGAAGTACTGTAGCAAACTTGCCATTAACATACCCGTGATAGATGTCAAATTTTGCCTTTTGAGTCTATTCCCAAGTTCCCTTTCCCTCATTAGCAATAGGGATGGCGGGGCCGCTGTTAAGATCCTTTTTCAAAGAAGGTATTACAGACAGTGCAAGGTTGAATAAATACATCACAGCTGTGCTGCATGTACAGGATGTTTTTCTGGTTTTTCGTCTTTGACGTGACTATCGAACAAGGCGGCTTTGGCTTTGTTGGTCATATGCCTGCCTTACAATCCATGCGATGGTGACCGTAAGCCTTGCAGAGAAAACATTTACGTGCACTTTTGAACGATTTACGTTCTCGTTTTGTCTTTTTCCCATATTTTGAAAGTATGTTGGGTACCCGGGTTTTTATGCACATTCGTTCAAATAGGAGCATTTTACAGTGAACACAATGTCAAAATTTTTTCAGAGGTGGGCCTGTTTTTTTTTGCCTACTATAGTTTTTCCATAGTTGGCTGCTGCTACCCAGTTACTGTCAGTGTTCAGTGGCAAAACACTTTTTATTTGCCGTATAATAGGCCGACCCACGTTTTTCCCATTTCTTCCACACTTGTGCATTCTTTTCCCCTGCAAGAACTTAAAAAAAGATGCGGGATAGAAGAAATAACTTTATCTCGAATAATGAGATCTTCAAATTTATCATAATTTTTTAATTTTGGCTGATGAAGTCCATTTGCTGAAAATGTCTCGGACTAAACAGGGTAGTCAGAGAACGTTTGAGTTGATTTTGGACTCATTTACTAAATTTGTTCTCTGTACCCTCCCTCATTAACATGAAATGTGCCATTTTTTTGGATTTAATGAAATGGTACTTTTTTCTGAGGTTTTTGGGGATGGTTTCAATGATTTTCGGGTTTCCCCAGATAGACTCCTCATATATAAAATATTCCATTCCGAAAGTGGAACTTGGTAATGTTCCATTAATGTCTAAAAATTTTTGGGTAAAGGCGCTATGCAGTCACCCGAGGAAGTTACGAACGATACCTTGGTACTTCTTAACTGGTTTTCTTTTTTCCCGTCTTTCGATTTTTTTGTTTTTTATTCATTTCAGTCTCAGTGTCGAGTTGTTTCATTTTCAACTGTAATTCAAGTTCTTCTCTCTTACTCTGAGCTGCTATTTTTGCCTTTTTCAGCTCTGTTCCTTCTCGATCTCGGCCCTTTTTAATGCATATCATCTCAGCTTTTTCGCTTTTCAGCCATTTTTACTTCGGCTTGCTTTTAAAGCTGTTTCAATCTCTGTTGTTTTAAAGCTGTTTTTGCCCCTGCTTGTTGGCGCTCTTTCAGCGCTCTACTTCCGTTCACAGTACTCAGCGTATTCTTCTCACTCCCTTTTGTTAATTCATCACCCTTCTAACTTTAATTTTAAACCCTATCGATGAAATCAAAAAAGACGACATGATGGAGAAAATAGTCAATGAAAACAACCACACAAAATATATTAAATGGTTAGTAGAAAAAACAACTTACAATTGATATGACTATACGATGCGTGCCCACTAATATACGTAAAGTTAAAGTGAAGAAAAATATACTCAAGTGCCCTTTGGGTATGGGACGAATGGTTGGGCAATCGGGCTAGAAAAACTGTAGGGTCGTACTTCGGAACCTCTAATGAACCTCTACGGCAGGGTTTATGGATGGTACGCAAAAACCTGCTTTGTTTTTGGAGAGAAATAAGTTAGCGTGTGTTTGTTGGTGTGTGCCTGCAAGTCACTAAGTGTTGATTAGGTTTGGATGGCGTTGAGTATAATTGTATGTCGTAAATTTGTCGTCAACAGTGTTTCTTTCAACAGAAGTTACACACTTTCCAAAACTCTTTGCGTTCCACAAACTCAATAAACAAAGACAATCTATCTGTATTTGAACACTCAATAACATTGATGACACATCACTTACATCAAGATGACATTCAGTAAGGACAAAGACATCAAGTTTACAAGATGGCGACAAGGTCAAAAATGGCGGCAAAATCACAATGTTGACAAGGTCAAACGGTGACAATTTTCACAAATCACAAATGTTTAACACGTTTACAGGATCAAACAATATGTACTGTACATTTACTAATGATCTTAAACATATTTAGACAATGTAGTAATGGATCACACTGAGACTTTTCCGATCACATGTACATCACTATAACCTTGACAAATTTTACTAAGTACAAGAATTATAGTTTTAAATAACAAAAACGAGTAACACACGTCTAAATATATTAGGTTCTTAAATAAAGACGAGCAACCCACGTCCACACATGTCAGGATCTTCTATTAGGCTCGTTGGCTAACACATGTGAGACAGTACAAGTACAACGTGATTCGACGTAAGACACAGCAACACAAGTTCTATGGATTTATTGCCACATTAAATACATAACGATAATTACAGCAATGTACAACATATAACTCACAACCACAATACAGCTCATAGGTCTGACGCTCACGATATCAGTCGTTCAGCTCACAACCACGGAGATTCACACAAACGCCTTGCTCTCGACACACACGTCCGTTCAGAGTCCTGTCCCAGCTTGGTCTGAGATTATCACGCACACTGCCCACTGCCTCTGGTGGGGTCACGTGGCTTTGCGTGCGTCTGTCGTCAGCGCTGGTCGCGTGTCAGGTAAGAATCTCGCCAGCCGACAACTCTTGTCCGCCGGGTGCCGTAACGATGTTGCTGCGTAGCTAGGCTCTGACCCCCCCCCACCCATAAAACCCCTAAAATTCCCACGGGGGAGAGGAGTGGGAGAGAATTCCCTACTGGTTGAAAACCACTGTTCTAGGTCAAGATATAATGAGGTCTGTGACCAGCTGCCTTTAATGCGATATTCCCCTTTCCCAGGCAGTAACCAGAAAATTTAAAATAGATCGGTGTCCATTTGCGAAGCTGGGTCGATCCCAGAACTGTACCGGCGGGAAGGAATAATGCTGTCACATATGGTGAACTCGGAACCAGTGACTTGGTAAGCAATCATTCTAATCAGTCTGTCACCGTCGCTCTTAGTTTTCATCTTACAGGGGAAATAACCAATGAAACAAATTAACCAAATTATGTGGAAATTTCTCAATTATAGTTTCCCCTTTATGAACCAACCACTCCGTGGCGTTTGTGTTACGGGCGCAGTTCATATTCCTGCCATACCCACGTTCGAAACACAGCTGTCGGCATTTTGGCAGCAGACTGCCTTACGTTAGTTTGTATGAAATGGTATAGTTGCCGGTCGTTCAGAAAGCAATGGCAACTACTGAACGTAAACTTTCCCATGAATCACGAACAACCAAGCAATGCTGGGGTTGACTACTACGTTCCGTAAATGATATGCAGCAACTTCATGAACCATTTAAAGCCTTCTTTCGTTTCCTTTTCATCTCTCAATGAAGCCAGTCTTATGCCAATCCTTCCTATACTCTTTTATAACATTCATGGTAGGGTTCAGTATGACTGTTTCTTTTCTCGTATGTGCCCTGGAAACACCCAGGCGATTTCAAGTTGAATCCAGTACTTGTTATAGAAAATGTGTACGATTTAAAGAGGTATGTAAAATACTGCAGATACGATATATAAATACATCAAAAACTGAAGTAATGCAGCTTAGCGGATCTCCTGGTCTACTAAACCTACTGATAAATAGTATACATCTAAAACAAGCTAAAGAATGTAAATATCTAGGAAATATGATCTCAGAAGAAGGCAGAATAGACAGAGAAATCGACTTCAGATTTAAAAGAGCAAGTACGCTTACATATCAAACATCGAAATATACCTATGCCCGGCAGATAATAAATACCATATTCACACCAACCCTATGCTACTTATGTCTAGCTTGGACATTATCTAAATCGAACTTATACAAAGTCAACATCTGTGAGATGAGATGCTTGATAAGATATGCCAACTTAACTATTGGAGACCGAGTAAGAAATGATGCTATCAGACACACAGTGGGACCAAACACGTTGTGCCACATATATTGAAAGGCTAAGGGTAAAATGGTTCGGTCATCTAGTTGGAATGCAACACCATCAGCTACCAGCATTGGCCCTACATCAAAGAAGATCTGATACGATAGCAAGAGGACGCACGAGAAGAAAATCGACTGACGACATCAAAGACACTGTACAATCTAATCACCCGGACAGACACTATCCAGTGCCACCCATCGGGCGCTTAAACTACAACCATTTCTCCCCATGACACTTGACGGCAAAAGTAGAATATTGATGATGATGATGATGATGATGATGATGATGATGATGATGATGATGATGATGATGATGATGATGATGATGATGATGATTTAACATTTAGCGAGTTGTGAATACAGAGATACTTCTCTGTGGTGATATTTCATGAAAATATAATCACAAATGTGGATATTTAGAGACGCTGGAAATTATGCTACTGAGGACATGTTAATAGATCAACGAAAAATTATAATTTATAATATAGCCACACGCATAGGCATAATCACGTGACCTACTTCTACTGCGAATATAATTTTTCTCTATTCGCAATTCTATTGTGAATAGTCACTTCGAAGAAATAAACTTGAGAAGTTGGTTACAAGAGGTAAGATTGGTGTGAGTTGAGCTGAATCAAGAACCGATAACCATAAGCGCTCAGTCGTCATCTTTAACAGCCAGCGTAGAGTTCCAATACTAGTTTCAAGATTGATAGGGAAAGAACAAATGAGAGGTAGAGAAGAGAGGTAAATATCTGCAAGGCTTGGCATTGTTGAGACAAGAACACAGAAATGATCCACGACTGTGGTGATCGTGTAAGATAGCAAACATGACCGCCCAAGCTTATCAGCATAGCACAAAAAAAGA
>JACEFZ010001572.1:0-40569 GCA_014155875.1 Cepaea nemoralis
TTTTTTCTTCCCAGTCCAGATTTCCCGTTGTCACAACGCACTCCAGTATCCGCCTCTTACGATGTTCTCCAAGAGTGTGGACTCTAATACAAGTAACCAGTTCTCTTTATGGGGTAGCTTCTTTCAAGATAACGTTATAACTAACTTTCTTTCTAACTGTCCACATGGATCTCACTATTCTTCTGTAAATCCAAATCTCCGCAGCTTCCACATAACCCCCCACTAGTCTGCTAACTGTCCATATTTCACTTCCGTAACAGACCCCAACAGACACTTATCATTCTGTGTTTGTAACGAGAAAACAATAATTATTTCTTTTAGCTAAATAATGTCTAAAATTGAAATTCAACCACGCTAATTGTCAAAGTAACATATTGACTATAAATATTGATAAATTATAGTCTCGCAAAACTGCGCTCGTGTCACCGTCTGTTGTGATAATTGATTCCTTGAAGTTAACATCAGACGCTGTATTTGAGTTCCTATTACTTTTGTAGTATTTGTAATCCAATTTTGTAACACGTGCGAGATTGCAAATAGAAGTATTCACATGGAATCTATTAGTTGGATATTTTTGTGTGTGAACTGGCGGCAAATAGAATAATCTGCTGTTTGCACATTAATTTATGAACGCAGTATGACGCAATAAAACTATGCTAATTAAATTTAAGCTTATATGGCCATGAAAAATAAATATTGGATTCATCCTAAGATTATGGAGTCGATGTAAAGTTGTAAGAAGATCAATACCAGTTGACACTTTGTTTAGGGTTTAGAAAAAGATGTTTGAACACCCGAGCTTATTTTTGATTAAACTAAAACCAAAAAATTTCAATAAGAAGTATTTCACTGATAAAACGTGTTTCAGTTAACAAAGTCCTGTACGTGATTGGTTCTTTAATTCACCTTGAAATAAACTATTGTTTCATTTCTTTCAGCGACAGTCATCCACAACTTGCAGGTTAAGTAGAGGCCTACGTGGCCGTGAGGATTAGTGCTCTGCCGCTTAAACTTCCGGTCCGCTGATGGAAAGGGTAAGGGTTTCATCCCATAAATCGGTGTGTTGGACGTCAAGGTTGATATCTCGTTTAGAAAGCAATGGCAAGCAACTGAATGAACACTTGGCTAGAAAATCCATCTGCGGGTGGTGTTGATGGTAACGTACTATAAACGCCACGCAGCATCTGTTTAAGGCTAGGTAGAACAAGGAGCCGTCTCCACACCTTCAGGCGTAGTGTCTACATGCGGCAAGTTCTATATTTTTATAGACCAATCGGCACTTGCTGTGGTAAATATCGCTCCAAGCCACCTTCCTTCCTAAAACATTTTATGACTCTCATTTTAGGCGAGGTCGACGTGGCAGTCCAGGTCAATGAGAAACTATCCCTGCCTCGAGGAGGATTCGAATACATGACTACCAAACTGGCAGGCAGATGTCCTGGCCACAGCGCAACGGCAGCGCCAGGTCCGAAAGGAGTTCTCTTTAAATGGTCCATCACGTTTAGTTTAAGTAGTTTAGTTTAGTCGAATGATCAACATCACGGCACACGGGTGTAACCCATAAGTGCTCAGTTCTGCTCCTAACTCAAGCCTGAGTCCGAGAATCTCAGCTCAGTGCACGAACTCCGTAGCACCGGCGAGGATCCTGAAACTTGGGTAGATTTTTAACTCGAAATTTTGCTTGGGGAGCGCCGTTAGGCTACTCCTTTTCGATTTCCAACTGCCAAGGGATTTTTTTACGTGCGCAACAATACACACGGGCGTCCGATCTCACTACCCAGAGACCAGGGGAAATTTTATTACTAGAAGTCCACGTGAAAAAATCCCGGCCCTCACCGGGGCTTGAACTCGGGACCTCCAGCATTCGAGGCGGACACCATACCTCGAGACCACTCAGCCTCCCCGGCCCATCAAGTATGTAAAGTAACATGTTCGCCCATGCAATCACAATGAAACATTTCAGATAGTGATACACATGTGCATATATCATCAGAAAGAGGCAGCCCTCTTTATTTGGCCACGTTATGAGAAGATAAAAACTGGAACATGTTGTGAAAACCGGAAAGATTTGTGGAAAGAAAGACAGTGGAAGACAGCGTGAAAAAATTATTGACAGTCTTGTGTCATGGCATGAAATGAAGTCAGCACACGAATTGATTCATGACGTCGGAGATCGTAATTTGTGGTGAGGCATGATCGCCCACGCCAGCCGGCAAGGCACTGGATAATGATGTGCATGTGTAACAACAAGGCTTGAGGTCAAAGGGCGAAGACAAAAGTGCAACGAGATCGCCAACGACAACAACAACAACAACAGCAACAACAACAACAAAATTTGGTTATATTTACTTGCCTCATTGATTGTGTCAGGACTTTCTTCTTCAGATTGTTCATACCGTGTGGCGTTTGTGATCATGTCTGTCCACATCCTTCTGTCTCGTGTACTGCTAATCTTCTTATAGTCCATGCCGTGTGGCGTTGGTGATCATGTCTGTCCACAACCTACAGTCTCGTGTGTTTCCAATCTTGTCTGATCCCGATGTTCCTCTATGCAAAGATGTCATACAGTCCTGCATCTTCTCTCTTGGGTCGCATCCGTTCTCCACAATGTCTTTGACGTTTTCTAGGCATCTGTAACAAAATATAGCTTGCCATTGCTTTCCTTCTTGCCCGTGACCATTCTGTCCTGTGACGGTAGTCGCTCTAAAGAGATCCTTTATTGAACATAGCTTGTTGCATGAACTTTACAGGACGTCGCAATTAACCACAACATTTCTTTGCCGTTTGTGATTGAATAGCCAATGTTACGTTCAGTAATATATGAACACCGTCAGCTGACTACAGAAATTGGACGTAAACCGTCAAGATGTTGAGGGCACGTTATGAGAAGAAATAAACTGGAGAACTTGGTGACAACTGGCAAGATTGAGAATAGGGGAAGACAGAGCGGTGAATGTCCAGATGGAATGGTCACATGGCATCATCGAGACACAGATACGATGTGACCGATAGGGTAAGAGCGCTCAATCTTAGACTACTGGTGCGTTGATGGCGAGGCACGAGGTTCTTTCCTTACACCGGCATTAAGTTGAACTTAAACGTAGATTTCTCGTCCAGACAGCAGTGGCAAACTACTGAACGTAACATTGTCTAGGAAATCAACCTGGGGTTGATAGTAACGTTCTGCAAAGGACACGCAGCAAGCTCAAGTCAAAGTTAATATACTAGAAGTGTTAGCTAATGTTAAGACAGCATTAACATACTAGAAGTGTTAGCTAATGTTAAGACAACATTAACATACTAGAAATGTTAACTAATGTTAAGCCAACATTAACATACTAGAAATATTTAGCTAAAGTTTAACATTAACATAATAGAAATGTTAACTAATGTTAAGTCAAGATTAACATACTAAAATGTTAACTAATGTTAAGTCAAGATTAACATACTAAAAGTGTTAGCTAATGTTAAGTCAAGATTAACATACTAAAAGTATTAACTAATGTTAAGTCAGCATTAACATACTAGAAATGTTGACTAATCTGAAATCAACATTAACATACTAGAAATGCTAACGAATGTTAAGCCAAAAGTAACATACTATAAATGTTAACTAATGCTAAGTCACCATTATAATACTAGAAATGATAATTAATGTTAAGTCAACATTAACAAATTAGAAATGATAATTAATGTTAAGTCAACATTAACAAATTAGAAATGTTAACTAACGTTAAGACACACGATAACATTCTCACAAGAAATCAACCGGTTCTTTTTTCACGCCGTCAGTCGTGACGGGTATATGGTTCTGTGTGTGTGTGTGTGTGGGGGGGGGGGGGGGGGGGGGGCGCTCGAATTGTAAAACTAACCCGAGCTCCCAGGATGACCCCAGGCTAACGGGCACAAGGAAATGCCTTGAATTTAAAGGCGGCCGGGATGATTGCATCACCACTGCGTTCCGGTGATGATAACACTCATTATGCCTTATTCAGAGCCAAACAAGAAGTAGGTTTCGACTAAACAATAATGGATGGTGGAAAATTAGAATAAGGGGTGTGTCATAGTTATGACTTAAAAGTTTTTACTACGGTAGCAGGCATGTTGTATTATAACGCAATGACAACATTTCGGCGATGTATAAGCCCATGGAAGATATGGAAAGTCGATTAAGACGATTAATCATCCTATGGCAACTAATCAGTTAAAGAGTGTAATAGATACCCTTATTTTCCCCCCACACTGGCTGGCCGTGGGGTCTTTCAAACAAGTTTCCTTTTCATGAGTTATGACGTCATGGTCATTAATTTCACAGGTATTACTGAATAATCAGAGACGACGAGGATAAACAGAAAATCAAGGACACATCATTATCAGGTGCCATGCATCAGGCGATATTCCATCTCACTCGATCACCAGAGTCATGGATCAGCTCAGTGTTCCTCTCTCGACTGTGCCACGTGGCCAAGTCATCCAGATATTTACTTCTCTGCCTTCCCCTTGTTCTATTCCCCTCGATCTTGTCAGTTGTCACCAAGTTCTCCAGTTTATTTCTTCCCTCAGCGTGTCATTTTGACTGTCTACGACCAATTTCTCTAATCAGTTTACGATTTTCATTTGTTTCTTGTAGGACTTGGTCATTGGTTTTTCTGTCTGTACATGGTGTTCTTTGCATTTTCCCCAGAAACCACATTTTCACAGCCATCAAATGTTTTTCAGCCCGTTTGCTCATTGTGATACATCAGATAACAGAAAAACAACGGATTTGAACCTATTACCTACGGATAAAACCAAACGTATCACTGAAAGAACAGTTGTATGCGTAGCTCGTCCAACAAGAAATTCTGAATGAGATAAAGAAACATTCAAATATATTTTCTAGTCAAGACAAGTTACACCGTCATGGCGACTGCCACAAATGAGACCGAATATCGGCTCCTAATGTCGCAAACAGTGATTTCCTCGTCAGGCTTTGAAAATGTGGTAGATGTGTTTATATCCACGACTCAAACTACCTTGCCAATCGGAGGGCCGCAGTTCCACAGCCTTCTAATTTTCCCGGACATCCAAAAGTCTATCAACAAAATTCTCAGCAACGTTGTTCAGGTTGCCGTGTGCGTCTTCGGCGTGATTGCAAACATCATCAACATCTTTGTCTTCTACAAAATCGGGTTCGGAGACAGTGTGACCGTTGCTCTGTTTGGGCTGGCCATTTCCGATTTGGGCTATCTTTTCTTTAGTGTTGCGTCGCAAACAATTGACATACTCGACGCTGCAATCGGCCTTCACCCGTTCGAACCGCTAAAAATTTTAGCATTTCAAGTTCTTTGGTTCAATAACATGTTTTACGATATCACTATTATCATCACAGTCTTCAACGCAGTTCAGAAGTGCGCATGCGTGGCGATACCTTTAATATTTAAGAGTGTGTTTACAAAATCGAGATCGGCTTTCATTGTTGGATTCATCTACGTTGCAATTTGTATCTACTATGTCCCGACATTCGCAAATCCGGGGAAGGATAGCCGTTTTGATTATACTCTAAATTGGACAAGACTCGGAAACTATTATTTACCGAACAACAACACGGTCAATACAATATTCTACATTTTTAGCAGAATTTTGCTTCCGTTTGTTTCCCAGGCAGTTGTCATTCTTTGCATGGCCGTTTTAACGGTTAAACTGAGATCAACTCTAAAGTTTAGACGGGCGATGAGTGTGAGCCGAGTTCTGGAAAGCACAGCTAATGAAAGAGATAAAAACAAAGAAAAAGGTAGCGGGAAAGAACTTCGAGCTATTCAGACGGTAACTTTGGTGTCGGCCATCTTTGTAGTGTGTAACACGCCGGACATTCTGATCACCTTGACCCGGTCGGTGTACCCAGAATTCAGTGATGTCAGCAACAGATTCGAGAGCACATACCGCATGTGCGCCTCCATTCAAGATGTCTTTGCTGTGACAAATTCCGCTGTAAACATCGTGGTCTATCTCAAGTATAACAACAAGTATCGAAGAAGGTTTGACGAGATTATCGCAGGAGTCTTGCGACGTCGGCCGCATCACAGTCTTTAAAATCTTCAAAAACGACATTTCCTCATCACCATCTTGTAGATATGAGCAGGCGGACATATTAATATTGGTTGGGTTGGCACCATTTGGTGGCGTACTAGTGAATGAACCACACAAATAAAAAACAAACAAAACGAATAGTTGAATTGGTAAGCCTAACTAGAACACTAATATAAATAACAGAGTGGACGCTGAGACCCCAAAACCTTCGCCAGCAGCACGTAAACCAACAAACACACACCGATACAGCTACATGAAACACTCGACATGAAAATATATTCATATTAATTACTTATCTGTTTTCTCGTTGTTGACTGGACACTTGTGTGGTTGAATACCGCGTGGATGGTTATAACAATGCAGCGAGACCGGAAATGTCCACTTATGAGACATTCTCTGGGGTTTAAAGGTGCACTACAAGGCAGACATGGTCACGCCTATGCAAGATCATGTGTGTAATGTGGAATAACAGACAAATCATCATTATCTGGAGAGAATGGTGCTACAGGGAGTGACCACAGGATCTGACCGACACTCAGTACTCAGAGGAAAGGCCAACAGAGACGTGATAAGGCAACAGTTGGCACCATTAGTGCTGAGACTCTTCTCTGGCTGTTGAAGATGGAGACGGAGTGAGGATGGGGTGTCCCGAGTGTTGCAATGTCTGTTCTTGACAAAACTCAACTCAACTCAGCTCAACTCAACCTATTGTGTAGAAAGTCCTCTGCAGAGCATGTCTCTTATTTCAACCCACAGAAAGATCCTAGATCCTTCTCCAGCTCCAATGCCTCATGTATTTCCCTGCTCAGGCTGTGGTTAATACCCCGTGTCTATTGTCGTGTTGGTCGAACCCCACCTCTTCACCCAAGAACACGTGACCTATTCATTTTATATCCAACCCACCGCGACCTTTAAGATGGTCAGTGTGTGTTTCTGTTTCCCAGACAAGACGATGTTTATGAGCCAGTGTGTGTTTCTGTTTCCCAGACAAGACGATGTTTATGAGCCAGTGTGTGTTTCTGTTTCCCAGACAAGACGATGTTTATGAGCCAGTGTGTGTTTCTGTTTCCCAGACAAGACGATGTTTATGAGCCAGTGTGTGTTTCTTGTTTCCTCCCAGACAAGACGATGTTTATGAGCCAGTATGTGTTTTCTGTTTCCCAGACAAGACGATGTTTATGAGCCAGTTGTGTGTTTCTGTTTCCCAGACAAGACGATGTTTATGAGCCAGTGTGTGTTTCTGTTTCCCAGACAAGACGATATTTATGAGCCAGTGTGTGTTTCTGTGTCCAGGACAAGACGATGTTTATGAGCCAGTGTGTGTTTCTGTTTCCCAGACAAGGCGATGTTATGAGCCAGTGTGTGTTCTGTTTCCATACAAGACGATGTTTATGAGCCAGTGTGTGTTTCTGTTTCCCAGACAAGACGATGTTTATGAGCCAGTGTGTGTTTCTGTTTCCCAGACAAGACGATGTTTATGAGCCAGTGTGTGTTTCTGTTTCCCAGACAAGACGATGTTTATGAGCCAGTGTGTGTTTCTGTTCGCAGACAAGACGATGTTTATGAGCCAGTGTGTGTTCTGTTTCCCAGACAAGACGATGTTTATGAGCCAGTGTGTGTTTCTGTTTCCCAGACAAGACGATGTTATGAGCCAGTGTGTGTTTCTGTTTCCCAGACAAGACGATGTTTATGAGCCAGTGTGTGTTTCTGTTTCCCAGACAAGACGATGTTTATGAGCCAGTGTGTGTTTCTGTTTCCCAGACAAGATGATGTTTATGAGCCAGTGTGTGTTTCTGTTTCCCAGACAAGACGATGTTTATGAGCCAGTGTGTGTTTCTGTTTCGCAGACAAGACGATGTTTATGAGCCAGTGATCTTCCACGTCTAGTACTTGCTGAAAGTCGGTAGGTGTCTTGTTCTTTATCCACGGCATTCCGGGAGTGTGTCTGTAACAGCTGGAAAACACCTTCCGGGAGTTTTGTCTGTAACAGCTGGAAAACACATTCCGGGAGTTTGTTTGTAACAGACGGAAAACACATTCCGGGAGTTTGTCTGTAACAGCTGGAAAACACCTTCCGGGAGTTTGTCTGTAACAGCTGGAAAATACCTTCCGGGAGTGTGTCTGTAACAGCTGGAAAACACCTTCCCGGAGTGTGTCTGTAACAGCTGGAAAACACCTTCCGGGAGTGTGTCTATAACAGCTGGAAAATACCTTCCGGGAGCTTGTCTGCAACAGCTGGAAAACACCTTCCAGGAGTGTGTCTATAACAGCTGGAAAACACCTTCCGGGAGTGTGTCTGTAACAGCTGGAAAACACATTCCGGGAGTGTGTCTGTAACAGCTGGAAAACACATTCCGGGAGTTTGTCTGTAACAGCTGGAAAACACATTCCGGGAATGTGTCTGTAACAGCTGGAAAACACATTCCGGGAGTTTGTCTGTAACAGCTGGAAAACAAATTCCGAGATTGTGTCTGTAACAACTGGAAAACACCTTCCGGGAGTGTGTCTATAACAGCTGGAAAACACATTCCGGGAGTTTGTCTGTAACAGCTGGAAAACACCTTCCGGGAGTTTGTCTGTAACAGCTGGAAAACACATTCCGGGAGATTGTCTGTAACAGCTGGAAAACACCTTCCGGGAGTGTGTCTCTAATAGCTGGAAAACACCTTCCGGGAGTGTGTCTATAACAGCTGGAAAACACCTTCCGGGAGTTTGTCAGTAACAGCTGGAAAACACCTTCCGGGAGTTTGTCTGTAACAGCTGGAAAACACATTCCGGGAGTGTGTCTGTAACAGCTGGAAAACACCTTCCGGGAGTGTGTCTATAACAGCTGGAAAACACATTCCGGGAGTGTGTCTACAACAGCTGGAAAACACCTTCCGGGAGTTTGTCTGTAACAGCTGGAAGACACCTTCCGGGAGTTTGTCTGTAACAGCTGGAAAACACCTTCCGGGAGTTTGTCTGTAACAGCTGGAAAACACATTCCGGGAGTATGTCTGTAACAGCTGGAAAACACCTTCCGGGAGTTTGTAATAGCTGGAAAACACCTTCCGGGAGTTTGTCTGTAACAGCTGGAAAACACATCCCGGGCGTGTGTCTGTAACAGCTGGAAAACACATTCCGGGAGTTTGTCTGTAACAGCTGGAAAACACTTTCCGGGAATGTGTCTGTAACAGTTGGAAAACACCTTCCGGGAGTGTGTCTGTAACAGCTGGAAAACACATTCCGGGAGTTTGTCTGTAACAGCTGGAAAACACATTCCGGGAGTGTGTCTGTAACAGCTGGAAAACACCTTCCGAGAGTGTGTCTGTAACAGCTGGAAAACACATTCCGGGAGTGTGTCTGTAACAGCTGGAAAACACATTCCGGGAGTGTGTCTATAACAGCTGGAAAACACATTCCAATATGTTCTAAATCAATAAAAGTGTATTTTTCGTTTTGTTTGTTTCGTGTCCTTTATTTAGATCTAACATCTACATAGTGCTGGTTCTACTCAGGACGTGGCGATCAACCCCAGGTTGACTTCCTAGTCAATTGTACGTTCAGTAGTTTGCCATTGATTTCTGGACGAGAAGTCAACGTGTAAGTGTAATTTAATGCCGGTGTAGGGGTTGAACCGCCTACCTTGCCACCATCGCACCAGAAGTTGAAGAGCGAGGGCTCTTATCCTTTTGACCATTTTGACGGCTACTTAAAGTGTACACATCAAATCTAGCCTATCATGGATCCACGGACGATACGACAGGGATAAAAAAAAAAAAATTACACGAAAAGGCGTTATCTATATTGTATCCGACTAATAATAAACGATTTTTCAAATACACCAAGGCTTTAACAATTAAGAGATTCCAACCAGTTTTGTGCAGACAGAAAGGTCGAGGTACCCACTTGTTTGTTTTGTTTGCGAGTATATTTTAATCGTTGTGTTCTTGTTGTCTGTTGAGACTTGCAACACAGCTTGTTTTACCCTGGTAGAAAATGGCTGGCCGAGTGGATAGAATGCTAGGTTCTTCTTCGGGAGACCCGGCTTCAAATCCTAAGTAGTCTTCAACATTTTTTTCTATTGGAGGCAAAAAGAAAACTATAACCTGCACAGTTCGCGGCGACTGCATTTTCCAGGGGTCTTAATTCCTGAGGCTCAAGACACCCATGTCCTACACCAGTAAACAAGAATGAGGGGAACTGCAGTAAAGCTTAAAAAGGCAATGAATGAATTACTAAAACAAGAAGTAGATTGTGAGCTTTACTAAAACACGACTACAAGAGACAAATTGGACGTTGCGGCCAAAGCCTTCGTCAGCACAGGACAAACAAATACAAACCGACACAAACCTACACGAAACACACTATGACAATATTAAACTACTTAAAGGTACTTATCTGAATCCCTTGCTTGGAAAGACTGAGCTCACAATCTACTTCTCGTTTTGGTGATTCATTCTGTCCTACACCGCAAGGTACTATAGACAGTAGACGGCAGACGACAGGAAATGTGTTATGGGACATCCACATATGAATTGAAAGCCGCTGTACCGTAGTGGCTAGATACTTACCCGCTACCCCTGTATCTAGTGGCTAAATACCCGCCCGCTACCCCTGTGGTCATGGATGTGAAATCTACACAGAGAAGGATGTGTAAACATGACCTAGGTTCCAGGTAGAGCCAGACTAAAATGGTAACCAGGAAATGCCATGGGAAGTAAAGACGACCCCCACGTGATACTGACCACGTCATATACAGATTGGCAAGATGTATAGTAAAATATGGGTTTATAGTAAAATATGGGTTTATAGTAAAATATGGGTTTATAGTAAAATATGGGTTTATAGTAAAATATGGGTTTATAGTAAAATATGGGTTTAGAACCATACGCCCGATTCGCATCAGGGCGTGTAAAAAGGATATTTACTTTTCTTTGCTATGTGTGTTTGGCCGACATCTGTGGCTTAAGGGGTTTATTAATGAACCCAGCTCCACAGCACCCCGACATACCGGGTCCAGCGTTCGAAACCAGCTGCAGGCCATTTGGAAACAGACACTTTTGCGTTGTTTTCGATGGTATGAGCGTCGGTCGTTCAGAAAACAATGGCAAACCACTGAAAGCAAAAATTGCCAAATTATGCTGGGATGAATTGCGACGTCTTGTAAAGGACATTCAAGTGGTAGTTAATGAGTTGCGGACATCCACACAGGACATACACAAGTATGTTTTATTGTAAGCTAGTTACCCAGGAAGGTTAACCCGGTCAACAAATGCCCGAAGAAGTCGGATGTGTCGGCCTAGCGGTACAAGAACGCAGCTCTGCTGTAAACAAGCACAACGCAATCGAGTCAGAAAAAAAAAAAAAAAAAAAAAAAAAAAAAACTCTCCCGATGAATGCAGCAGAAGTATGCTAGTTATTTATATGTACTTTACAGGACGCTGTAGTAAATCCCAGCATTAATTAACTTTCACTGACTAAATTGTGAAGTCTCGATTCACTAATCCCTAAGCCACATTGCCGGTTTTATTTACGTCATCATCATCATGTGCTATGCCGATAAGCGTGGGTGGACATGTTTTGCCATCTCATACGATCACCAGAGTCGTGGATCAGCTCCGTATTCCTGTCTCGACCATGCCATATGGCCAAACCATCAAGATATTTACTCCTCTGCCTTCCCCTTGTTCTCCCCCCCCCCCCCCCCCCCCGATGTTGCCAGTTGTCCGCATGCGTTCTTGTTTATTTCTTCTTATAATGTGTCCCAAATATTGTGACTGTCTACGTTTAATTTCTCTAATCAATTTACTGTTTTCATGTGCTTCTTGCAGGACTTAATTAATTAATTTTTCTGTCAGCCGAAGGTATTCTTTGCATTTTCTCCAGAAACCAGATTTCCACTGCCGTTTGATGTGTGTGTGTGTGTGTGTGTGTGTGTGTGTGTGTGTGTGTGTGTGTGTGTTCGTGCGTGCGTGTGTGTGTGTGTGTTTGTTTTTTTTTTAGCTTGTTTGCTCATTGTCCATAACTCACATCCATACAAAAGTACTGGTTTTATGTAGCACTTCAACCTTTTTCTTTTTGCAATCGACATATTTTTACTGGTCAGTGTGTTTTCCATCTTGCAAAAGGCTACATCTGTTCTAATCGCTTCAAGACATACACTCCTCCCCCCCCCCCTCCCGGACCACCCCCTTTCCTCTCCATCACATGTTACGACTGTTCCGAGATAGTTGAACCGATTCACTTGTTTAAGGATGTTCTCATTTACCCGTATATTATTACTCTGTGGTATTTCTTCCTTCCTAGTGACAACTATAACCTGTGTCTTCTTAAAATTTAATTCTAACCCTAGCTGTTCTCTGTGTGCAACAGCGGCATCTTCTAAATGTTGCAGATCCTGCTCATTGTCTGCAATCAATACTGTATCATCCGCATATCTAATGTTATTGGAGTTATGTCCCCCAATGTCGATCCCTTCATATCGTCAACATTTCTGAAAATATTTTCACTGTACAGGGAAAACAGATCTGGAGACATTACACATCCCTGTCTCACACCTCTCTTAATAGGCTGAAATTGACATACTTTATTATTAAGCGTATGGCAGCTTGTTGTTCCCAATATATGTTTTTTTTACAAGTCTAAGATATTTCCCATCAATTTGTAGATCTGCAAGCATCTTTATCATGTCGGCATGTCTCACTTTATCGAAAGCATTGGTGTAGTCAATAAAGCAAAAGCAAAAATGTAGGATTATTGCATTCAGTTTTTGTAAATGGAATAATCTAGATAACGGCAGGAAAACACTCAAACACAGAAACTGTAAGTTCAAGATATTTATTAATAAAAGCTGGCCGGGTTCAAATCTCCAAAAGGACAATGAAAACGCTAGCAATCTGCCATTTAAAAATAACATAAAAAGCACAATTTTGGACTTAGGCATGCATCGAGCAAAATAAGGAAGGCACTTAGCCTTGGACCGTCTCAAAGTTATATCTTCTCCTTCTGGCCTTCATCCTCAACTGCAGCATGTGAGTTAGTGGCATGTCGTTTACAGGACGACGCAATCAACAGCAGCATTTTTTGCTGCTTGTGATTTATTAGGCAAGTTTCCGTTCAGCAGTTTGTCATTGCTGTGTGAAGACCGACGCTCACACTATTTTTAAAAATCAACACACGGCTGTCTGCTTCCAAATCGCTTTCGTTACCCATTTGCCACAGACGCCGGCCGTTGGAGCATAAGTTCTTAAAACAATACAATCTTATATATATATATATGTCTGTGTGTGGGTGTGTGGGTGTGTGGGTGTGTGCGTGCGTGTTTGTGTCTATCGAAACTCCGTCGATGTGGTGATTGTTTTAAAATTGATTTAGGCTGGTAAGTGAACTCGGTTTAAAATGGGTGCCAGGACATTTTAAGGCGAAATAAAGGCGACCCACATGATACTGATCACATCACCGATCGAGCTCCAGTCATTGGCTATAGTAATCACATATAATGGAATAATTCATGAAGATTGTGGGGCGCAGAGGTGTTTCCAAGGCACCAGGGCCAGGTTTTATACTGGCCAAGACCTTCTAACACGTCCTAGTCATGCGTCCTGGGAAACAGGTCCCTTCGGGGTCCTGGCTAACGTAGTAGGATCGCTGATTCTTCCGAAGTCGGAGAGTATCTACTTGCACGGCGAGGAACCACCAGTCTGCACACCAATAAGCCAGACATGGGACAACAGATACTCACGCAAACCTCAGGTCCTGTATGACATCACACTGATGTTGGACAACAGGATGTCTTCATCCGACATACAGGACTTCACGCTGGAGTTCACAGCCAGCGAACACAAGCTAGCAAGTAAGCATCAAGATTGTCGCATATCACAATGTTGTACTCATTTGGGTGTTATTTTCCTCTGGTAGCCCGCATACAATAGTTCCTTTTTGATAGTTTTACCATTAAAACTCACCTATGGTAATTCCCCTTTGATTACTTCTCACTGATAGCTTCTCTTCAATATCTCACCTACAATAATTCCTATTTGAGAGCTTCCTTGATAGCTTCCCAACGATAGCTCTCCTATGATTCTTCCCATTTTATTGCTTCACTCTGATAGTTTCCCTATGATAGCTCACCTACAATAGTTCCCATTTGATTCCTCCCCTCTGATAGCTTCCCTACGATAGCTTTCCCATGATAACTCATCATCATCCAGTGCCTTGTCGGCTGGCGTTGGCGAACATGCCTCTCCACAAATTGCAATCTCCGACGACGTCATGGATTAATTTGTCTGCTGACTCTCTTCCGTGCCATGTTACAAGATTGTCAAGAATCGTCTCCCGCTGTCTTCCTATATCTCTCTTTCCGCAATTCTTTCCGGTTGTCACAACATGTTCCAGATTGTGTCTCCTCATGATAGCTCACCTACAATAATTCCTCTTTGATTTCTTCCCTCTGATAGCTCACCTACAATAATTCCTCTTTGATTGCTTCCCTCTGATAGCTCACCTACAATAATTCCCCTTTGATTGCTTCCCTCTGATAGCTCACCTACAATAATTCCTCTTTGATTCCTTCCTTCTCATAGCTCACCTACAATAATTCCTCTTTGATTGCTTCCTTCTCATAGCTCACCTACAATAATTCCTCTTTGATTGCTTCCTTCTCATAGCTCACCTACAATAATTCCTCTTTGATTTCTTCCCTCTGATAGCTCACCTACAATAATTCCTCTTTGATTGCTTCCTTCTCATAGCTCACCTACAATAGTTCCCCATCGATTGCTTCCCTCTGATAGCTCACCTACAATAGTTCCCCATCGATTGCTTCCCTCTAAGAGCTTCCCTCTCATTCTCACCTACGATAGCTTCCCTCTGATAGCTTACCTAGGATAACTTCCATGAAAGCTCACTGCTCAGACGAGCCTATAACTGAAGCTATACACTCCACCATCAGTCAAAGGCGGCTACCGGTAGTGGGGACAGAACACAAAATACGACTTGTAACCTCCAAGAGATGAGAAAACATCACACAGAACAGGCAATCGTTTGGACAGAAGATGTTATCACTGAACAACAGGATGCCAAGACAACAGGCGTCGATTTGATTACTTCTCAGACCCCGCGGTGAATATTCTTGTTTTTTATCCGCATATTTGTTTTGTTTCGCTTTTCTTGTGTGTGTGTGTGTGTGTGTTTTCCCTGTCATCGAGTTTCCTGACCTTATTTTGTGTTCTGTCCCGACTTCAGTACCTACTCAACAACAGCCAACTTCCTTTTCTCGAGTCTACCGAAGTGACTTGTTGAAATACTGGACTGGAATACTCGCCATATTTTACCTAACTGATTCAATGCCAAAAGATAATATACCGCCAAATGCGACCCCTTATTTGGACAGAAGGACGATATATCGCCAAACTATCATGTTATTTGTTTTGTGTCCTGTATCTTCATAACTGTCAGTGCTCAGTGAATGGACATGTATATTATAATACTTATTTATTTGATTGTGTCCCATATTTATTTGATTGTGTCCCATATTTATTTGATTGTGTCCCATATTTATTTGATTGTGTCACATGTTTGGCCTAAACCAACTTTCTGTTTGGCACTGAATCAGTGAACGTCTGCTTGCAGCTGTAGGCACTCTATGTGAAGTTTGATAAATGTTGAGTGATGTTTAGCCAATTAAAACAGCTCGGCATATACTAAGAGTTAGTTAAGGAACATTGCACACTGGTGACGACTGGTTATTTTTTCTTCTTCGTCGTGGCCTCGTCCTGCAGGCGGTGCTTCTCTTGCATCATCCCCCGACGTAGGTTGTAGTTGATGGTGCGGAACAGGCTTCCCCACGCCTTGCCCACCTCGTCCGACCATCTGTCCGCCATCTTGGGCTCGATGGCGGCGATGAACTGTATGCCGATCATCTGTGGGGAAGATTTGATGTAGCAGATGAGTGACTGTTGTATGGGAGTTTTACAGAAGAGGCCAGGAGACAGTTGTATGACTGTTGTATGGGAGTTGTACAGAGGAAGCCAGGAGACAGAAGTGTGACTGTTGTATGAGAGTTGTACAGTGGAAGCCAGGAGACAGATGTATGACTGTTGTATGAGAGTTGTACAGTGGAAGCCATGAGACAGTTGTGTGACTGTTGTATGGGAGTTGTACAGTGGAAGCCAGGAGACAGAAGTGTGACTGTTGTATGAGAGTTGTACAGTGGAAGCCAGGAGACAGATGTATGACTGTTGTATGAGAGTTGTACAGTGGAAGCCATGAGACAGATGTGTGACTGTTGTATGGGAGTTGTACAGAGGAAGCCAGGAGACAGAAGTGTGACTGTTGTATGGGAGTTGTACAGTGGAAGCCATGAGACAGTTGTGTGACTGTTGTATGGGAGTTGTACAGAGGAAGCCAGGAGACAGAAGTGTGACTGTTGTATGAGAGTTGTACAGTGGAAGCCAGGATACAGATATATGACTGTTGTATGAGAGTTGTACAGTGGAAGCCATGAGACAGATGTGTGACTGTTGTATGGGAGTTGTACAGAGGAAGCCAGGAGACAGAAGTGTGACTGTTGTATGAGAGTTGTACAGTGGAAGCTATGAGACAGTTGTGTGACTGTTGTATGGGAGTTGTACAGTGGAAGCCAGGAGACAGTTGTGTGACTGTTGTATGGGAGTTGTACAGAGGAAGCCAGGAGACAGATGTGTGACTGTTGTATGGGAGTTGTACAGTGGAAGCCAGGAGACAGTTGTGTGACTGTTGTATGGGAGTTGTACAGAGGAAGCCATGAGACAGAAGAGTGACTGTTGTATGGGAGTTGTACAGAAGAGGCCAGGAGACAGTTGTATGACTGTTGTATGGGAGTTATAGAGAGGAAGCGAAGAAACAGATGTATGACTGTTGTATGGGAGTTGTACAGAGGAAGCCAGGAGACAGATGTATGACTGTTGTATGGGAGTTATACAATGGAAGTCAGGAGACGGATGTGTGATTGTTGTATGGGAGTTGTACAGTGGAAGCCAGGAGACAGATGTGTGATTGTTGTATGGGAGTTGTACAGAAGAAGCCAGGAGACAGATGTGTGATTGTTGTATGGGAGTTGTAAAGAGGAAGCCAGGAGACAGATGTGTGATTGTTGTATGGGAGTTGTACAGAGGAAGCCAGGAGACAGATGTGTGACTGTTGTATGGGAGTTGAGCGGTGGAAGCCAGGAGACAGGAATGCAATTTGTAGATTACAAATGATAGTAAAGCAGCACATAAAGAAATACAAAGGACAGAGACAGACAGACAGACAGACAGACAGACAGACAGACAGACAGACAGGCAGGCAGGCAGGCAGACAGACAGACAGACAGGCAGGTAGGCAGACAGACAGACAGACAGACAGACAGACAGACGGACAGACAGACACAGACAGGGAGACAGACAGAGAGACAGACAGACAGACAGACAGACAGACAGACAGACAGACAGACAGACAGACAGACAGACAGACAATCAGACAGAAGGAAAGGAAGAAAGGAGAGATAGAGAAGGAAGTAATCTTTGACCTCTACCTCCCCTCCCCCACCCTGCACCTCTACTTCCTTCAGCACTACAACTGCTGCCTCTCTTCTCTAGCCTCCCCCTCCTCGCACTACTCTACTACTGCTACCGTTGTTACTACTGCTTCTGATATTACAACACTAAATACTGCTACTACTACTGCTACTGCTGCTGCTGCTACTACTACTACTACTACTACTACTACTACTACTACTACTACTACTACTTCTACTACTACTACTACTACTACTACTACTACTACTACTACTACTACTACTACTGCTGCTGCCACCACCACCACCACCACCACCACCACCATCACCACCATCACCACCACTACTATGACCAGTATACTTACCTTCTCTTGCCCTGCTGTCTGTTACTCTTTTTAATGCTGTTTTATGGCTGGTAGATTATTTATGTTTCATGTTCTTTATATATTGTGATTTTTGTTGTTTGCTGTGCGTTCTTTGTCTATCATGTTTGTTTGTTTGTTTGTTAGTTTATTGTCTGTTGATTTCCTTTGTCTTTATATATGTGGACCACGTGTGACCATCACCCCCTTTTTTTGGGGGGGGGGGGGGAAGAGGAGAGGGCGAAGAGGAGAGGGCAGCCGAAATCACAGGAAATATTTACATTATATGTATAATGTAATTCCCACAAACCAAATAATATATTTTTGTTAAAATAAGTAAATGCAACAACCAAAAAAGATTTACATTTAAATAAAAGTAATTTGTCAAATACAACACTGAAGCATCCTAACCGGAACGAGGCTGGCATTTGCTTTGTATCCAATATGGCGTCTTCCTAGTTGACACAAGATAGCGGCCATCTTGTCCACGTCATCAAGTCTTGTGATGCATTTGTCAACCGTCTGCATAACTCGCAGGGCGTGCGCCTGTGTTCAGAAATACATCAAAATGTAAATGTAATTAATTATATGCCTGGAGGTCAGTATAGTGGAATGGATAAGAGCGTTTGTTCTTAAACATCCGGTGTGCTGATGACGAGGTAGCGGCTTCAAACTCTGCACCGGTCAGTTGGACTAAAATGTGGACTTCTGGTCGTTGACATAGATTGCAAGTACCTCTGAAGTCAGAGTGGGTTCGCCTGATGGCGAGGGGCATTGGTAATAGGGAAAGCCACATGCACAAGTCAGTAGGGTCACTAGAAGTACGAGGGCGAGTCAATAAGTAAGTCACACAGCTCTGTGGGATGGCAGGTAAATGTAGTTGGTGTTTTCTACAGGTGTCATTAGGTGACACCAACATCGAACTTTATATTCCCGTTCGTCAAGTGGCGATAGGTGTCTCATGCGCATGCGCAGAGCAAAAACAAAATGGCGATTGTACTTACACAGTGTACAACCAAAGAGCAACGTGCTGTTGTGCGCTTTTTGTGGGCAAAAGGACTGCCTGCGTAGGACATTCATAAGGAAATACTGACAAATGCTTGTCCCGTAAAGCGGTGCTTAGCTGGGTAGAAAAATCTTTCTCAAGGACGCTCTAAAATTGTTGATGAAATCCGATCCTGTCGTCCAGTTGAGATTGCAACAGAAGCATCCGTGCAGAGGGTGAAGGAGATGATTAGAGGTGACAGGCGAGTAATGATAGACTCTGTAGCATCTGCAATAGGGTGCTCACATGATTCAGCATACAGCATAGTGTATGATCCATTGAAATTTAAGAAAGTGTGCTCAATGTGGGTACCCAGACAATTGGAGGAGGAAAACAAAATTAACCGATTTGGCCTGTCCTTGCATCAACTCTGTCGATACGAAGATGAAGGAGAAGACATGCTGAACAGGTTTGTTACTGGGGACGAATCATGGGTGCATCACTACCAGCCCGAATCAAAGCGTGCTTCAATGCAATTGAAACATCCTTCTTGGCCTTGTGTCCAAAAATTCAAGGTTACGCCTTCATCAGGGAAGGTTATGCTGACAGTGTTCTGGGATTGTCAAGGAGTGCTTTTAATTAATTTCAAGAAGAAAGGTGACAATGTGAATTCTGAATCGTACTGTAAAGTTCTATCGATGCTTCATGGTGCAATTCAAAGAAAACGTCCAGGACTGCTGACTAGAAGAGTATTGCTTCTTAATGACAATGCCAGACCATATACGGCTCGATTAAGTCAGGAGAAAATTAACCAACTATTGTAAGAAGTTCTCCAACATCCCCTTACAGCCCCGACTTAGCCCTAGCGATTTCTACCTTTTGATTGATTGATTGATAGATTGATTGATTGATTGATTTAGGAACCGACATCACAGCATTCGGGGCATTCCCACAAACGCTCCGTCCCCATCCTCAGAAGCCAGCGAAGAGTTCCAACCCCAATAGTACCAGTAGCAATCTGATTATATGTGCGTCTCGCCTTTCCTCTAAGCGTCGAGCATCAGCCAGATCCCCTCGTCACTCCACGCTGTCGCATTCTTGCCAGACCATGGTGATCTATTTGCTCCTAAGAGGTGTCCACGTGCTCCCACAAGGCCGCAACCACGTCTGCCTGATCATGCATTAATACTCCACCAAGTTTTGCAGAGCCAGCCAATCTGTCTGCCTGTTCATTCCCCAGCACACCAGCATGCCCCGGAGAAAAGATCCAGACGATGCTTGCCACCTGTGACTTCCGAAGCGAAGCAAGCCACTCGGCACGAAGCTTGCCAGTCCTCACTATACTCAGCATGCTTTCTGAGTCAGTTAAAATTACGATGTGTGTGTGTGTGTGTGTGTGTGTGTGTGTGTGTGTGTGTGTGTGTGTGTATCGTATTCTCCATCCAGCGGAAAGCTGCACTGACTGCCTCCACCTCCATTCTTAAGCTAGATGTTGTGGTATCATATGCCAAGCTCTCCTGCACTAAACTTCGACCATTAGCCTTTACCAAGAACCCCCAGGCACTTCTCCTACCTCTCAACATCGAACCATCTGTGTAGATAATCACATCACCCGGGCGAGCATTATCCTGAATTATTTGCTGGATTTCCACTCCTGTAGAAATCTTTTTGGTGCACTGAAAACCCACCTTGGCGGGAGACATTTTGAGAATGACGTCGAAGTTGAATGTGAAATGAAAACGTGATTTAGAAAACAGAGTACGCAGTTCTATGCTGCAGGTTTGGGAGGACTGATAAAACGATGGGATAAGTGCATCAATGTTGGTGGAAATTATGTTTAGAAATAAAGGGACAATGTATGTATAAAAATAAATTGGTTTTAAGTTGTTATCAAATTGAATTATGGTTCTACAGCCATTTGTGACTTACTTATTGACTTCCCCTCGTAGAAGCATGTGCATGTACTACATTTGAGTTCAAAGCGAGAGGATCATATATATATATATATATATATATATATATATATATATATATATATATATATATATATATATATAAGTACGTGTGTGTGGTGTGTGTGTGTGCGTGTGTGTACGTGTGTGTGTGGTGTGTGTGTGTGCGTGTGTGTGTGCGTGTGTGTGTGTGTGCACGTGTGCGTGCTATCCTAAACAATGTTTTTTCCGTAGTGAATTTGACTAATGAAGATACAAAGAATAGATTGCACGATGTATTGCCTAGCATGCTGCATCTCGTCAGCTACATACTGCAGAAATCACACAAAACAAACTAAAGTGATTAGAAAAATCCTCCAAGCTGAAATATACAGCATACATATTCTTACGGTAATTTCAATTGTCTACCACGATAAGTTTTAAACAGACTATCATGTCTTTCTGTTTGCACAAAATTGGCTTCTGTAAATTTAAAGGTGATTGCTTCTGCCAGCTTTAACATGCGACCATTTCGTGTGTTAAACAACACACGAAATGTATTGTACCTATTAATCACGTGATCGATTTCCAAAATGTGCCGTCCAATCGACGATTGACCCTGGTTAGTCCGCCACTGCACCACCGCTACCATAACCGCTACCAACGCCTCTACCACCAACGCAACCACTGCCGCTTCCACTGCCGCTACCACCATCATCACGCTGGAATATCAGTTTAAAGAGGTTTAAAGGCAAGTGTGTCGACTTCATTGCACCGGGTTTTATCCCATATGGCAGGACGGACTGCCGGAGGAGTCATACAAAGCACGAACTTCGAAGTTCCGAGCATAAACAATAATAAACACAATAAACAACAGCATAAACGACATAAAACAACATAAATAACAATAAATAACAATAAACAACATACACAACATAAATAATGTAGTGAAATACTGAAGGAGTTAACGATTCCCAGATGGACGACTGCATACACCGACTACCCAGGTAGGAGAAGGGTTAACAAAGGAGAGACAAGGCGCATGTGTTTATAGGTCAAGACACAGAAAGGGCCGGCTAACCGCGCAGGTAAAACGGTTCGAGTGGAAAAATTGGTTTGCGACAAAGGCAGACAGCATTATTGGATAGCATATTGCGGTTCTGAATGTATGAATACTGGAGAAGTTTCAGATCTGGAATTTTCCACTAACAATGATCATGCAGTCTGGATGTGAGGTGTCCAGCAATGTCAAGGACTATGCGGCAAAGATGACCGATATAAAGAGTGGCAATTCTTTGTGTAAGTTTAGTGTGTGTTCCAAACTGACCTGAAGGAGATATGTTCTTGAGTGGGAATAGAAATACACGTCCTAATGATGGAAAGAGGGGATAATAGTGTGTTATTCGCTAAGTGTTATTTCGATTCCAGGAACATAGATGCCTAAATAAGGTATAAAGATATTAGATATAGTTTAGGATATGAATATAGATGTGCGTGAAGTGCATTTAACATTACTTTCTATTAGTAGGAATAGTATAGACGATTAGGTGAATCTTCTATCCTATGTCAGAGTGGGTTTTTTCGGAAGCCTTTTCATTTCGGCTGGAGGAAAAGACACTCACATAGGAGGAAGAGGAAGCAGACACAGATCTCATTATTAAATGTATATCACACAGGTTTCCATACCAGTGAGGGACTTATCACTAAGAGATTACACAGATGGCTGTGGTCAAGATCACCCAGTGTTGATAATCCACAAGAAAGCACTTTAAAGTAATAAAGCACGACACTTGTGCATAAGAAAGGAAGGAAAAGAAGTGGCATCTTAATAAGTCAGGAGGACAGAGAATGGAAAATAGAGATCATCCAACTAAAGAAAAAAGACTCAAATTACTCAGTATCAAAGAGTTGCAAGGTGCATACAAAGTGCCTATATCAATTAAGTGTAGAACTTTTACAGGACAAAATAGAGAACAATAGAAACTAGATGTGTTTCCAGGATGGAATTAAGAACGCTATAAGATAATACAAACCATGCAGTTTACGCTGACGCATATGGTGATCGGGTTAAATACATTCATACAGTGGTGAACATTTTTTCATTACAAAAAACGGATATATCTACAGACTCAAGCAGACGGAGCTGTCAGGGTGAGACCGTTCTGTTATATCTATGTCATGTCCTGTACTCTAGCTGAGAGAAGAGACGAGAGAAACCACGGAGACTATCTATCAACATCTTATCTGGCAGCCACACTAGAAGAACATACCAACTACATAGACAATATCCATACATACACCAGACATAGTTTTTTTTATTAATAAATCTTTTATCTTATCGTTGAAAGGAACTGTTGTCGGAGTATGTGTTGAGGGAATAATAGAGAGAGTGAAAGAAATAGATATATGGAAGGGAAGACAGAAGAGAGGAGTGTAGACCAAAGTCAGTCAATAATCCCAACAGATAATAAGTTTAAAGATGTGCTTGTTGAGTCCAGTCTCCTCTCGGGATTTTAACAGGACATAATTGGTGGAGCAGCGAGGGGACGTACATACAAATACCTATGACCGAAGGGATAAATGGCAGATGCAAAAGGGGTCTTGCATTTGGCACAGGGATAGCGGAGTACCTACATGTTGGGACTACTGTTGGGAAAAAATAGAAGTATATATTGAGACTTTTTTGAAGGGGTCCATTGGAATATGGGGCCTTACATTTTTGGGAGAACATTTATTAATGCTGGGGAGTTTACAGTGAGAAAGTCCAGCAGATGAATGTGGAAGGTGGTAAAACACAACATACCTAGTCAAACGGGCCACGTCTAATAAGTTTTAATATTCCTCTTGTGGAGAGAGAGGGGTTTTATGTACTTGTGGGTTGGGAAAATTTTTAATAATTTTAGAAAAGTAAAGATTAGGTTCTAGGTAGATTACGGTTTTTAGTGAGTATTCTTTATGCCCTTTAGGTGTCTTTACCAAGTGCTGACTTTTCGCTGTAACTATGGAAATCCTAAAATAACTACAGCCGAATGGGGCCCAAGGGGGAAAGGGGGGTGCGTGTGTGTACGTGTGTGTGTGGTGTGTGTGTGTGCGTGTGTGTGTGCGTGTGTGTGTGTGTGTGCCGTGTGCGTGCTATCCTAACAATGTTTTTTCGTAGTGAATTTGACTAATGAAGATACAAAGAATAGATTGCACGATGTATTGCCTAGCATGCTGCATCTCGTCAGCTACATACTGCAGAAATCACACAAAACAAACTAAAGTGATTAGAAAAATCCTCCAAGCTGAAATATACAGCATACATATTCTTACGGTAATTTCAATTGTCTACCACGGTAAGTTTAAACAGACTATCATGTCTTTCTGTTTGCACAAAATTGGCTTCTGTAAATTTAAAGGTGATTGCTTCTGCCAGCTTTAACATGCGACCATTTCGTGTGTTAAACAACACACGAAATGTATTGTACCTATTAATCACGTGATCGATTTCCAAAATGTGCCGTCCAATCGACGATTGACCCTGGTTAGTCCGCCACTGCACCACCGCTACCATAACCGCTACCAACGCCTCTACCACCAACGCAACCACTGCCGCTTCCACTGCCGCTACCACCATCATCACGCTGGAATATCAGTTTAAAGAGGTTTAAAGGCAAGTGTGTCGACTTCATTGCACCGGGTTTTATCCCATATGGCAGGACGGACTGCCGGAGGAGTCATACAAAGCACGAACTTCGAAGTTCGAGCATAAACAATAATAAACACAATAAACAACAGCATAAACGACATAAACAACATAAATAACAATAAATAACAATAAACAACATACACAACATAAATAATGTAGTGAAATACTGAAGAGTTAACGATTCCCAGATGGACGACTGCATACACCGACTACCCAGGAAGGAGAAGGGTTAACAAAGGAGAGACAAGGCGCATGTGTTTCTAGGTCAAGACCCAGAAGGCGGCTAACCGCGCAGGTAAAACTGTCGAGTGGAAAAATTGGTTTGCGACAAAGGCAGACAGCATTATTGGATAGCATATTGCGGTCTGAATGTATGAATACTGGAGAAGTTTCAGATCTGGAATTTTCCACTAACAATGATCATGCAGTCTGGATGTGAGGTGTCCAGCAATGTCAAGGACTATGCGGCAAAGATGACCGATATAAAGAGTGGCAATTCTTTGTGTAAGTTTAGTGTGTGTTCCAAACTGACCTGAAGGAGATATGTTCTTGAGTGGGAATAGAAATACACGTCCCTAATGATGGAAAGAGGGGATAATAGTGTGTTATTCGCTAAGTGTTATTTCGATTCCAGGAACATAGATGCCTAAATAAGGTATAAAGATATTAGATATAGTTTAGGATATGAATATAGATGTGCGTGAAGTGCATTTAACATTACTTTCTATTAGTAGGAATAGTATAGACGATTAGGTGAATCTTCTATCCTATGTCAGAGTGGGTTTTTTCGGAAGCCTTTTCATTTCGGCTGGAGGAAAAGACACTCACATAGGAGGGAAGAGGAAGCAGACACAGATCTCATTATTAAATGTATATCACACAGGTTTCCATACCAGTGCGGGACTTATCAACTAAGAGATTACACAGATGGCTGTGGTCAAGATCACCCAGTGTTGATAATCCACAAGAAAGCACTTTAAAGTAATAAAGCACGACACTTGTGCATAAGAAAGGAAGGAAAAGAAGTGGCATCTTAATAAGTCAGGAGGACAGAGAATGGAAAATAGAGATCATCCAAACTAAAGAAAAAAGACTCAAATTACTCAGTATCAAAGAGTTGCAAGGTGCATACAAAGTGCCTATATCAATTAAGTGTAGAACTTTTACAGGACAAAAATAGAGAACAATAGAAACTAGATGTGTTTTCCAGGATGGAATTAAGAACGCTATAAGATAATACAAACCATGCAGTTTACGCTGACAGCATATGGTGATCGGGTTAAATACATTCATACAGTGGTGAACATTTTTTCATTACAAAAAACGGATATATCTACAGACTCAAGCAGACGGAGCTGTCAGGGTGAGACCGTTCTGTTATATCTATGTCATGTCCTGTACTCTAGCTGAGAGAAGAGACGAGAGAAACCACGGAGACTATCTATCAACATCTTATCTGGCAGCCACACTAGAAGAACATACCAACTACATAGACAATATCCATACATACACCAGACATAGTTTTTTTATTAATAAATCTTTTATCTTATCGTTGAAAGGAACTGTTGTCGGAGTATGTGTTGAGGGAATAATAGAGAGAGTGAAAGAAATAGATATATGGAAGGGAAGACAGAAGAGAGGAGTGTAGACCAAAGTCAGTCAATAATCCCAACAGATAATAAGTTTAAAGATGTGCTTGTTGAGTCCAGTCTCCTCTCGGGATTTTAACAGGACATAATTGGTGGAGCGAGCGGGATACGTAACATACATTATACCCATATGACCTGAATGCATAACATGGCAGATGCATAAAGGGGTACTTGCATATTGGCACAGGCATAGCGGAGTACCTACATGTTGGGACATACTGATTGGAATAAATAGAAGTATATATTGATGACTTTTAATGGAAGGACGTCCATTGGATATATGGTGCCATTACATGTATGGTAGAAACGTTTCATTAATGCTGGTGACTTTACAGTGAGAAAGTTCCAGACAGAGTGAATGTGGATAGGTGGTAAGACACATTACATACCTAGTCACACGGTCACACGTCTACATAAGTCTTTATCCTATATCTCCTCTTGTGGATGAGAGAGTGGTTGTGATGTACTGTGTGGTGTTGGAGATTTATAATAATTAATAGATATAGATAAATGATATAGGTTCTAGGTAGATTATCGGTTTATAGTGAGTATTCTTTACTGCCTTGAGGTGTCTTTACTCAACGTGCTGACTTATCTGCTGTAACTATGGCAACGCCTAAAGTAACTACAGCCGAACTGAGGGCCAACGGGGAGGCAATTGGTTTAGCTGGTTCCGAGCTAACGGATTACATACAAGAAAGAGAGCGAGAACTTCGTCAAGCGGAAAGGGAGGAGCGTAAGGCCCAGTTGGAAGCAGAAAGGGAGGAGCGTAAGGCCCAGTTGGAAGCAGAAGAAGCCACGAAGATCAGAGAACATGAATACCGCATGCGAGAACTGGAGCTCAAGACACAAACTAAGGGAGAAATAGATGGAGTGGAAGGAAATTCTTCTTCACCTGGTGCAACCCATATGAGTGGACATGGTTACCATGCCATGAAGTTTCCCTTAGCTGTCTACGATCAGTCTAAGGAACGCTTTGACCAGTACGCATCTCGTTTCGAAGCAATGTCAGTCGCTATGGGGCTGGATCGGAGCAGATGGGCTCTTAAACTATCCCAGGGTTTAATCGGTTCGGGATTTGAAGTGTACACACGCTTACCACCAGGACAGGAAAATAATTACCAGGAATTAAAAGCCGCTTTGATGAAACATTTTGACATAACCGCACAAACGTATAGGAAGAAGTTTAGATCGTCTAGACGAGAGCCGGGAGAACTATTCGCCGCCTACAGTCTGAGGCTGAAATCCTATCTCCAGAAATGGATGGACTTGGCAGAATTCACGAGGGATTATGAGAGTCTCGAAGAGATGATGGTGGTAGACCAAATGCGAAAGCAAATGTCGAAACCTCTCAGAACCTTCTTAGGAGAACAAGGGGCGGAACGGATTGATGTGGTGAATAAGCTGGCGGAACGATTCGTGGAAGTACATGGTGAAACTGAGGAACTAAGTACACAAACCAAAGGTCAGGAGAAACCAGAGAAAAAGAAACATAAAAACTGGGAAGGAGAAAAAGGGGAACCTTATATAAAGCACACAGAGGAGAGTTCAGAGAAGGTGAAGGTAGGAAACCAGAGCACCTCGAATTCTCAAGCGAAACGACAGTGGTCTGAAAAGTGGTGTTCATTTTGTAAGGCGGCCTCCCACAACACAAAAGACTGCAGATCGAAACCTAAAAGTTCTTACTTCGCAGCATGCAAAGTGATTCCTACATCGGTGATCACAGACAAGGCTGAGGTCGGCGAAGGAGAAAGGAACAAAAAGGACACAGGGAAACCTAGGAAGGGAACAGAGTGCACTCACTGCCAGTCGACAACACATAATACTGTGGACTGCAGATGCAAGGCCAAACACGCCAATTGCATAACCAACCTCGAGGAATCAAAAGAGGAAGGCAAGGAAACGGTCAAGGAGATGAAAGACACTCAGGACCAAGAGAGACCACCTGTGGTTGAACTTATTGAAGTCAATGGCCAGCAGGTTGTTTGTCTCTACGATACCGGTTTGGATGGGGAAGCGGTGGTGGACGCCAGCTTGGTAAGCCCAGACCAATTTACAGGGGAGACCTATAGAAATACAGCCGGCAATGAGGAGTGCTGTTACCATGACGCTGCCAATCGCCAAGGTGGAGATTAAATCCAGGTACGTCACGGGCATTATTCCAGCTGCTGTATTATCTGACTCCTTATTTCCAATGATCATTGGCACGAAATATGTCTTTTTGGGGATGCCCAAACAGCAAGCCCACAAGGGAACAGTAGTCAGTGGATCTCAAGGGAAGGAAAAAGAGGCAGAGACACTATGCGACAACTCAGGAGATAGGAGAATTGCATACTGCCCAGAGGAAGGATACTACGTTGCATCCTTGCTACAGGAAGCTGCAAAGAAGTGCTGAGCCACCAGAACGGGGACAGTACTTTCTGAAGAATCAACTACTCTATCGGAGAGCTGGGAGGGGAGATAACCTGCATGAGCAGTGGGTGGTTCCAGAGACCCACCGTCCTCACATTCTTCAGAGTGGACACATCATAGGCGAGAATCGACATATGGGTGTCAGAGAGACCTTGCAGCAAATATCCGGCCATTATTGCTGGCCAGGAATGACCGGAGATGTACGCCGGTGGGTGAAGTCTTGTTCGGAGTGCCAGAGAGCACCACCCAACAAGCGAATTAAGAGGAAACTAGCTCTTAAAGTGGAAGACAAAGTGGAAGTGTGGAGTCCAGCAGAGACCAATATACTCCAAGTAGGATGGAAAGGACCTTATCCTGTGGAAAAGGTGGTGTCCAAGAACATCTACAAAATACGGATCGGGGAAGAGAAGAAAAATCTCCCTAGACATCTCATTAGGAAATATGAGGAGAGATCCGGGAGCAAAGCTTCGCACTTTATGGTGATGGCAGCCATTGGGACAAAGGTTACCAGTCCAGACGAAGACCAGAGATCGCCAGTACAACGTGATAGGTCAGATTTACCCAACGACAGGAGGAGGGAAATCACAAGTCAGGGAAAGGACAAGAGTGAAAGTTTCACCGGTAACCAAGTTCAGAAGGGGTGGGTAACGTCGGGAAAAGCGAGAATTACCCAGGACTCCAACCAAAGATTGGCTGACCAGATACAATATCGCCCAAGATGGTCCTGGAAGCAAAAGCCCAGGAGGTTTGGGAAAGACGACTCGGTCCGACGAGGACGAGGCGGAACATCCCCAGAGGCAAAGCCGGGGGAAACCAAGAGGACATGGAAGCAGTGTTACAATCAGGATGGGACAATCCGTCTGTATTGTGAGCCGTCGCTGACGCAAGTCGAAAGTAGGTCGACTGAACGTACAGGAGCGAGGAGCCAACACTAGTTTCAGTCGTTAGTAGTATAGTAGGGTGTCAATTAGAGCGCCTACTGGATAATGAGATGAGCCATGTGAGGATCCAATCATATCATCAACACGTGATGTTAATAGCGACTTAGCAGAAGCTCAACGCACGGTGGATGTGATGGACGTTGTTGCTGCAACTGGACTTCACAATGGAATACATCCTTGGTAAGGAGAATGTAGGAGCGGATTTGATATCCAGACATCCAGCTCCGGAGGAAGAAGACTAGGTTGTGGATCATGGGAATCAAACCTACAGTGAGAAAGATTCGACGCGGTCTAATCTCTTAAGAGGGGGCCTCTGTAGTGAAATACTGAAGAGTTAACGATTCCCAGATGGACGACTGCATACACCGACTACCCAGGTAGGAGAAGGGTTAACAAAGGAGAGACAAGGCGCATGTGTTTCTAGGTCAAGACCCAGAAGGCGGCTAACCGCGCAGGTAAAACTGTCGAGTGGAAAAATTGGTTTGCGACAAAGGCAGACAGCATTATTGGATAGCATATTGCGGTCTGAATGTATGAATACTGGAGAAGTTTCAGATCTGGAATTTTCCACTAACAATGATCATGCAGTCTGGATGTGAGGTGTCCAGCAATGTCAAGGACTATGCGGCAAAGATGACCGATATAAAGAGTGGCAATTCTTTGTGTAAGTTTAGTGTGTGTTCCAAACTGACCTGAAGGAGATATGTTCTTGAGTGGGAATAGAAATACACGTCCCTAATGATGGAAAGAGGGGATAATAGTGTGTTATTCGCTAAGTGTTATTTCGATTCCAGGAACATAGATGCCTAAATAAGGTATAAAGATATTAGATATAGTTTAGGATATGAATATAGATGTGCGTGAAGTGCATTTAACATTACTTTCTATTAGTAGGAATAGTATAGACGATTAGGTGAATCTTCTATCCTATGTCAGAGTGGGTTTTTTCGGAAGCCTTTTCATTTCGGCTGGAGGAAAAGACACTCACATAGGAGGGAAGAGGAAGCAGACACAGATCTCATTATTAAATGTATATCACACAGGTTTCCATACCAGTGCGGGACTTATCAACTAAGAGATTACACAGATGGCTGTGGTCAAGATCACCCAGTGTTGATAATCCACAAGAAAGCACTTTAAAGTAATAAAGCACGACACTTGTGCATAAGAAAGGAAGGAAAAGAAGTGGCATCTTAATAAGTCAGGAGGACAGAGAATGGAAAATAGAGATCATCCAAACTAAAGAAAAAAGACTCAAATTACTCAGTATCAAAGAGTTGCAAGGTGCATACAAAGTGCCTATATCAATTAAGTGTAGAACTTTTACAGGACAAAAATAGAGAACAATAGAAACTAGATGTGTTTTCCAGGATGGAATTAAGAACGCTATAAGATAATACAAACCATGCAGTTTACGCTGACAGCATATGGTGATCGGGTTAAATACATTCATACAGTGGTGAACATTTTTTCATTACAAAAAACGGATATATCTACAGACTCAAGCAGACGGAGCTGTCAGGGTGAGACCGTTCTGTTATATCTATGTCATGTCCTGTACTCTAGCTGAGAGAAGAGACGAGAGAAGCCACGGAGACTATCTATCAACATCTTATCTGGCAGCCACACTAGAAGAACATACCAACTACATAGACAATATCCATACATACACCAGACATAGTTTTTTTATTAATAAATCTTTTATCTTATCGTTGAAAGGAACTGTTGTCGGAGTATGTGTTGAGGGAATAATAGAGAGAGTGAAAGAAATAGATATATGGAAGGGAAGACAGAAGAGAGGAGTGTAGACCAAAGTCAGTCAATAATCCCAACAGATAATAAGTTTAAAGATGTGCTTGTTGAGTCCAGTCTCCTCTCGGGATTTTAACAGGACAAATAACAATAAAAACATAAATAACAATAAACAACATAAATAACAATAAACAATATAAACAGCATAAATAACAATATACATCAATAACTAACATCAACAACAACTAAGAACATAAACAGCCATAAACAACAAAAATAACAATAAATAACTTAAACAAAAATAAACAATATAAATTACAATAAAGAACATAAACAAACAAACAAACATAACAATGCACTCACTTTCAGAACTGCACTCTGCTCGATGTCCTCCACAGCTTTGTCCTTGAACGCCAGAAATGAGTCGATGGAGTCCGGGTGAGTGTGGAATAAACTGCGACAACATTCACAAGAACACATCAGCGAGTTGTCACACATCCCACACATACAAGAATGCATCAGCGAGTTGTCACACATCCCACACATACAAGAACACATCAGCGAGTTGTCACGCATCCCACACATACAAGAACACATCAGCGAGTTGTCACACATCCCACACATACAAGAATGCATCAGCGAGTTGTCACACATCCCACACATACAAGAACACATCAGCGAGTTGTCACACATCCCACACATACAAGAACACATCAGCTAGTTGTCACACATCCCACACATACAAGAACACATCAGCGAGTTGTCACACATCCCACACATACAAGAATGCATCAGCGAGTTGCCATACATCCCACACATACAAGAATGCACCAGCAAATTTTCACACCTCCCACACATACAAGAAAGCATTAGCGATTTGTCACACATTGCACATATACAAGAAGACATCGGCGACGAGTTGTCACACATCTCACAGATGTTGACATTAGATAGATATTTAATTTTTATTGGCAAATCAGGGTACCGTATTTTGTCAATAGATATTCCTGTCTTTTGTGATTGTAATCATCATACACACGGCATACACCCACACACGCACCAACTTTAAATGTTAGATAACCCTAGTGGACAGAACAAATATATGATTTCTCAATTGTTTCCCTTAAAATATTGACATAATTGTCAGTGAAATAAATTGATATTTAACAAATCTGATGTTTACCAAATCTGATGCTTCAAAATATGTTGATTGCTCTTTGCACGACGTTGCGATCAACCTCAACACCAGGTTGTTTTACTAGGTGATGTTACGTTCAGTAGTTTGTCATTGCTTTCTAGAGGTCTGTTAAAAATGAGGATGGAGCAGGTTTGGGAATGTCCCGAGTGGTGTAATGTCGGCTCTTGACTCAACTCTGCTGCTTTCTGAACGAGACGTCAACGCTGCAATCACACTGACCAGTATAGGGAGTGAACCTCGCACCGCACTGTCAGTACACCGGAAGTTTAACGCAAGCACGTTAAACCACTCGGCCACGGTGACTTCTTTCGGTACTTGAGTTAAACCATATTTTGACAGTCTTTTAAATTTAGTTTACTATTAAAGTTACTTTATTATATTTTTATTAAATTTACCTTACTATTTTATTATCTACTAGCAGACCCGGCCCGGCTTCGCCCAGTTCCTGGTGGGGAGCATCTCATTTAATTCATATAAGTAGTCATATAAGCTCCCATTCCCGTTCCTGTCTGTCTGTCTGTCTGTCTGTCTGTCTGTCTGTCTGTCTGTCTATCTGTCTGTCTGTCTGTCTGTCTGTCTGTCTGACCCTGCCCGGCATCGCCTGGCTCCTGGTGTGGAGCATCTCATTTAATTCATATAAGTAGTCATATAAGCTCCCATTCCCGTTCCTGTCTCTGTCTGTCTGTCAGTCTGTCTATCTGTCTGTCTATCTATCTGTCTGTCTGTCTGTCTGTCTGTCTGTCTGTCTGAACCTGCCCTGCATCGCCTGGCTCCTGGTGTGGAGCATCTCATTTAATTCATAAAAGTAGTCATATAAGCTCCCGTTTCCGTTCCCGACTATCTATCTGTCTGTCTATCTGTCTGTCTATCTGTCTGTCTATCTGTCTGTCTGTCTGACCCGGCCCGGCTTCGCCCAGCCCCTGATGGGGAGCATCTCATTTAATTCATATAAGTTCCCGTTCCCGACTGTCTGTCTGTCTGTCTGTCTGTCTGTCTGTCTGTCTGTCTGTCTGTCTGTCTGTCTGTCTGTCTGTCTGTCTGTCTGTCTGTCTGTCTGTCTGTCTGTCTGTCTGTCTGTCTGTCTGTCTGTCTGTCTGTCTGTCTGTCTGTCTGTCTGTCTGTCTGTCTGTCTGTCTGTCTGTCTGTCTGTCTGTCTGATCATTTATTGGTTGCGGTTAGAACAACCTTAGATAAACGAAGACCAACTTTCAAAAAGCATTAGAAAGAGCACTTGAAAGATCTTTACATATTCCCCCAACAATTAACTTGTGTAAATGGAACAGCGGCAGCAGCAGCAGAAGAAGAAGAAAAAGGAGGAGTAGGAGGAAGGAGGAGGAAGAGGGTGGAGGAGGGAGGAGGAGGGAAGAGGAGGAGGGAGGAAAAGATAGGCGGAGAGAGGAGGAGGAGGGAGGAGGAGGAGGGAGGAGTAGGGTTGAATAGAGGGGGGAGGAGGGAGGAGGAGGGGAAAGAGGAGAAGGAGGAGTAGGGAGGGGGTGGAAGAGGGAGGAGGAGGAAGGAGGAGGAGGAGAGAGGAGGGGAGGAAGAGGGAGGAGGAGGGAGGAGGAGGAGGGAGGAGGAGGAGGAGGAAGGAGGAGGAAGAGGGAGGAGGGGAGGAAGAGGGAGGAGAAGGAGGGAGGAGGAGAACGCAGGAGGAGGAGGGAGAGGGAGGAGGAGGGAGAGGGAGGAGGAGGGAGGTGGAGGGAGAAGGAAAAGGGAGGAAGAGGTAGAAGGAGGAGGGAGAAGGAGGAGGGAGGAGGAAGAAGAATGATGAGGAGGGAGGAGGAGGAGGAGGGATGTGGAAGAGGGAGGAGGTAGAGGGAGGAGGAGGGAGGAAAAGGGAGGAGGAGAGAGGATGAGGAGGGAGGAGGTAGGAGGAAGAGGGAGGAGGAGGGAGGAGGAAGAGAAACGCGGAGAGAGGAGGAGGAGGGAGGAGGAGTAGGGAGGAATATGAGTTAGGAGGAGGGAGGAGGAGGGATTAGGAGGAGGAAGGGGGAAAGAGGAGAAGGAGGGAGGAGGAGGAAGAGGGAGGAGGAGGGAGGAGGAGGAAGGGGGAGAGAGGAGGAGGAGGAGGTATTAGGAGGAGGGAGAAAGAGGATGGAGGAGGGATGAGGAGGGAGAGGGAAGAGGAGGGAGGAGGAAGAGGGAGAAGGAGGGAGAAGGAGGAGGAGGAGGGAGGAGGAGAACGTGGGAGGAGGAGGGGGAGGGAGAGGAGGAGGAGGGAGAAGGAGGAGGGAGGAGGAGGGAGGAGGAGGAGAGAGGAGGAGGAGGGAGGAAGAGGTGGAAGGATAAGGGAGAAGGAGGAGGGAGGAGGAGGAGGAGGGAGGAGAAGGAGGAGGAGGAGGGAGGAGGAGGAAGAGGGAGGAGGAGGGATGTGGAGGAAGGAGGTGGAGGGAGGAGGACGGAGGAGGTAGAGGGAGGAGGAGGAGGGAGAAAAAGGGAGGAGAGAGGAGGAGGAGGGAGGAGGTAGGAGGAGGAGGAAAAGGAAGGAGGAGGGAGGAGGAGGAAGAGGGAGGAGGAGGAAGAGGGAGGAGGAGGATGGAGGAGAAAGAGGAGGGAGGAGGGGGAGGGGAAGAGGAAGAGGGTAGGAGGAGGAGGGGAGAGGAGGAGGAGGAATGTGGAGGAAGGAGGAGGAGGGATTAGGTAGAGGGAGGAGGAGGGAGGAAAAGGGAGGAGGGAGGAGGAGGGATTAGGTAGAGGGAGGAGAAGGGAGGAAAAGGGAGGAGGGAGGAGGAGAGAGGAGGAGGGAGGAGGTAGGAGGAAGAGGGAGGAGGAGGAAGGGGAGGAATAGGAGGGAGAGGGAGGAGGGGGAGGGGAAGCGGAAGAGGGTAGGAATTGGAGGAGGGGAGAGGAGGAGGAGGGAGGAGGAGAAGGGAGGAGGGAGGAGGAAGGGAGAGGAGGAGGAGGGAGGAGGCGGAGGGAGAAGGAGGAGGGAGAATCAGGAGGGGAGGATGGAAAGGGAGGTGGAAGAGGAGGAGGAGGGAGGAAGAGGAGGGAGGAGGAGGAGGGTGGAGGAAGGCGGTAGAGGGAGGAGGAGGAGGTAGAGGGAGGAGGAGGAGGAAGGAAAGGAAGGAGGAAGAGGAGGAGGAGGAGGGTGGAGGGAGGAGGTAGAGGGAGGAGGAGGTAGAGGGAGGAGGAGGGAGGAGGCGGAGGGAGAAGGAGGAAGGAGTAGGAGGGAGGAGGATGGAGGAGGAAGGGAGAGGAAGAGGGAGAAGGAGGAGGGAGAGGGAGGGGAGGAGGTAGAGGGAGGAGGAAGAGGAGGAGGAGGAGAGAGTAGGAGGAGGTAGAGGGAGGAGGTAGAGGGAGGAGGTAGAGGGAGGAGGAGAAGGGAGGAGGAGGGAGTAGGATGGAGGAGGAAGAGGGAGAAGGAGGAGGATTAGGGAGAAGGAGGCAGGAGGAGGAGGAGGGAGAGGGAAGAGGAGGGAGGAGGAGGGAGGAGGCGGAGGGAGAAGGAGGAAGGAGTAGGAGGGAGGAGGATGGAGGAGGAAGGGAGAGGAAGAGGGAGAAAGAGGAGTTAGAGGGAGGAGGGAGGAGGAGGGGGAGGAGGTAGAGGGAGGAGGAAGAGGAGGAGGAGAGAGGAGGAGGAGGGTGGAGGGAGGAGGTAGAGGGAGGAGGAGAAGAGAGGAGGAGGGAGTTTGCCATTCCGAATTCATACTCGTCTAGGTTCTGTGATTTCGGTCCTTCCATTGATTGTTCTTCCCTTCTACATGACTGTAGATAACTTCCTTACACATAAAGAGATGAATTGTTATTTATATTGCCGTGGCATGGAGGAATATCAGCAGCAGAGTTGATCCAGAAAACCAAAGACCGAGATCTACGGAGAGCCATGAACGCCTACGCCAGCCGGCACGGCACTTGATGATGATGATGATTGCCGTGTGACGATTCTGTGTAGTCACGTCATTTTCTTCGCTTTCCCTAGCGTTTTGGTTCGGGGATTCTTTCATCATCATCATCATCATATATTTACGTACGTATTTAGGGAGGGGGAGGAGGGAGGAGGAGGAAGAAGAAAAAAAATATCACAGTTGGCAGCTCTGGAATGAAAGGAAGACGTGTAGAAAATTTCATCTCAATCGGATGGGCCGTTCGCGAACAAATAAAGGACATACATATATATTTACATACATACACTTTGTTTTATATATATAGATGTGTAGTCGCAATTGAGTGACGTGTCTCTCTCTATTCCACCCTGTTCGATACGCTTGAGGTCACGAGCGTGAGCTATAGATCCAAGGCCAGATGTATCGCTTTACAGAGTGGAGGGCGTAAAGGCGAAATGGTCGGCTTCATCGCTCTGGGATTTCCCCATAGGGCTCGGTCTCTTTCGGCATCGCGGCCTGCAGAAACAGTGGCACGGACTCTGTAGTTCCAGCGACGATTCCAGGTGTCTGAGAGAAAACTGCACTCGTGAATCCAATAACGGAGTCCGAGAGAAATTATGTTGGATGGATATAGTCTTTCTCGGGCATGTAATATGTAGCTAAGGATGTCAAAGGTGTTAGGTGCGTGACATCACAGTGCAGACGAACACGGTGGCGTCATAATGACAGTTTAAAGATGGCGGCCCCACTTTTGACATCAAAACGGCCAGTTGCCAGTTGTCACCAAGTTCTACGTCTAATGTCTCTAATCCGTTTACGATCTTCTTTTGTTTCTTGAAGGACTTGTTCATTTACTCAGAGGAAATATAACACCAATACATCTGGAACAAGACAAGCTGCTGAAGCCGCCGGATCAGCAAAGCAATATTCTAATTGTCCTCCCGTCGGAGCTTCGATCGTAGATAGACCAGCTGTCGACTAAGGTCCAGGTCTGCCATGCCATCAAATTTAATTATAAGGATACATTTGCTCACACTAGAATAAGACTTGTACACTTTCCGTTATCACAATATGGGTTGACGGGTTTGGTGAGCGCCGCCAAACATTCGGTGCTAACAGAAAGCAGGCAGTACAGTCTACTGGCATACGGTGGCTAAGTAATAATAAAATAATAAGTAATAGGCGGTTTAAAGACGAGAGAATAAACTCGTTCCATCGGGTTTTGTCCCATACGACTTGCAAATCTGACACTGAAATTAATTCCCGTTCTTCAGCGCCTGTAACTTTACCACACTTACAGAATACGTTAAAAGACGGCAATCATCACTGTGGAGACGGCACCTGTTGATTGATTGAAAAGACGATTAAATAACGACGTTAAAATCAAATGAACTTACCCCATAAACGTCTCGACTCCAACCTCTTCGACATCAGATTTGATCAGTGACCAGGATTCTCTGAGAATGCTCTTTTGTTCCTCTTTAATGCCGACCGGAGCTGAAAGACAAATAAATAACTGACAACTCGACATTTGACATACTACACTTTCGATTTTATTGAAACAATCCTGACCTATTCCGTGAATTTAGAGTGGTTTGCTTTTGGTAGTGGGTGAGTTTCACTGCACACGGAAATCTTCATAAGGCGTTTTAGTTGTGAAGCAGGAGATAACCACTGCCGGATCAGCATAGCAATACTCTAATAATGAAGATAACAAACAGTAAGACAAATCAACACAAATCAACACAAAGAAAGACAAATCAAGATAAAGAAAGACAAATCAAGACAAAGGAAGACAAAGGAAAAAGGATCACTGACCGTCTTCCACTATTTCAACCTGATCCTGCGGTGAAACAAAAAGTGGGACACGGCCTGTATTGTTGTTGTGTGGTTCTTTCGTTTCTTCAATATCAGAGTTCTTTTTCTTTCTATTCCTGGAACAGGTTTTGTCTTGATTCGGAGGTTTCCGTCGCCACTCGGACACCGACGTCATGAGTCGTCCGGTAAACGAGCTTTGTCGAGAGACCTTCTGGGAAAAGAAAAAGAGTGACAATATTTGTTATTGTGGCCTGAATTTAATATACTCAGACATACTAATGTAATTTATTATTGGGTACTGTAGTAACAACATATGAAAGATGTATAAAGAAATTTAAATGTAAATAGCCCAAGCAGAGACAGAATTTCACAAGATGAAGTTTTTATTAAACTTGAGACACCTTCCATCTCATACAGAAACACCAACACAATTAATCTAAGCTTTGTAGACTTCACCTGGAAATCTGTAGACTTTACCTGGAAATCTGTAGACAAACTGCTACCTCGCACATGACGCAACGTTTACTATGTCCAGAGAAAAGTGACAGTCTCTTCGTGCAACATTCAGACCAGTTACAATCAATAGCTGTGTTCAGAATTACCACTCCTGGCTAGTCGCCTGGCTTTATGCAATATTTCAACGACGCTACTATATGTTCATGCTATAATCGAAATACATGCATAATATCAGATCCCCAAGTTACAACGACACTCGTGTCTTACCTTAGTCCTCAAACCAAAGAATAGTAGCATTGTGAAACAACTAAGCACGAAATAAGAGGCGACAAAGGAAGGTTGGGCTTGGGGCTGGTAACAGAAACCCCCTATTAAAGTCAGTGAGCTAAAATACACATTTTCATGAAGTTTTAGTCACCAGAAACCCATCGACTAGTGGCTCACTCAGAAATCAACCATCTACTGGCTCACTGATTAGAAACCCATCGACTAGTGGCTCACTCAGACATCAACCATCTACTGGCTCACTGATTAGAAACCCATCGACTAGTGGCTCACTCAGAAATCAACCATCTACTGGCTCACTGATTAGAAATCCATCGACTAGCTGCTCACTCAGAAATTAACCATATAGTGGCTCACTCATTAGAAATCCACCCTCTACGACACCATTCACAAGGAATTCACCTACTAGTGGCTCACTTACAAGACGCCCACTCAATATAGTTTCCACTCGATACAAGCCCATTCGTTAGATGTCTACTCATTAAAAATCCAGTCAATAGAAGCCCGTTTATTAGAAGCCCAAACACTGAAAATCCAGTAACTAAAAGCCCAGTCAAAGAACCCTACTAACAAGGCGCTCACTCGATATAAATCTCCTCAATTGAAGCCCATTCTTTTGAATCTGGTCACTGAAAACCCACTCAATAGAAGCCAGTTATAAGAAGCCCAGTCACTGAAAATCCAGTAACTGTAAGCCCAGTCACAAAAATCCCACTCACAAGAAACCCACTCATTAGAAACCCACTCATAAAAAATCCACTCACTAGATGCCCACTCACAATAAACCCACTCACAAGAAACCCACTTACAAGAAACCCACCCAACCTCGTGCAACAACCGCCACTCACACAACGCCAAGAAGAATAGCAGCTTCCAAAAATATCCTACTTTCCCGTGATCCTTCTTTCCGGAAGCTTTTGAACTCCGTCCTTGGCCTTCTGTGTGTGCAGAATCCGACAAGGCGGGTGTACTTGAGGCATGCCTCTAATAAAGCAAATGTTGATAAACACATTTATAACAGATACGATTATCAAGCAATTTATAATATGCATACAACATTAGTGTAAACGGATTCATTACAAGCTCATAACTGGATCATTAATTGCATTTATTCCATGCCCATTGCACAGATTTATTATCCAGAATTAATGTTTATAGTCAGGGAAGATTATTTTATTATACATTAATTAGAAGTTGGCGTAGCTAAACGGATAAGATCGCCTGCTCTTAAACTTATGGTGCGTTGGTGGCATGGTTGAGGTGCAACCCCTACATCGATATTAATTAGGACGAGGGTTCGATACCGAGGCTCATCGATCGCTAAGGGAGAGAAAGACTGGTCTCCTATTCCTTTGCGCACTCCGACCTGAAGAATGTGATGGACACTTGACAAACCCACAGCAGGTTCATGCTGAGGGACGCGTGTCCCTATCATCACAATCAGCTGGAAATATTCTCAATTCTGCTCCAGTTCTCTTCATATGGACAAGGGGGAGATGGTCGTGTGCCAGTGGGACCAGGTGGAGGAACAGTTTGAGAACCCCTATGTGCAAAGAATGAGATTGCAGGGGATCGGTAGGGGGTGCTGGAAGAATCTCAAAACTGAGAAGGAAGACCAGGAGATATTTTAATTAGATAGCGGTGGGAACGATTAGTAGTGTGACTCTTCGCTGGATTT
>JACEFZ010001573.1:0-335061 GCA_014155875.1 Cepaea nemoralis
ACTGTGGTATAAATGAGAATACCATATGAAATGGACTGAAATAAAGTCTAGGGTATATGATTCATTTGGTCCCTCAGGTTCGCCGAACAGGCAGTTAATTCGAGACAGTTTCTTTCCTAAAAGACTCCAGGAATAGAGTAGTTATTGGCTCTTTTAGAAGAAGAATGGGATGATGGTCGAATAGACTCCACCCACATTACAAGGTAAACTACTTTCCTGAAGACTAAAACAGAGAATAGGCCACTTAACCACAGATCTCTATCAAGTTGTTATCCTTGAATAAAATATCTGAGACTGTGTGTTGGTCGACCTCCCACTGGATTCTCTGCACATATATATATATATATAAACACAGTAGCACATTTCTCTACGACAACAAACAGTGTAACACTGGTCACGTAGACAATGAAAAACTCTCCTGACGAACATATATGTTTATTGCCAGACTCTCATAAGCTGGAAATACGAGACTCTGTCTCCACTACAATCTATCACAACATCAACCAAAAATATACATTCTCAAATAATGTATGTACTGATAATCTAAAAACATCAGGAGAATGTAGAGTCCCTCCACACCGGGCTTCTCTACACTGTCTTTCTTCTCCCACACCAACAGTTCGATGATGACACTTATACTGTTCTACCCTACTCCTCTTCCTCTTCTACCGCTAAAACAGCTGGGCTCTCCCATCCTAATTTTGACCAAACTCCACACTGTGCCACTGAGGTAAACAAAGGTTCTCTGGATACTGATCAAGGTAATGGTGATGCGGATCGTTGATATTGACAAAAGCCAGTCATAATTGACCAACAAAAAAAAGGAACTGTTCTCAAGTGTTCCCTTCTATAAAATGGATGATGGTGTGTGACTTGAAGTCTGGATTACTCGATCTGGCGGTGGTATTGAGAGGATAAAAATATCTGCATAAAATAAGGGATTTCAACCCTTGAGAAAAACGTCCCTCAGTTAGGACAAGTTGTAGCACGAATGCTTCAACGACGTACTGGAGGATGTTGATAAAGGAAGGACTCTCCCTGAGTCTGGGTCAGTAGCTAGTTGAATCTCCTCTCGGCGATTTCCCGTAAATGGTAAGACTTGCATGCTTGATCGTAGAACAAGATGAAGTCTCAAATGTCTCAGCACGAAATTTAGACCAACCCGAGAAGTGTAGCTGGGTTCGTATTAAATACAAATGATGACGACCTCTCAGAAGGAAAGAACCATTCCGTCTGTGCCCTGCCAACATTCTGGAACGTATAAAGCACAGACTCTCAACAAAGTCGCTGGGGTCTCCAACGACCGGAAAAAAACTCTCTCTATGCGTTGGTGTCATCGCTGGCTGAACATATATAGGCGATCTCCCGTATCATAAGTGGGTACCATTCTTCGTCGCAGGAAAAAGATGAATCCACAATGTCGCAGAGGGACATAGTAATAAACAGGGAGGTTCGTATTGGTTTCATAGTTCAATCCAGTGCATCTGCCTCGTCACATCGAGAGACACCTCCAGTCCGAAAAATGTTGCAGACTATAACTTCCTGATATTACAGGAATAAAAATGGGCGCCATCTCTCTTCACCCGCCAGTGAGTAGGTGAACCAAAAAAGGAGATAACTCCGTCTGGAGTTTCGTCCAGGTCTTGATGAAAAATAGGGGATTATTTCCCCCGGCCTCCCATTTCCTGGAAGGAATACCAGGGTTCCCTAAGTGCTGAGTGACATCTCCTCTGCACAACCAAGCCAATAAGTTTTGACTCAGAAAAATCAATCAGGATGGTGTAGACAAAAATCGGCTAAGATCTAGCCAAAATCCGACCCAGAAGTTCCCCGTCGGTTGCCTCAATTGTCTGCAAATCAAAATGACAAGCCATGAATAATCTAGCCTAGTATATAAGCTCATAAGACTCACAGAGACAACAACGGAACATATAGGTAGAGGATAATCCCCCTATCCTGAAATGGTATACCTGTGGCCTGTATCGTATGGGTATATTTGGCGGGAAAGTGGGGCGGTACCCTGAACACTCGACCAACCTCACCGAACAGGACATCACAGATACCAAATGGAGATATATTCTCCCACATACAAACACTCCTCTATATGGGAGGACATCATCTGTTATACAACATGCACGGGGTGGGGTGTGTGATTAAAATCGAAGTTGTGGACATATTGGCTCCAATGACTTGTTATTGTGACAAGTGGCCAACACTGCCCGAGTTACGGCAGGTAAAAAATGAGTATTGAGGTATGTGAACCGTTCTCATAAATGTGATTGAGCCACGACATACATGATCCACCAATCCGACAAAAGCAATGGGGTGTCTTATCTGTGACCCCAGGCTGTCATACACACCAAATATAGGTTCCGTCCCCGGCATATTCTGCACACAGATAAAGTAAAGATTCACACACACAATATATATAGGTGCGTACAGTAACTGAATCTTTAACAAAGGCATTATGTAACACCTGAACACTTTACCATAAGTTAAGTAAAGCTAGGCTCTCCCTAAATGAGAGTGAACCAAAAGTGAAGATAGATTGACCTCTGCAGACACAGTACAGAATTTACAGAGACATCATAACTCTTCAAAAGAAGATGAAGTAGTGATCATAGCATGATAAGAATTGGATAAGAATTGTAAGCATAGGAATATAGGACAGTGGTATAGACGTTCAAATCTCAGGCCGGCTTTCTTACAGAAGTAATGATGCCGTAGCAAAGTCCACCAAAATACATACATGACATGTAGTATGACTTCTCATATCAAACAAAGATTGTATTAAATAGTTAACACAAATCTTATCATTCAAAGAAAAAAACATATATATGCTCACCAATGCAACATAGAGGCGAAAATAGCCCCCAAAAAGGGCTACACCCTCCCGGGAAAAAATACACGTCTACATGGTTCGAACTGCTAGACTCAAGTGAACTATGGCTGGTCCCGCCTGGAAGTTTTACCCAGATTATTCCAGGCTATTCTGAGCTATGGGCACATTCCTGGCCTCTATCTGAGTGCTGGCATTCCTTACCATACAAGGTAGTGCCAGTCTCTCACACATGAAATCAGTCGTTCCAAGAACCGCTATTAATAATCGTCTGTAAGCTGGCGCGAACTGGGACATTATGTCACATAAGTCCCCCAATTCAACTGGTTGAGTACAACCAGTAAGACCAGTTAAACCAGCTTCCAGACTCCATGTGGTAACCACCTCCTCTGCTCCCGGGTGCCTCTCCTAAACCATCCACTTTCACCTGAGGTGTCTATACCATTCCTCCCAGCTCACAAATTCCGCTGCTATAGATCACAAATCTTCTCTTCCTGAGCCGCCATCATTCATAATCTGAAGGTATATTGGCGAACTCAGTAATAAAATAGAGGTTTTACTCCACCTCTAAAGACGTGTGGAACAAAAAAAGGAAACTCATTGGTCACCTCTGTCCTCACAACATCAAAAAAATAGAAATCCCATCCGTAAATTCCCACCGTCGGATGCCGATTCTATCTAAGAGAAATGTTAGATTCCTTCCGCTAACTCAGTCACGTCGGCATACAGAACTGATAAAATGTTGACTAGCACTTCGTGCTAATATATATATTCTTATTTTGCCCTCCACCAAGAATCTAAAAAAAACGGCTACGGCCGAAAGGAGTTAAACATAGAGCGTCCTCTATGACTCAATTAATTCTGGCGATGCGCAATAAGACTTAGTTCCGAGGTTTACTTTAGGTAAATGTTGCTCTGTTTATGACAAATTTGGAAAGGGCCACATTCTCTTCCCTCCAACACCAATGTCTATTGTTGAGTCCAAGGTAAATCTACTCCGTTCGGTATAGTTTAACTCGGCCGTCTTGTTGACATAATCTCAACTCAACACCAAGAATTTTCGGTCGTCAGTAAAGTACAATGCATTAGCTGTGAATGGTTCAATGTTTATCAACCGCCTGAGGCCCTTCCGGTGTAAGCGCACAATTCTTCATGGCGTATGACCTGCAGGTATGTTCCCGGAATGCTGTTCAATGCAGCTGAACACAACGGCTAGTTTCAGTTTCACCTGCCTGTTCCTCTAGTTGTTGTAACCTACTTTTCCAGATACAGACTGTTTCGGCCTGTTAGTACAACTACTGCTTGTTGGCGAAATTGAAACCAGGTCAACTTTGCACTACTTTCCCTCTGACCTAGATTCAAATCACGTAGCTATCAGGACATGATAACACGTGAAGAATAATTACTCTCAGCATTCAAGTCCTCGAGGTGACGTTTTAAAAATGTCATGCTATAGAGAATAATTTAAAAGACTTCTTCTGCGAGTAGCATTGAGGTCTAAAGTCTACGATCCGTAGACCAAACAAGAGATTAGGTGTCCGGACTAAAACTCTCTTGTATTAAAAACCCGGAATATAATAATAATGTGCACTGATTTCCGGTGTTTCCTGCTGGCGAAGAAAAGAGAAGATACTTTCTCTGTCATTTTACCTCGCTAAATGGACGGTAAAGATTAAAACCAACAGTACAAAATAGAAAGAGGGCCGAGCTCTGCCCCTTTCAACCTGTCATACGTGGAGACTTGGTCCGCACGAACGTTTCAGATAGGTATAAATCTGAAGATGAATATGACAGTCCATGAAACGATCCTGGAAAGCTAAAGCTGCCGGCATGTTCCATGTTCCCCTGAAACGAGGATAAAAGAAAAGAGTCGACGCCACGGGCTGTGTCATCCCTTTGTAAATTGGAGAGTAAATAGGTGGGGTCTCTCGTAAAAAGGACGTACGACTACTTCTCATAATTCGGGATAAGGCGATTATATATATGATTATATGAATACACCCCAACTCTTATTTGACGGTCCCAAAATAGGAAGTTGATGTAACTTCTATTGCGAAAAGCTTACGAGACGTCTAGTTAAAGGTTCCCGATATTCAACTGCACGTCTTTCGATAGTGTTAGCACAACGCTTCTAAGCAAAATGCAGCTGAAAAAAAACCTCTGTGCCAAAAGAGACACGAAAGGTCGACCAGCCCAAAAGTTACGGTGCTGATCTATTTATAAACCGGATGTGGCATAAAAAGGTCCTGGGGATTCCCGAAGAATGTTCCCTAATCACCTTACGCCGCCGGTAGTTCACACAGGTAGATTATAACGAAAAGGGTGAAAAATCGGGATTACCGACTAGAGTTTACGCTCGGTAAAAATACTTTTGCGTCTTCTTTTCTGTCTACAGTGGAACAATAAGACGGGGACTCTTGGCCTACGATATATCCTAGGAGGGTTATTAAGATGATGGATATATTTTTCCCGCTGGCTTCCTAACCAAATATATGGGTATTAAAAAAGTTTTACAAGAAGCTTACGGGAAATGAACTAGTTGCCTAAGTCCTATAAAAAATAGAGATTGCCTTTGTGTTGCTGGTGAAATACAACCAATTTAAAATAATACCAGATTGTTATGGCAATAGTTATGGCACAAATGTTGGCACAAATCACATGGCAAAAAATTTGACAACTAGTTAATACACATAAGTGGTCATATGTGATCAGATGTTGATATAAAAAACTCTCACATAATCAAAATTCACTTATGGACCATCAAAACACCATCTGTGAACATCATTACTCAGATGACGTCACATGAACAATCTATCAATTCAACGCCGCTCCACCAGTGAGGTAACATAGAATTTTCCATGTCAGTACCAGCAACCTGAAATTATTAGGAAGAATCTGAACTCGATCATATTGAAAGAGGGAAGAAAACAATCCCCCGGCGAGCGACCCAATTATGTGAGATAATAAGTGATGAGCACCATATGACAATGGACTGAAATAAAGTCTAGGGTATATGATTCATTTGGTCCCTCAGGTTCGCCGAACAGGCAGTTGATTCGAGACAGTTTCTTTCCTAAAAGACTCCAGGAATAGAGTAGTTATTGGCTCTTTTGAAAGAAGAATGGGATGATGGTCGAATAGACTCCACCCACATTACAAGGTAAACTACTTTCCTGAAGACTAAAACAGAGAATAGGCCACTTAACCACAGATCTCTATCAAGTTGTTATCCTTGAATAAAATAGCTGAGACTGTGTGTTGGTCGACCTCCCACTGGATTCTCTGCACATATATATATATATATAAACACAGTAGCACATTTCTCTACGACAACAAACAGTGTAACACTGGTCACGTAGACAATGAAAAACTCTCCTGACGAACATATATGTTTATTGCCAGACTCTCATAAGCTGGAATACTGAGACTCTGTCTCCACTACACTCTATCTAAACATCAACCAAAAATATACATTCTCAAATAATGTATGTACTGATAATCTAAAAACATCAGGAGAATGTAGAGTCCCTCCACACCGGGCTTCTCTACACTGTCTTTCTTCTCCCACACCAACAGTTCGATGATGACACTTATACTGTTCTACCCTACTCCTCTTCCTCTTCTACCGCTAAAACAGCTGGGCTCTCCCATCCTAATTTTGACCAAACTCCACACTGTGCCACTGAGGTAAACAAAGGTTCTCTGGATACTGATCAAGGTAATGGTGATGCGGATCGTTGATATTGACAAAAGCCAGTCATAATTGACCAACAAAAAAAAGGAACTGTTCTCAAGTGTTCCCTTCTATAAAATGGATGATGGTGTGTGACTTGAAGTCTGGATTACTCGATCTGGCGGTGGTATTGAGAGGATAAAAATATCTGCATAAAATAAGGGATTTCAACCCTTGAGAAAAACGTCCATCAGTTAGGACAAGTTGTAGCACGAATGCTTCAACGACGTACTGGAGGATGTTGATAAAGGAAGGACTCTCCCTGAGTCTGGGTCAGTAGCTAGTTGAATCTCCTCTCGGCGATTTCCCGTAAATGGTAAGACTTGCATGCTTGATCGTAGAACAAGATGAAGTCTCAAATGTCTCAGCACGACATTTAGACCAACCAGAGAAGTGTAGCTGGGTTCGTATTAAATACAAATGATGACGACCTCTCAGAAGGAAAGAACCATTCCGTCTGTGCCCTGCCAACATTCTGGAACGTATAAAGCACAGACTCTCAACAAAGTCGCTGGGGTCTCCAACGACCGGAAAAAAACTCTCTCTATGCGTTGGTGTCATCGCTGGCTGAACATATATAGGCGATCTCCCGTATCATAAGTGGGTACCATTCTTCGTCGCAGGAAAAAGATGAATCCACAATGTCGCAGAGGGACATAGTAATAAACAGGGAGGTTCGTATTGGTTTCATAGTTCAATCCAGTGCATCTGCCTCGTCACATCGAGAGACACCTCCAGTCCGAAAAATGTTGCAGACTATAACTTCCTGATATTACAGGAATAAAAATGGGCGCCATCTCTCTTCACCCGCCAGTGAGTAGGTGAACCAAAAAAAGGAGATAACTCCGTCTGGAGTTTCGTCCAGGTCTTGATGAAAAATAGGGGATTATTTCCCCCGGCCTCCCATTTCCTGGGAGGAATGCCAGGGTTCCCTAAGTGCTGAGTGACATCTCCTCTGCACAACCAAGCCAATAAGTTTTGACTCAGAAAAATCCATCAGGATGGTGTAGACAAAAATCGGCTAAGATCTAGCCCAAAATCAGACCAATAAGTTCCCCGTCGGTTGCCTCAATTGTCTGCAAATCAAAATGACAAGCCATGAATAATCTAGCCTAGTATATAAGCTCATAAGACTCACAGAGACAACAACGGAACATATAGGTAGAGGATAATCCCCCTATCCTGAAATGGTATACCTGTGGCCTGTATCGTATGAGTATATTTGGCGGGAAAGTGGGGCGGTACCCTGAACACTCGACCAACCTCACCGAACAGGACATCACAGATACCAAATGGAGATATATTCTCCCACATACAAACACTCCTCTATATGGGAGGACATCATCTGTTATACAACATGCACGGGGTGGGGTGTGTGATTAAAATCGAAGGGGTGGAAATCTTGGCGCCAATGACTTGTCATTGTGGCAAGTGGCAAACACTGCCCGAGTTACGGCAGGTAAAAATGAGTATTGAGGTATGTGAACCGTTCTCATAAATGTGATTGAGCCACGACATACATGATCCACCAATCCGACAAAAGCAATGGGGTGTCTTATCTGTGACCCCCGGCTGTCATACACACCAAATATAGGTTCCGTCCCCGGCATATTCTGCACACAGATAAAGTAAAGATTCACACACACAATATATATATAGGTGCGTACAGTAACTGAATCTTTAACAAAGGCATTATGTAACACCTGAACACTTTACCATAAGGCAAGTAAAGCTAGGCTCCTCCCTAATTGAGAGTGAACCAAAAGTGAAGATAGATTGACCTCTGCAGACACAGTACAGAATTTACAGAGACATCATACTCTTCAAAAGAAGATGAAGTAGTGATCATAGCATGATAAGAATTGGATAAGGATTGTAAGCATAGGAATATAGGACAGTGGTATAGACGTTCAAATCTCAGGCCGGCTTTCTTACAGAAGTAATGATGCCGTAGCAAAGTCCACCAAAATACATACATGACATGTAGTATGACTTTTCATATCAAACAAAGATTGTATTAAATAGTTAACACAAATCTTATCATTCAAAGAAAAAAACATATATATATGCTCACCAATGCAACATAGAGGCGAAAATAGCCCCCAAAAAGGGGCTACACCCTCCCGGGAAAAAATACACGTCTACATAGGTTCGAACTGCTAGACTCAAGTGAACTATGGTCTGGTCCCGCCTGGAAGTTTTACCAGATTATTCCAGGCTATTCTGAGCTATGGGCACATTCCTTGCCTCTATCTGAGTGCTGGCATTCCTTCCCATAAAAGGTAGTGCCTGTCTCTCACACATGAAATCAGTCGTTCCAAGAACCGCTATTAATAATCGTCTGTAAGCTGGCGCGAACTGGGACATTATGTCACACACACATCCTCAGAGTGTTTCTCTCAAACTTGGCATGTTCAAACTTGAACTAGTGTGAGCACAGAATTTCCAGTTATGTCTTATTGTAATACACACAAAACCAGTTGTCTTCTTCTTTGCATTCATCCGGAGTGTTTTTTCAGATGTGATTAAGGAGTGTTGTTATGCACCCTTGGACCGAAACCCTTAGGCCAACACATCTGACTTTTAGCATGCATTTTTGACCAGGTTAGCATTCCTGGTAGACTCTCACTTTTGTGGTACCATCCACATCCCAGCTGGTCAAGTTGGAACAGTCGAAGACTTCACTGTCATTCCTCAAGGGAAGGCAAGGACAGTCCAAGGGCATTTTCCGCCATCCAGGGTGGCTTCCATAGTTGCAGAGCCGACACATAGCGCCCTGGTGCTGGGCTCACCAAGGGAATCGTCACGTCCTGCTCATGGCTGCTTTAATTCCTCACTTCAATATATTGAGCATTTCGTTCGCCCCGGGCTGTCCCCGCACAAACCAGACCGGTCTGCAGATGGTATCCACTCAGCGAGTTTTCGATTCAGACATGTGCTTGTCATTGTGTCCGGGACAATATAGTGAGAGCTGTTCCGCTCACAACGAACATTCGGAAAACAAGCTAGTCAGAGCTGTTCTGGACACGAGGGGCATTTGGAAAACTAGGTAGTCAGAGCTGTTCCTAGCACGAGGGACATTCGGAAGACTAGTTAGTCAGAGCTTTTCCGACCACGAAAGACACTTCACTCGGACGTAATTGCGTAGTGCCAATTTTTATTTTGCCAACCGTAGGCCGGCACTTCCGACTTCGGCGGGCATTTTTCAGTGAGGTTAGCCTTCCTCGAGTTTCGAGGTATGTTAGACTCTTACTGTTATGGTGTCGCTGTCATCTCAGCTGGTCAAGGTAAAACGGTCAAGGACATCACGGTCAACCCTCCCACAGCTTTTTATATATGAGGTGATATAGGCGGTCCTGAACAATGTTGCTTATGTTTCCATTATGAGTTTGTTATTAATCTTCTGTCCTTGCTGTCAACTCCTACTTTCTCTAGGCATGTAGTTAAATTTTGATGAATAACTATATACATATATATGTTCATATGCTGACCCTTTTTTATCTTGCAGGTTACGTCAACTTTAACTTAGCTGACTTTGAGAACCGGCAGCTGGTTGAAAAATGGTAAGACTGAAACCCGTATAGAGTGAGTGGTCTGCATCATGGCCTACGGGTTGTGTTCAGTTGTGGTACATGCTTGATCAATAACGTGTACGTGAACCTGTCATGTGCCTGATGGAGAGGGTGTGAGTGTTTTAAAATATAGGCTAACATTGAGTTTATCACATTGTCACCGAGTAAGTCTGAATATCTCCTATACATATGTATGCCTTCTGTAGTATATCATAGAACAGTCACAGAGCTTTCTAAATCCATCTTTGTTTATGTGTCCTAGTTCCACTGGTAGCCTGAGAACAGTGGGTGTCATCCTTGTAGTTTCCAAGTGCTGAAAGTTCATTGTTGTGCACATCATTCACACAGAACCTGCTGTTACTTCACCTTTATCAATCTGGAATCATATCCACTACCCTGCAGTCATTCTCAGATTCCATAGTTTGTAAATGTTTCACTGTCAGATTTCAACCAGACACTTTTTAAGTTAAAGATTGTTTGATTATTTAGTCCCCCATGTAACATTCTTGATTTATTTTGGAGAAAGAAATTCAGCATCCTTTCAGTGTTTGTATGTCAGATGTATGCCTGCAAACAGCTGCACATGTTTGTACTTCAGATATATGTCTGCAGACAGCTGCACATGTTTGTTAGTTAGTTAGTCGAGGTTCCAACTTCACGGCAACGGGTCGTCCCCATTATGCTCCGTTCCTATGCCAGTGAATATCACACAAAATGCTCCCCACTGTCCAGTGTGAAAAGTGGAATAGGCAGGAGTCTCGGCAATCCAACAGCCCGCACAGGTACACTGTGCATAATGCTGCCGCCAGAATGCCAACACAAAAATTAATCCATGAAAACCAGTTCATCATCGATGGACTCGGCAGTCACCAGAAAGACCTCATTGACCCGGGTTTTCTCACATGGCTCGGTCTTTTACCGCAGGGCAACCCACCAAAAGTGTCGCATAAAGCACGAACTCCGCAGCTTCAGCGTCGACTCCCAGCAGTCTCCTGAAAAATGCACTCATGAACAGAAAAGGCAATTCAGTCAATTCAGCAACAGCCAGTAGCCATTGTTCCGAACATGCAGGTCACTGCACAGGACAGATGTAAAAGCATTCCACGCAAATTTCACAGCTCACAGTGTAAAAAATAACCCACATCTTACCAAGGATTCGAACCCGCATCTCCTGAAAGAAAACCTGGCTTTCTAGCCACTCGGCCAGCCACTTTCAAAATGTTTGTACTTCAGATATATTTCTGCAGACAGCTGCATGTATTTATACATCAGATATATGCCTGCAGACAACTGCACACGTTTGTACATCAGACACATGTCTGCTGACAGCTGCACATGTTTTTACATCAGATACATGTCTGCAGACAGCTGCACATGTTTGTACATCATCCATGCTGTGGAATGTCTTGTTTGATCTCAGACAAGTAGACATGGGTGTAAACAGATGAAACCACACAGTACTTAGACACTGTGTCTAGGACACATGCTACAGATGTTGACAGGAGCATTGTCAGGACATTCATCAAGATGAGATATCATTTATGGACAGTTGCATCTGCCAGTCTTCATTGTCTGCGTGAGACAAACTTATCTAATTTATTATAAATCTCTGTTTATGTAATTTGTGCATAAAACTTATCATTCTGTTCTTAAATAACTGTTTCTTTAACAATTAGGGACTGAAATGGTTGTACTGTATTTATGGAGATTGTAAGGTCTGTTCTGAAATACTGATTTCTCTGTTTTCTTGTGGAAATTATAAGGTCTGTTCTGATGCCCATGAAGATGTTTGTTGGTATAGAATTAGCATGAATACAATTTGCCAGAGGAAAATATTAGTTTGTGTAGACATTTTAACTTCACATTAATCATCTCAGTTTTCCTTTGAGATCTGATCCAGTCGGTGTCTGCAGATCCTATAAATAGATGGCTGTGTCATATGACTCATGAAAACAAAGAAGTAAAGGTAATTCCATAGCAGATACTTCTAGTAGGATAAAAAAGGTTAGTCCTTCACATATTCTAGGCTACAGAATAGAGCATTAGGGTGGCCAGTTCCATCCATTGTGGCCTTTCCTTCCCAGATATTTTCCTGGAAATGTTGAGAATTATCCGGTAGCCATTTTATGAAACTGAGTGATTCCAGAAAAGAGAAACAAAAAGAATCCTGCCACTACTTGGGGACCGAACCCAGACCACAGTGTTGTTAAGCAAACATGCTAACCATGTTGCCACCACAACTGCTACACATGTAATACAGGTACATGTTTGTATGGCAGGATCACCTGCAACTCAGGGACTGTTGGTAAAGCAGGCAAAGAGACCAAGAGTGACCAGCCCATAATTCGCTTGAAGGCACGTAGACAAACTGTTGATATTTTACCTCTCGAAGCATATCAGTCTTTCATTAAGGTGAGTTTTTCCAATTTGGTTTAGTTGTTTTCTTAATAGAATTATTTTCATGTTTTCTTATTATAAAGTTATTAGTTTTTCCCATTTTCTGATTATCATTTTATCAGTCTTCGCACATTCAGCTAAATTGGTTTGACATATATTGTACTTAAACAACATATGTTAAGTTGGAGTGTTTGTAGCAACTTAGATATTCAACAGAACCAACCAGGAAATCATATAGGGAAGTTTCTTAGTCATAGATGACAATTTATTGTAAAATATGCAGCGGAGATTATATATGAAACAAGTTGGGAATATCATGTGAAAAACATGAAATATTGTTCCTTTTGTTAAATAGTTTGGGTATGTAAACTTTGTCAGCTGCTAATTCTTGTGTTCAATTAATAACATGTCTGATGCATGCATTGTTATATACACATCTGAAGAGGAGAAACAAGTGTGAAAATGAGTATCACAGATGATGATAGTTGCACTTATATAAATACCTCAACATGTGATCTGGCTGTAATTATGATAGCAATGCTGTACAACAATATGAAGTCATTGTTAGTTTTCAAAAAGTTGTGTGTCTTTACAGGATGTCACAACCAACCTGTTTGTGATTTACTAAGCAATTTATACATTCTGTAGTTTTCGTTTGCTTTCTAACGCCTATACCATTAAAATCAACGTGGGGCAGTCTGCTTCCATGTTGCCTGCACCTGATTTCAAATCATAGACTTGGTATGTCGAAATATGCCCACTAACCTTAAGACATAGTGTCAATAGAAGAATATCAAAGTCATCTTACAGAACTCAAGAATGAACATGACTGTGTGAGTTGGGGTACATTTATGAACACTATAAAAGTTCATCACAGATACTTCATTGATTATAACGTAGAAACTGGTACGTTCTATGTGGAGTGGCTTGCATCGCTTGACAAGTCAAAGGTCAAGAGAACAGACTGATAGACTGACTGTTGCAGCTAGTGGTGAACTATATTATGACAAGGCTAAGGCAGTGAAGGCTGAGTGGGGAGTGCAGCAACCTGACTGACACAAATGTGGGGAGAGGCTGATTCAGCGGGCAACGAACAGGAGGTCTGGACCTCACTCAGCATGGGGGGGGGGGGGGGGGGGGGGGCATGCAAGCCAGTATTTAACCGGGCTGCCGCTTGTGCCATCTACATGGGAACACTTTGTTAACTACTGAAGAAGCAGACGGAGCATGTTTTTGAATGTCCTAAGTGTGAAGATATTGATTCTTGATTTCATATTCTTGAATACATCTCATTTCTAGACTGAAGCCATTACAAATATCCACCAGACCACTCTAGACATGTGTATTACAGGTGGTTTACGGCTGCCCATAACAACAGCCAAGAGTGTTAAACCCAGTCACCCACCAAGTGTGTTGCAGGAGGCAACTACAGTGGATTGACATGAAGCCCATCGCTCCATCCCACAGAAGACATCTGTAAAGTCAAACGAGTCAAAGAAAGAAATGAGCGGACCAAAATTAAATGACTGTTCCCATAGAAGTCGTATTGAAATGTCATGGAAGGAACTGTAAGAGACTGTGACAGATGGGCTTGGCATGAGATGGCTGTGGGGATTGAAAGGCAACACAAGAATAAGAATATGTGGATGCTTACTCAACCAAGGTTGCTTACAGTAGTAGAGAGCTTATAGTTGTGTGTTACAGCTAACTTGTTAGTCAGGTCTTTATCAGATATGACTGATGTATGACAGTATACGTTACTATATGCTTTCTGTTAGCACCAAATGTTGGGCGACACTCACCAAACCTGAACCCCACATTGTGCTGACGGCTTTGGGCAGAGGAGAGCAGTTGGGAGAGTACAAGCCTTATCCTGGTGCGAGGAAATGCAACCTGAAGACTAAATGTCATGACAGGGCAGACCAGGCCCTAAGCCTTGGTCTGCAATTGGTCTAGGATCGAAGCTTTGACAGGCAGACTGTTAGAACGCTACCTTGCTGATCCGGCAGATTCTGTAGCTTGTCATGTTCCACATTCATCAGTGTTCCTCTGGAGTAAACTAGGCAGTTCGTAAGAGGAATCATGCTGCATGGGCAAAACATGGTTTCTATAATTCAGCCCAGGGCTTTGTGTTATGGAGAGGTTATTATGATTTTTTTTTTAAAACACTAACTATTATCTGTCATGACAGCAAGGTGCTAGTACAGCACAGTACAGTTCAGTTAACTGGGACATGTCACATAAGCAGGACATTGCTAGATCAGTGAACACATTGGGCTGAATATGTCACCGTATGAGACTACAGATACATCTATACATTTAATCACGCTCTTTCTTTCTCATCAATCCTTCCTGACAGTATCCTGGCATAGCTTAACAAATATAGTTATTTGTAGTGATGAATACTCTATGTAAAGGTTGAATACAGGATCACATGGATCAGCAAAAATCAGAAAATGGAGATTGAGAGATTCTCCTTAATCTAAAAAATGGAGCAAAGAAGACACAGTAGCAACTGGAAAGATCTCAAATAACTTCAGAGCAGAGATGGAAGCCTTCAAAACTGCTGCAGAAATGTTGTTGACAGAGTCAAATAAACAGCTCTCTTTACAGATATAGAATCAGTTGTTTCAATACTGAAGAACAGAAAGTGTGTAGAACTAGCAGTTGTAGGAGAATCACTGCATGAACTATTGCCAGAAATCCAAAACCGTTCTACTACAGTGGATTCCCTCGCATTGCACCATACTGGAAATGAAGCTGACAGATGGGCAAAGGAAGGTGGAAGACTTACCTCAGCCTGATATAGACATATCCTGTGATGAGGCCCTGGGATTTATAAGAAACAGTTATAGAACTCAGTGGAAATCAGAGTATCCAGGTCACCAGAAAAATTATGTATATTACCAACTCAACCAAAAAGAACTAGGAGCAATCTTCATTCTCCACACAGGACACAACAAGAGTGTCCAACATATGCAGAAGATGGTAGAGTATTTTGGCCTGTATCAGCTCCTCCATGTGAGGACAAACTCTATAAGGATGTCAACTAGCTGAAGTTGACTGCTGCCTTCTTTGCTTATATTCATACTGAACTCTGAAGGTGAACAGAGGAGAATAATAAAGGAAGCCAGCACATGCATTGAGGCATATTTGGCGTATGGTGCTAGCTGTATATTTGTATAGACCAGTTGACATCCAGTGAACTACTAATAAACCGTTTTGTGGCATATATGTTTACTTTGTGCTGCCTGTGCTCAAACAGTAATGTCACCGTTGTGTATGCACACTTGATTCCACAGTATTTAAGTGTTGACTACAAGCAGCTGTGCCAAATGTTGGAGCCACTGTTGACTGTGAGAGAGAAGGAGGACTTTGCCACCTGCCTTGTTCATGTGCTCCAGAAACAGGGGAAAGCCTGTGAATTCCTGTCAGATATTGTCATAGAGGAGATATCTCAGTTGGGTAAGAGAACACTTTGCGTTATGTTCTCGCATTTCTTCTTTTTCTCACAGGTCAGATTGCTGCAAGCACTGTGTCTCGACTCTTCCATTGCCCCGATAACTTTACAAGTTCTTAATTAGTTCCCCCTGTTTTCCTCCTGACCATAATTTGCTAAATTTTTGTTATTTCTCAGTTAGAATCTCATACATATTATGTTTATGCAGTATATTCTTTCTCTTTCTCTTCTCTCTCTCTCTCTCTCTCTCTCTCTCTCTCTCTCTCTCTCTCTCTCTCTCTCTCTCTCTCTCTCTCTCTCTCTCTCTCTCTCTCTCTCCCCCCCCACCCCCTTTTCCCCCCTCTTTAAATCCTCTTTAAATTTGGTGGGGAGGGGGGAATAATTTTTTTTTTCTAAGTGGTGTTAGTTATAAAAAAAAGTCGATCAAAAGTCAACAGGGTCAACTTCATTGCACCGGGTGTTATACCATATGGCTCGGTCTCTTTCCACAGTGCGGAAAGCGCCGCACCATGCACGAAATCCGTAGCTCCAGCGACGACCCACATGTCTCCGAAAAATTTAAATCGTGAACCGAAGGACGTGGCCCGGAATCGAACCCACAACCTTTGGAGCCCATGTCAAACGGCTTGACCACTTTGCCACAGAGACTCCCTATAGTTATAAGACATACATGCTACAATCATCTTTGTGAGGTAGAATTTTGTCTCCTTTTTGGCAGGATGTCAGCCCACTCTATATGCTCTTATTTTATATTATGTAATATATGAGGCCAGTTCCATGGCCAGAATTATGGATGCCATTCTTAATCCCGCATTATGCATTTGAAACACAGTTGTACCGATTTCGCAGTAGACTGCCTTATGTTGGGTTTCATGTATAGGTATGAGTGTCAGTCATTCAGAAAGCAATGGCAAACTACTGAGCATACATTTGCCAAGAAATCACAAACAGCCAAACAATGCTAGAGACTGTGTCTCCTGTAAAAGATATGCAACTAACTTTTTTAAAATTATATATAATAGTTTGAAATATTCACTTGTTTCTGGGTGATTATAATGGAGTGTGTGAAACTGTATCTAATGCAAACAGTTTGGTGTTTCAATGTTTGTGACAAGAATGCTGTGACCAGAAGTGTGTTAAACTATGTACCTAATGCAAACAGTTTGATGTTTAAATGTGTGTGACCAGAATGCTGTGCTGTGACCAGAAGCAGCATTTTGAGTTCATCAACAGATTAACATTTCGTGTATTTTTCCCCTCTCCTTACAGATAATGAACATTTAACATTTAGAGGCAACAGTATAGCAACAAAAGCCATGGAGGCTTACATGAAACTTGTTGGCGAGAAAGTAAGCACGTTGTTACACTTGTTTTTGTTTTGTTTCTTTGTGTAATGGTTGTTTGTGCATTCTTTGATTTAGTTGTGTTTATTTGAATAGTTGTTGTATGTCTAGGTGTCGGCGTCTGTTCTCTGTGTACCTATTTCTGAAGCATGGAACCAGTCAACAACACTGAAGATGTGTGCCTTATCTTTGAAACATGAACAGTAACACTGAAGATGTGTGCCTTATCTTTGAAACATGAACAATAACACTGAAGATGTGTGCCTTATCTTTGAAACATAAACAATAACACTGAGGATGTGCGCCTTATCTTTGAAACATGAACAATAACACTGAAGATGTTGTGCCTTATCTTTGAAACATGAACAATAACACTGAGGATGTGCGCCTTATCTTTGAAACATGAACCAGCAGCTCTGTGGCGAAGGGGTTACAGACGCAGTTCATAAACCCACATACAGCATTCTAAACACAGCTGCGGACGATTTGGTAGCAGACTGTCTTGCATTGCTTTTCATAAAGTGGTATGAGTGTCGGTTGTTCAGAAAACAATGGCAAACTACTGAATGTAAACTTGCCAAGAAATCACAAACAGCCATAATATTTTGGGTTTGACTGCGACATCAAGTAAAAGATATGCAACTAACTTGAGATAAAATAGTAATCTCCTGTGTGTTTCTGACAGTATCTTCAAGACACTCTGGGTGAGTTCATCAGGCAACTCATCCAGTCACCTGATGATTGTGAAGTTGACCCCACCAAGGTTGCAACACCACAGCTGCTGAACTGCCAACAGAAGAACCTTGACATGTATTCAAACATGGCCTGGGTCAAGGTCATCAACTCATTCTGCTATTTTCCCAAGTAAGTTAATAATTCATCCTGCTATTTTCCCAGTGAAGCAGTTAATCCATCCTGCTACATTTCCATTGACCCTGCAGCTTTACCAATGAAGTCATTAGTTCCTTAAGTAAATCATTAACCCATTCTGCTACTTTCCCTAGCAAGTCATAGGTCTACTCTGCTACTTTCCCAAGTAAATCATAAGCCTACTCTGCTACTTTCCCAAGTAAAACATAAGGCTACACTGCTACTTTCCCAAGTAAATCATAAGGCTACACTGCTACTTTCCCAAGTAAAACATAAGGCTACACTGCTACTTTCCCAAGTGAATCATAAGCCTACTCTGCTACTTTCCCAAGTGAATCATAAGCCTACTCTGCTACTTTCCCAAGTAAATCATAAGGCTACACTGCTACTTTCCCAAGTAAAACATAAGGCTACACTGCTACTTTCCCAAGTAAAACATAAGCCTACTCTGCTACTTTCCCAAGTAAATCATAAGGCTACACTGCTACTTTCCCAAGTAAAACATAAGGCTACACTGCTACTTTCCCAAGTAAATCATAAGGCTACACTGCTACTTTCCCAAGTAAAACATAAGGCTACACTGCTACTTTCCAAGTGAATCATAAGCCTACTCTGCTACTTTCCCAAGTGAATCATAAGCCTACTTTCCCAAGTAAATCATAAGGCTACACTGCTACTTTCCCAAGATGTGTATAAGAGACAGACTTTCCCAAGTAAAACATAAGGCTACACTGCTACTTTCCCAAGTAAAACATAAGCCTACTCTGCTACTTTCCCAAGTGAATCATAAGCCTACTCTGCTACTTTCCCAAGTAAATCATAAGGCTACACTGCTACTTTCCCAAGTAAAACATAAGGCTACACTGCTACTTTCCCAAGTAAATCATAAGGCTACACTGCTACTTTCCCAAGTAAATCATAAGGCTACACTGCTACTTTCCCAAGTAAGTTAATAATTCGTCCTGCTATTTTCCCAGTGAAGCAATTAATCCACCCTGCTACATTTCCATTGACCCTGCAGCTTTACCAATGAAGTCATTAGTTCATTAAGTAAATCATTAACCCATTCTGCTACTTTCCCTAGCAAGTCATAGGTCTACTCTGCTACTTTCCCAAGTGAATCATAAGCCTACACTGCTACTTTCCCAAGTGAATCATAAGCCTACACTGCTACTTTCCCAAGTGAATCATAAGCCTACTCTGCTACTTTCCCAAGTAAATCATAAGGGCTACACTGCTACTTTCCCAAGTAAGTTAATAATTCGTCCTGCTATTTTCCCAGTGAAGCAATTAATCCACCCTGCTACATTTCCATTGACCCTGCAGCTTTACCAATGAAGTCATTAGTTCATTAAGTAAATCATTAACCCATTCTGCTACTTTCCCTAGCAAGTCATAGGTCTACTCTGCTACTTTCCCAAGTGAATCATAAGCCTACACTGCTACTTTCCCAAGTGAATCATAAGCCTACTCTGCTACTTTCCCAAGTAAATCATAAGGCTACACTGCTACTTTCCCAAGTAAGTTAATAATTCGTCCTGCTATTTTCCCAGTGAAGCAATTAATCCACCCTGCTACATTTCCATTGACCCTGCAGCTTTACCAATGAAGTCATTAGTTCCTTAAGTAAATCATTAACCCATTCTGCTACTTTCCCTAGCAAGTCATAGGTCTACTCTGCTACTTTCCCAAGTGAATCATAAGCCTACACTGCTACTTTCCCAAGTGAATCATAAGCCTACACTGCTACTTTCCCAAGTGAATCATAAGCCTACTCTGCTACTTTCCCAAGTAAATCATAAGGCTACACTGCTACTTTCCCAAGTAAATCATAAGGCTACACTGCTACTTTCCCAAGTAAAACATAAGGCTACACTGCTACTTTCCCAAGTAAATCATAAGGCTACACTGCTACTTTCCCAAGTAAATCATAAGGCTACACTGCTACTTTCCCAAGTAAATCATAAGCCTTCTTTGCTACTTTCCCAAGTAAATCATAAGCCTTCTCTGCTACTTTCCCAAGTGAATCATAAGCCTACACTGCTACTTTCCCAAGTAAATCATAAGCCTACTCTGCTACTTTCCCAAGTAAATCATAAGGCTACACTGCTACTTTCCCAAGTAAAACATAAGGCTACACTGCTACTTTCCCAAGTAAAACATAAGGCTACACTGCTACTTTCCCAAGTAAATCATAAGGCTACACTGCTACTTTCCCAAGTAAAACATAAGGCTACACTGCTACTTTCCCAAGTAAAACATAAGGCTACACTGCTACTTTCCCAAGTAAATCATAAGGCTACACTGCTACTTTCCCAAGTAAATCATAAGGCTACACTGCTACTTTCCCAAGTAAGTTAATAATTCGTCCTGCTATTTTCCCAGTGAAGCAATTAATCCACCCTGCTACATTTCCATTGACCCTGCAGCTTTACCAATGAAGTCATTAGTTCATTAAGTAAATCATTAACCCATTCTGCTACTTCCCTAGCAAGTCATAGGTCTACTCTGCTACTTTCCCAAGTGAATCATAAGCCTACACTGCTACTTTCCCAAGTGAATCATAAGCCTACTCTGCTACTTTCCCAAGTAAATCATAAGGCTACACTGCTACTTTCCCAAGTAAGTTAATAATTCGTCCTGCTATTTTCCCAGTGAAGCAATTAATCCACCCTGCTACATTTCCATTGACCCTGCAGCTTTACCAATGAAGTCATTAGTTCATTAAGTAAATCATTAACCCATTCTGCTACTTTCCCTAGCAAGTCATAGGTCTACTCTGCTACTTTCCCAAGTGAATCATAAGCCTACACTGCTACTTTCCCAAGTGAATCATAAGCCTACACTGCTACTTTCCCAAGTGAATCATAAGCCTACTCTGCTACTTTCCCAAGTAAATCATAAGGCTACACTGCTACTTTCCCAAGTAAATCATAAGGCTACACTGCTACTTTCCCAAGTAAAACATAAGGCTACACTGCTACTTTCCCAAGTAAATCATAAGGCTACACTGCTACTTTCCCAAGTAAATCATAAGGCTACACTGCTACTTTCCCAAGTAAATCATAAGCCTTCTTTGCTACTTTCCCAAGTAAATCATAAGCCTTCTCTGCTACTTTCCCAAGTAAATCATAAGCCTTCTCTGCTACTTTCCCATGTCATAAGCCTACTCAGCTACTTTTCAAAGTAAATCATGAATCCATTGTGTTACTTTATCAAATCATAAGCCTGCCACGATACTTTCCCATGTCATAAGCCTACTCTGCTACTTTTCAAAGTAAATCATGAATCCATTGTGTTACTTTATCAAATTGTAAGCCTACCATGATACTTTCCCATGTCATAAGCCTACTCAGCTACTTTTCAAAGTAAATCATGAATCCATTGTGTTACTTTATCAAATTGTAAGCCTACCATGATACTTTCCCATGTCATAAGCCTACTCTGCTACTTTTCAAAGTAAATCATGAATCCATTGTGTTACTTTATCAAATTGTAAGCCTACCATGATACTTTCCCATGTCATAAGCCTACTCAGCTACTTTTCAAAGTAAATCATGAATCCATTGTGTTACTTTATCAAATTGTAAGCCTACCATGATACTTTCCCATGTCATAAGCCTACTCTGCTATGTTCCCAAGTAAATCATAAGCCTACTCAGCTACTTTTCAAAGTAAATCATGAATCCATTCTGCTACTTTGTCAAGTCAGCCATGAACACTTGCTGCTTCTTTCCCAAATATATATTATGCTTACAAGGACAGTAATATGTATTGCATAAGTTCATTTGCAGATGCATGCCTTGTGAAATGTGTCATTGTTTGTTGTGAGCCCAAAGGAAAATATAGAAACAACAAAGCGTAGCTAACATTGAGTTGATTTCATTGTGGCTGGATCAGGATGTTGACCGTCACAATGCAGACCAACAGAATGCTGATCCATCACAATGCTACTGCTGGACAGGACACATAATGAATAAACTAGATACAGCGTGACTAGAAATGTCTTTGTCTGGAACCTACAGGGCAATACAAATAGAGGGAGACTTGAGTGCACAGAGAAGAGCATTTGAGACAGAGATGAATAATTTTAGGAGGAGATGGCAAGAAATAGAAGGGGTTAGCTGAGGGACTACACACCATTGGAAAATATATGGCAGAAGAAGAAGAAGGTCAGAAGGTCTTTGTTAGCCAGGCTGCTCCTAGGATTCTTCCCAGGAAGATGACGTCAGATCCAGGTCAGTATGCTACCTAGACTTGGTGCACCAGAGCCTTTGTATGCCCTCACATGGCTGTAGAATTTTTGATGTCATGCAGGTAGAATTCTTGATGTTATGCCATTAGAATTCTTGATGTCATGCGGGTAGAATTCTTGATATCTTGCGGAAGTTGTTGAGTTCCTATGCTACTTTTAATCACAGCACATTTCTCTATTGTCACACGTGTATTAACACTGCCATTGTAAATGTCAAATGCTGTGCTGTTTACTTTAGTGAGCTCCGGGAAGTGTTTGCCAGCTTTCGTAGTCGATGCAATGACAAGGGCAAAGGAGATTACAGTGACAACCTGATCAGTGGCTGCATATTCTTGCGGTTCCTCTGTCCAGCGATTCTCTATCCCAGTTTATTTAACATCACACAGGGTGAGTAGCTTTATCTCTAGCTGTATCTGAACTTTGTCGCCAACACACTGGGTCAGTCTCAGATCTGTTAACATCACACAGGGTCAGTAGCTTTAACTCTAGCTGTCTCTGAACTACTTCCCCAACACACTGGGTCAGTCTCAGATCTGTTAACGTCACACAGGGTCAGTAGCTTGAACTCTAGCTGTCTCTGAACTACTTCCCCAACACACTGGGTCAGTCTCAGATCTGTTAACGTCACACAGGGTCAGTAGCTTGAACTCTAGCTGTCTCTGAACTACTCCCCAACACACTGGGTCAGTCTCAGATCTGTTAACGTCACACAGGGTCAGTAGCTTGAATTCTAGCTGTCTCTGAACTACTTCCCCAACACACTGGGTCAGTCTCAGATCTGTTAACATCACACAGGGTCAGTAGCTTTAACTCTAGCTGTCTCTGAACTACTTCGCCAACACACTGGGTCAGTCTCAGATCTGTTAACATCACACAGGGTCAGTAGCTTGAACTCTAGCTGTCTCTGAACTACTTCCCCAACACACTGGGTCAGTCTCAGATCTGTTAACGTCACACAGGGTCAGTAGCTTGAACTCTAGCTGTCTCTGAACTACTTCCCCAACACACTGGGTCAGTCTCAGATCTGTTAACATCACACAGGGTCAGTAGCTTGAATTCTAGCTGTCTCTGAACTACTTCCCCAACACACTGGGTCAGTCTCAGATCTGTTAACATCACACAGGGTCAGTAGCTTTAACTCTAGCTGTCTCTGAACTACTTTGCCAACACACTGGGTCAGTCTCAGATCTGTTAACGTCACACAGGGTCAGTAGCTTTAACTCTAGCTGTCTCTGAACTACTTCGCCAACACACTGGGTCAGTCTCAGATCTGTTAACATCACAGAGGGTCAGTAGCTTTAACTCTAGCTGTCTCTGAACTACTTCCCCAACACACTGGGTCAGTCTCAGATCTGTTAACATCACAGAGGGTCAGTAGCTTTAACTCTAGCTGTCTCTGAACTACTTCGCCAACACACTGGGTCAGTCTCAGATCTGTTAACATCACAGAGGGTCAGTAGCTTGAACTCTAGCTGTCTCTGAACTACTTCGCCAACACACTGGGTCAGGGATGCAGTTAGAGTGGAATTATCTGGCACAATAGAGAATATGCCTTACGAAGACATCATACTGTTTGAAGATGTTAAACATATTTTGCAGAAGGCAAAAGACACGGCACCAGGGCCTGACAGTGTCAGGTATGGCCACATGGAGACTTTGAGCGATGTAGACCTGAAAGAGATGGCCGGCTGCTTTAATCAGAGCATTAGGACGGCGTCAGTACCGCAGGATTGGCTGCATAGCTATCTCATCCCTCTCCCAAAACCATACAAGGATCATTCAAAGCTTGCCGGCTTTAGGATCATCACCCTTCAAAATACATTTGGGAAGGTTTTAGAGAAGATAGTCGCTGTTAAGCTGCAGGATTTTTTGGAAAGGGGAAAGCTTCTTCCAGGAGGCCTGGGGAGCTACAGGCCAGGAAAAGATACCTGGTCAAATGCGGCCACCTTTGCTTTTGACGTTTATGAGGGGTTCCAGAGTAGACAGGAAACGATGGCGGCAGCGCTTGATCTCGAAGATGCGTACAATAGAGTTCGCTATGATATTTTGATGACCGCACTTATGGAGAAGGGGGTCAATCCCTGGTTGGTGAACTGGATAGCAGCCGTCCTGCATTCTCGTCAAGTTGCTCTCCGTCTAGGCGCATGGACCTCAGAGCCACATATTTTAACCCCGGGACTGCCACAGGGATCTGCAATCTCACCAGTGCTCTTTAATGTGTATACGAGCAAGATTGCATACCTAGAAGCACCAGGGGTTGGAAGGATTCTAACATTTGCAGATGATATTCTTGCATACAGGCAGGGGAGAAATAGGGATCAAACAGCCCAGGAGCTACAGGTGACAGTGGACAAAGTGATTGACTGGTGCACTGAAATGAGTGCTGTCATCAACCCAGAAAAGGCGGCGGTGTTGTGGTGCTCTCTGGACAATAGGATTGTGAGAGATGATACCCCAAGCCTCACGATAGATGGTAGAAGCGTCAACAGAGAGAACAAACTGAAGTATCTGGGAATCACATTTGACAGGATTCTGTCCTTCAAGGACCATGTGGAGACGGTTGTGACAAGATCTCAAAAGGGACTCAATGCACTTAAAACTATGGCTGCAATGGACACAGAGCAGAGAATGCTCTTCACACTATACCAGCACTTGATCCTCTCAGTGATTGATTATGGACTAGGAATGCTCACTGTCTCAAAGAGTCAGCTGGTGAAATTAGAGCGCATACAGAATGAAGCGATGCGGGTCATTCTGGGATGCACCAGAGACACTCCAGTAGTGTGTATGCGTTACATCCTTGGTCTTCCTACTGTTGCTAGTAGGCACAAGGTGATGCAAGCGAAGGCATACCTCAGAGTAGCTGCAGACACAGATCACCCGTTGCATGAGGCGCTGGACGTAGTTAAGGGTCAGAGACTGATAAGAGGGAAATCATGGATGGCTCAGGCGGAGGATACGATCAGACAGGTGTGCCCCTTGGAGAACATCAGGCGAGGAGAGGAGTGGGTCAGAGTGCCAGCCGTGCAGTCAGACTTGTGCAGAGTTGTAATAACATTGAGCCGGGAGTGCAGGGAGTGGCCAGCAGGGGCCACGGAAGTGGAAATTCAGCAACTAATTCAGGAAAATTCTCGCCCGGATGATGTGATTATCTACACGGATGGGTCAGTGTTGAGAGGTAGGAGAAGTGCCTGGGGGTTCTTGGCAAAAACTAATGGTCGGCGTTTGGTGCAGGAGAGCCTGGCGTATGATAACACTACATCTAGCTTAAGAATGGAGGTGGAGGCGGTCAGTGCAGCTTTCCGCTGGATAGAAAACACGATACATACACACATTGTGATTGTAACTGACTCAGAAAGCATGCTGAGAAGGGTGAGAACAGGTAGGCTTCGTGCGGAGTGGCTTGCTTCGCTTCAGAGGTCACGGGTAGTAAGCATCACCTGGATCTTTTCTCCTGGGCATGCCGGTGTGCTGGGGAATGAACAGGCGGACAGATTGGCTGGCTCGGCAAAATTTGGTGGAGTATTGATGCATGACAAGGCAGACGTGGTTGCGGCCTTGTGGGAGCACGTGTACACCTCGGAGGAGCAGATGGAGCACCATGGTCTGGTAAGAATGAGACAACGAGGTGTGACGAGGGGATCTGGCCGACGCTCGGCGCTCGGAGGAAAGGCGAGACGGACATATAATCAGATTGCTACTGGAACTATTAGTGTTGGAACTCTTCGCTGGCTGCTGAGGATGGAGACGGAGCGCTTATGGGAATGTCCCGAATGCTGTGATGTCGGTTCCTAAATCAATCAATCAATCAATCAAATCAATCACACTGGGTCAGTCTCAGATCTGTTAACATCACAGAGGGTCAGTAGCTTTAACTCTAGCTGTCTCTGAACTACTTCGCCAACACACTGGGTCAGTCTCAGATCTGTTAACAGCTAAACATCACATTTAGTCACATGGCATGTTAAGCTATTGATAACACTGGCCTTATACGTTTATGTTAAAACTATGAATCGTACAGAGTTATTCTCAGAATACCTAGAAGGCGTCATCTCAATGGCTTGGTCCAATAGCTTGTTATTATAGCTGCTAGTTTGAAAGTCTGTTGTTATAGCTATTTCCATGGGTTAAAGTTTATGTTCATAGTTATTTCCATGGGTTAGTTTTATAGTTTGTTGTTATAGCTATCACACTGGGTTACTCCTGTAGTTTGTTGTTATATCTCACATGGTTAGTTTCATATCTTGTTACAATTAACCATTACCCTGAGTTAAGACTATTGTTACTGTTAGATTCATACAAGAGACAACATTGCAGTTATAAACATATTTCAGTCGAACGAAAGAAGAAGAAGAAGACTATTTTGTTAAATAATAGCGACAAATTAAAAGATTGATTATTACACTGCTATGTGTATAAGATGATTATAGAATATCAGATCAAAATAACTAAAGGCAACATGCATTTGATGATTGAGACAAATGAAAAGATACACTTGAATACTGCTGACTATATGTATAACACAAGATGAAGCCAGTACAAGAAGTTTAACCATTATAGATGTTTGAGGAAGACACTTCATCCATTTTGACATGTTGTTATGATGGTGATGTGTCAAGAAAATACTGAAGTCTGTAATTAAGAGCAGACACACAACAAACAATTGTATAATTAATGGCTTGTGGATTACTGAGTGGGTTTGTTGCTGTCTACAGAGTACCCCAATGAAAGGGCGTCACGCAATCTGACTTTGATTGCCAAAACAATCCAGACTCTTGCCAACTTCACCCAGTAAGTGTTCATGTCATATTTAGCACGTCTAGTTCTGTAACTGTCTGCTGTTATTGTATGTTTATCATGTATCAATTATGTTCTTGTGAGAATAAAGGCCAGGCCAATCAGCTACTAAATTATACTTACAAGTAAAAAAGCTCTGGCTATAGGGTTAGAGGAAGGTCACCAAGAATGAGATGTATTGATTCAAAAACAGGTGGTTCTGTCAAGGTTATATTACAAAAACATATTGCACCAAAAATCTCTGTGGATTGATGTGATTCTATCAAGGTTTTTTTGTTCCATATCCCTTACAGGATGTTGCAGTCAACATCAGCATTTTTCAGCTGCTGTTGATGTACTAGGCAAGATTACGCTCAGTAGTTTGCCATTGCTTTCTGAGCGACCAGCTCACATACCCCATAAGTTATCAACACGGCGAGAACCGCTACCGATTCTCGTGAAGGTTACGTTACTCACGAGAATATGCGGGATTACAGAGAAAGACATTAACTCCTAGACGAGGGAGACCGGCAAGGTTGTATTACAAAAACATATTGTACCAAGCATCAGATGGATTGAGTCTATCAAGGGTGTACTACACAAATATACTGTACCAAGAATCAGATGGATTGAGTCTATCAAGGGTGATTTTGTCAAGGTTATACTACAAAAACATATTGCACCAAGCATCATATATATTGAGTCTATCAAGGGTATACTACACAAACATAATGTACCATAGCGCTTATGGGAATGTCCCGAATGCTGTGATGTCGGTTCCTAGATCAATCAATCAATCAATCAATGTACCAAGAATCAGATGGAATCATTTATGAAAAGGTGTACTACACAAACATACATTAACAAAGTTCATGTGATTCATTTGACTCAAAATTGAAACGATCAAATAGAATGGTATTGATAGGCAAATGATGTTTATAGTCTGTAGGCATGCACTACTAGATTTCTCATCAAAACCATAAAGCCATGGGGGGAAGACCTATTAAACGAATGAAAGAAGAATCTTCTGACCCCTTCCCCCCTTCCCCACCACCATATGGAGGATAGGCCCTCAAGCAACTCATGACACACCCTCCTACCCTATGTTATCTCTGTCATCTCATATTATTCATCTCTTTTGCTATTTGTCTTCTCCATGTGTTTTTCTGTCTCTATTTTGTTTGCCCTCTGGGTTCCAGACAAAGTGCTGTCTAGTTGCATCATTATCAGGTGTTCTCAGTGTGTGTCCAGCCCAGCTCCAGCATCTTGTTCTCACCCCTGGATCACTGTTTGACTCTCTCAGTGAACTCCACATTGCAGATTCTGTCTGACCATTGTAGTCCTTCTATTCTGAGCAAGCATCAGTTAATGAGTCTATTAATTTACTATTACACATTGCTGTCTGTATTATGTGTATTGATAACCCTTGTGATAATGTTGTGAAGTGTGATACATTGATCATATATTTGTGCGCAGGTTTGGTGGGAAAGAGGAATTCATGACTTTCATGAACACATTCGTTGAGAGGGAGGCCCCCAGCATGAAGTCTTTCCTGCACAAGATTTCTGTAAGTTGTATTACCAGTCAGTTTACATTCATTGTTTCATCCTTTGTTGATGGTCCCGAATGCTGTGATGTCAATTCTTAAATCAATCAATCAATCAATCTATTGTTGATGATTTCCAGAACGTTTATGATCCTTACTGTCTTACGCCTTTGTGGTTGTTATGATTGTGTGGTCATAGCCTCTGTAGTTGTCATGATTGTGTGGTGATAGCCTCTGTAGTTGTCATGATTATGTGGTGATAGCCTCTGTAGTTGTCATGATTATGTGGTAATAGCCTCTGTAGTTGTCGTGATTGTGTGGTGATAGCTTCTATAGTTTTCATGATTGTGTTCACTATGAACCTGCAGAGAAACAAGTAATTCACACTTCACAGCATGCTTTTTGAGTCAGTTACAATCATGACGTGTGTGTGCTGTTTGTTCTCCAGCCAGCAGAACGCTGTATTGACTGCCTCAACCTCCACGCTCAAACTATATGTTGTGGTGTCATATGCCAGGCTCTCCTGCATTAAACGCTGCCCATTGACCTGTGCTTTTCACCCCCAGGCACTTCTTTTGCCTTTTAGCATGTAGATGGTTACATCACCTGGGCATTAACCAATTGTTGCATCTCCCATTCTGCAGTCTACAACATATATTATTATTAAGCAGCTAAAAGACAAGTCCAGTTCAAGTACAATCAAACTTTATCATGAACAATACAAGAAGCACTATGTCTATTTTGGTATACAGTATTTCGGTTGTCTTGCCCTGGATGTAGACCATTTGCAGTCAAAACATGAGCTTGCTTTACGACTCATAGCTCTCTTATTTTTCTTTGATGTTTTCTTTCATTTGTTGTTTTCGTGTTCATGTTATATATAATTGTTCTAGTTCAATACCTCTGGTGTTGCAATGGCTGAGGGCAAGGCAATATCTTCTGTGTGAGGAACATTATGTTGTGCATGTGTAAGCTGTATAAACCTACCCATCTACATTTAATAATGTTATACCTTAGCTGCAACACAGGAACTGACATATTCCATTGGATATTTATTCTGACTCTGTGTAATCCATCTCCATGACAGAGTCCTGATGCAGGCAACCAGTTCCTGGAGTTTGATGGCTACATAGATCTGGGCAAGGAACTGTCTGTCCTACATGCTCTGCTGTTAGAGTGTATCGAGAAGTACACCGAGGTTTGTGTTTGTGGTTATCTACATGTTTGTCCTTGGTTTGTGTTTGTGGTTATCTACATGTTTGTCCTTGGTTTGTGTTTGTGGTTATCTACATGTTTGTCCTAGGTTATCCAGCTACACTACCACTTGTATTGTATAGCATTCCCCCACAAGTAGCTATACAACACCCTCTCACTGCCAGCTCCATATGTCCCCTCAGACACAACACACCTTCACTACCAGCTCCATGTCCCCCACACAGAACACACCTTCACTGCCAGCTCCATATGTCCCCCCACACAGAACACACCTTCACAGCCAGCTCCATATGTCCCCCACACAGAACACACATTTACTGCCAGCTCCACATGTTCCCCACACACAACACACCTTCACTACCAGCTCCATGTCCCCCACACAGAACACACATTTACTGCCAGCTCCATATGTCCACCCACACAACACACCTTCACTACCAGCTCCATGTCCCCCCACACTGAACACACCTTCACTGCCAGCTCCATTTGTTTCCCACACAGAACACACTTTCACTGCATGCTCCACATGTTCCCACACAAGACTCTTTCACTGCTAACTTCACATTCCCCACACAACACTCTCTCACTGCCAGCTCTACATCTTCCTACACAACACACTCACCACCAGCTCCATTTGTCCCCCACACAACACATCTCCACTGCTGGGACCGAAACAATGTTTAGCTCATATAACACAGACGGCCAGTAGTTAGTGCTGATATCCCAGGTGTTTGTATCTGGAAACAAGTATTCATGCACAGCAACTGTTCGCATCATTTTTGTTTTGTCCAATGTAGAATTGTAAAACTGTCCTGTTAACATTAATATTTTTCAGAAGAAAATTGGAAAACCCTGTCCAAACAATAATACTGATTTCATATTTGGTGCTGCATGTAATTTCTGTTGACCCCCACACATTTCCTGAAGCTATGAAAGCTCATCTTGTCTTGTGTATTCTTATTCTAATAGCTTCATCTGTCACTCTCTTGCTAATAGCTTCATCTGTCCCTCTCTTGCTAATAGCTTCATCTGTTCCTGCCTTGCTAATAGCTTCATCTGTCCCTCCCTTGCTAATAGCTTCATCTGTCCCTCCCTTGCTAATAGTTTCATCTGTTCCTCCCTTGCTAATAGCTTCATCTGTCCATCCCTTGCTAATAGTTTCATCTGTCCATCCCTTGCTAATAGTTTTATCTGTCCATCCCTTGCTAATAGTTTCATCTGTCCATCCCTTGCTAATAGCTTCATCTGTCACTCCCTTGCTAATAGCTTCATCTGTCACTCCCTTGCTAATAGATTTGTCTGTGCTAATAGATTTATCTGTCCCTCCCTTGCTAATAGTTTCATCTGTCCATCCCTTGCTAATAGCTTCATCTATTCCTCCCTTGCTAATAGCTTCATCTGTTCCTCCCTTGCTTATAGCTTCATCTGTCTCTGCCTTGCTAATAGCTTCATCTGTTCCTCACTTGCTAATAGCTTCATCTGTCCCTCCCTTGCTAATAGCTTCATCTGTCCCTCACTTGCTAATAGCTTCATCTGCCTCTGCCTTGCTAATAGATTTATCTGTCCATCCCTTGCTAATAGATTTATCTGTCCCTCCCTTGCTAATAGTTTCATCTGTCCATCCCTTGCTAATAGCTTCATCTGTTCCTCCCTTGCTAATAGCTTCATCTGTTCCTCCCTTGCTTATAGCTTCATCTGTCTCTGCCTTGCTAATAGCTTCATCTATTCCTCACTTGCTAATAGCTTCATCTGTTCCTCCCTTGCTAATAGCTTCATCTGTCCATCCCTTGCTAATAGATTTATCTATCCCTCCCTTGCTAATAGTTTCATCTGTCCATCCCTTGCTAATAGCTTCATCTGTTCCTCCCTTGCTAATAGATTTGTCTGTGCTAATAGATTTATCTGTCCCTCCCTTGCTAATAGTTTCATCTGTCCATCCCTTGCTAATAGCTTCATCTATTCCTCCCTTGCTAATAGCTTCATCTGTTCCTCCCTTGCTTATAGCTTCATCTGTCTCTGCCTTGCTAATAGTTTCATCTGTCACTCCCTTGCTAATAGCTTTATCTGTCCCTCACTAGCTAATAGCTTCATCTGTCTCTGCCTTGCTAATAGCTTCATCTGTCCCTCCCTTGCTAATAGATTTGTCTGTGCTAATAGATTTATCTGTCCCTCCCTTGCTAATAGTTTCATCTGTCCATCCCTTGCTAATAGCTTCATCTATTCCTCCCTTGCTAATAGCTTCATCTGTTCCTCCCTTGCTTATAGCTTCATCTGTCTCTGCCTTGCTAATAGCTTCATCTGTTCCTCACTTGCTAATAGCTTCATTTGTCCCTCCCTTGCTAATAGCTTCATCTGTCCCTCACTTGCTAATAGCTTCATCTGCCTCTGCCTTGCTAATAGATTTATATGTCCATCCCTTGCTAATAGATTTATCTGTCCCTCCCTTGCTAATAGTTTCATCTGTCCATCCCTTGCTAATAGCTTTATCTGTTCCTCCCTTGTTAATAGCTTCATCTGTTCCTCCCTTGCTTATAGCTTCATCTGTCCCTCCCTTGCTAATAGCTTCATCTATTCCTCACTTGCTAATAGCTTCATCTGTTCCTCCCTTGCTAATAGCTTCATCTGTCCATCCCTTGCTAATAGATTTATCTATCCCTCCCTTGCTAATAGTTTCATCTGTCCATCCCTTGCTAATAGCTTCATCTGTTCCTCCCTTGCTTATAGCTTCATCTGTCTCTGCCTTGCTAATAGCTTCATCTGTTCCTCCCTTGCTTATAGCTTCATCTGTCTCCTTGCTAATAGCTTCATCTGTTCCTCCCTTGTTGACTGCATTGCTACCTAAATAGGTGTATGATTCTACCTCATGAAGTGAGGTTTACCAGCACTTGTGCCATGATATTATAGCGGCTAATTTGCTGATTGACTAACACAGCCATCATGACATCAATGTATTAGTTAGTCGACAGATCATCCTCATTGCACATCGAACCATTCAGTCCATAAGTGCTCGGATCCCCTCCTCAGCAAATCCCGCAACGTGTAGCGGCTAACGACGCCAGTTCTGTGTTGGTTTATAAATCTTCTTTGGCTTCCTGCGTAGTGTTCTTGTTTGGCCACCCCTCTTTTAATTTGCTGCTCTCGCAGTCTGGCCATTGTTGTAGATTCACAGTCATCACTTGGTTCTTGCAAAAGTCTTACTTCTCGTAGAGCATTCAGAATGTCGGCCTGGTCCATGGCGCGTCCACCCTCCACAGTAGCCTCACCTGCGAGCTTGTCAGCCCGCTCATTTCCTTGTACTCCCGCATGCCCTGGCACGAAGATGAAACTAATCTTTGCCAACCGAGACCGCTCCAGAGGCAGCAACCATTCTCTTCGGATCGACCCCTCCTCTATCCTCTTGATCATGTTCACGTTCATTGAGTCGCTAAGGAAACAAGCCCTAGTGAATGTCTGTGTCTCGAGCCATGTTATTGCTTTACTTACTGCCATGACTTCCATGGTCAGGCTACTTGTGGTTTCAGTGAAAGCACCAGAGTCCTCCTTCACAATTCTCCCTCCGGCCCGAGCTGTAAAGGCCCATGAGCTTCTCACATGTCGGATGACCGACCCATCTGTGTAGATGACTGCGTCACCGTCTAGCGAATTCTCGAAAATCAACGCTTGTACTTCAGCCTCAACAGCAGCCGGATTTTCTTGTCTGCATTTTCTATCTAGTTGGATGCAAACTGAAAAGGATGTGCAGAAGTCTGTTGGCACTTGCACCCACTTCTCGCCAGGTTCTAAGTCCTCAAGTGAACACACCTGTTGAAAAATGTCTTTGGCTTGACCCATCCATGACCGTCCTCTTTTTAACCTGCTGCCCTTCACCTTCCTAATTTCACTATGCAGTGGATGTTGTGTGTTTGCGTTAATTCTGAGGTAGGCGCGTGCCCTGCAACCTTGTATTCTCTCTTCAATGGTTGGAAAATCAAGATGGTAGCGCATCGCCCTGCATGCTGTATCTCTTGTACATCCAAGAATAATGCGCATAGCTTCATTCTGTATCCTTTCCATCCTTTCTATCTGCTTATGGCTGAGAGTCAGGATTGCCATTGCATACTCCAAAACAGACATGACCAGCCCCTCGTACAGAAGACATAGATGGCGCTGCTCACAGTTTGCTGCCGCCATCACCCGCATCGCTGCCAAACCCCACTTGGCCTTTGTTATCACCTGGTCTATGTGCACATTATAAGCAAGGCTTCGATCAAACCGTATCCCCAGGTAATTCATTGCCTGTGTTCTTTCCACCGTCTCTGAACACAGCATTACAGTTGGTGTTGGAGTGTTGACAATATGATTATTCAACGAGAACCAAGTCACTGTTGCCTTTGTTGGGTTGACCATTGCCCTAGCTTCATCACACCAAGTACTTAGCGATTGAGTTCGGTTTGTAGTTCCACAGCAACCTCCTCTCTATCCTTACCCTGACGATACACTAAAACATCATCGGCATATGACAATGTCCTGCCAGGTCCAGTGATCTGCTCACATCAATGTATAGCGGCAGGATTGAATTTGACTCCAGCCAGTACAGCTCTTCAATAGATGCTGGATTATTTTCTGAGATGCCTATGCTGAGGACTTGCTTCATGTTTATCATCCATGGTAGGCGTTGTTCATTCTGACAACCCTTCTTTTGTCTGGACAGAAAGATACCATTGCAACTGGATGATAAGGTGGCAAAATGTACCACAATTCCCAAGTAAGGTTAAAGGATTCCCATGTAGTGAAGAACATCATCTTAGAGCTGTGAGATTTAATAATAATATAAAATTATTCAGTAGTAACAGGCTAAAATTGCTTTGGCTCAGAGAGTTGCCTTATGCATGTGACAAGTTTAAGTCTTACACGACAACTGAAATTGAATGGTGTTCCTAATGATTTCCACAGTTGTAGACTCACTATCTTATTGCATTGCATCCACAGACTACAGGAAAGCAGTTTGACAGCCTGAATACAATTCTGAATTCTCTGTCAAGTGCTTTTGATGACCCAACAATTGGACAGAAGAAGCCCAATAGAAAATCTCAAATCTATGACAATCTCATCCCAATTTCACTGCAGACCAGAGAGGCACCACAAGTTCCAAACAAAGTGCCCTATGGCCCAACTAAAACCAGGGACTTGACAGCATCATCACCAACTGAAGTCTTGATTGACATGCTGCGCTACTGTGGGCAGTCAACAGATGACATTCCTGCCCTGGCAAACAGAGGTAAACCCGCAGACAGCTCTCACGGAGACATCAGTGGGTCCAGCTCCTCTCATGCCACCAGTGGCGTCCCATCCACAAACAAAAACAAAGGCATCCAGAAGATGAAGAGTGTTTCAGTTGTTGGACCCCAAGTAGTGTATAGTGAGCGGACAGGAAGTGAGGCTTGGACGCATGCAGATAAAGTCAATGGGGATTTCACTGACCTGATTCCATTCATGGATGATGATGCTCACAACTCCTCCATGGAGCTGGACGGCAACAAAACTGGAAGTCAGGTATGGACACTGGTCACGTTTTGTTTGTGCTGGCACTGTACACTGGCTGTTGTTGCTGATCTCAGTGTTCCTGAGTTGTCTACTCCTGGCAGCCCATGCTATTGGGAGAGGAGGGGATGTTGTTGTAGAGACATGACCCTTTGAATCCCACATATCCCCTGACCAGTATCTCTTAAGACATGGCCCCTCACAAGTACCTAAGACACACATCCCACAAGTGTGTTGGGAGCATTGTGTCAACAGAATCTGTCATTTCAGAATAAGCATGCTTTAAATGTTCCAAAGTCTGATGTGCATTCTCATGCATCCCTCTTGTTCCTCAAGGTACTTGTTGACTGCTTATACATCATTCCTCTGCAAGGCCATCATTTTCAAATGTTGCTTGTCAGTCTGTGTGCAAATATGCTTCTATGTCATGTTGTGTCTTGTAAATCATGAAACATCAACAGCTGTTTGACTGACACACATCTAGAAACCTGGCATATGGACAAAATATGTATGTTTCTTGGTTATTAAGACTAGATACCTGGAATGTGCAATTGGCATACCTTGTTTACTGACCTGTCACATTCAGATGATCCCCATCTCATGGTACTGTGACTCTTGTCTGGTCCTCCACTACTCCACCTGTTCCACCTGTATCCATACTCTTCAGTATCATCGGAGGGACAATGAGCACACGTGGACATGCACAGAGTGCTGTGATGGGACATGATAGATGACACATTCTGACATGCCTAGAGTGCTGTGATGGATGACACATTCTGACATGCCTAGAGTGCTGTGATGGGACATAATGGATGGCACATTCTGACATGCCTAGAGTGCTGTGATGGGACATGATGGAAGACACATTCTGACACATTGCTCCTGTTGCACACCTCCAGTTTCCTGTGACGCTCGCCTGACTCTCTGTCACATGCACACACATACCTCTGCCACATGGACACGCCTGACTCTACCACATACACATGCCTGACTGTCTGTCACATACACACGCCTGACTCTCTGTCACATACACACGCCTGACTCTCTGTCACATACACACGCCTGACTCTCTGTCACATGGACACGTCTGACTACCACATGCACACACCTGACTCTGTCACATGGACACACCTGACTCTCTTTCGCATGCACACACCTGACTCTGTCACATGCACACGCCTGACTCTGCCACATACACATTGCCTGACTCTGTCACATACACATTGCCTGACTCTGTCACATGCACACACCTGACTCTGTCACATGCACACACCTGACTCTGCCACATGCACACACCTGACTCTGCCACATGCACACGCCTGACTCTGTCACATGCACACACCTGACTCTGTCACATGCACACACCTGACTCTGCCACATGCACACACCTGACTCTGCCACATGCACACACCTGACTCTGTCACATGCACACACCTGACTCTGCCACATGCACACACCTGACTCTGTCACATGCACACACCTGACTCTGTCACATGCACACACCTGACTGTCACATGCACACACCTGACTCTGTCACATGCACACACCTGACTCTGCCACATGCACACACCTGACTCTGTCACATGCACACACCTGACTCTGTCACATGCACACACCTGACTCTGCCACATGCACACACCTGACTCTGCCACATGCACACACCTGACTCTGTCACATGCACACACCTGACTCTGTCACATGCACACACCTGACTCTGTCACATGCACACACCTGACTCTGCCACATGCACACACCTGACTCTGCCACATGCACACACCTGACTCTGCCACATGCACAAACCTGACTCTGCCACATGCACAAACCTGACTCTGCCACATGCACACACCTGACTCTGCCACATGCACACACCTGACTCTGTCACATGCACACACCTGACTCTGTCACATGCACACACCTGACTCTGTCACATGCACACACCTGACTCTGCCACATGCACACGCCTGACTCTGTCACATGCACAGGCCTGACTGTCACATGCTGACACCTGACTCTGCCACATACACACACCTGACTCTGTCACATGCACATGCCTGACTCTGTCACATGCACACACCTGACTCTGTCACATGCACACACCTGACTCTGTCACATGCACACACCTGACTGTCACATGCACATGCCTGACTCTGCCACATGCACACGCCTGACTCTGCCACATGCACACGCCTGACTCTGTCACATGCACATAGATGTTGTCTTCTGATGTTGGTGTTTGTGTGTTGCACTAGCAGTTCAGTCAGCATGTTCAGTTGATGGTCATTGTGATTGTGAGCTCGTTCTAAATGAATAGCTTCACCCATTGCATGTATTGGTAAGCATAACCTATGGACTAAGCTGTGGCATTCGGCAAACAGGTTGTGATTGTGCATCAAGCTTACTCTAGTTGTCACCTGTTGTAATAAGTACCACAGTTTCACAATCCTGACATACCAGGTTCACAGTCAACCACAGGTACTTTAGAAGCAAGATCATTGGCGATAATTTGCACAATGGTATGAGCTGTTCAGAAAGCACTGGCAAACTGGCCTAGAAAATCACAAACAGCCAATAAATGCTGGGCTTGATTGTGGAATCCGGGGAAGGGACGTGCCGCTAAGTGTTATACAATAATCTGCTCCGTATTCTGTCAGCTGTAGTACCAGCCAAGCCTCTTCCCATCACATAAGTCAACACACTCAATGATAGTATTTCCACTGTCTTGTTTCCAGACTCGCTTAATTGAAACAATCTGTGGAGAATTTGATTCAGGCATACAAGCTCACAATATTTCAAAAAAGATATATAAAGACTTTGTGACTGTCTCAGTGAAGAACTGCAGTATTAACTTTGAGTGAATACTGCAGCTGATCCATCTGGCTGACATGGTCTCAGATCTCTGCTAGTTCAGTAGCCTTTGAATAGTTGCAAAACAAGGAAGCTACAAAGGGAAGTTTGTGATTTACAAAGCAATGTTAGTTCGAGTAGGTTTGCCATTGTTTTCTGAATGCCTGAGGCCTCATATCATCAAAATCACACGTATATATAACTAACTTGTATTTAATAATAAATTCAGTATTCTGTCAGCTGCTGCACCACCCGAGCTTCTTCCCGTAAAATAAGCAAGCACACACAATGACAATATTTCCACATTTTGTTTCCAGATTTGAATGATAGTATGTGACAGACACACAGAAGACAGATCATTGCTCACACATGGGCAAGACAATAATGTGTTTGGTCATGTTAAAGAAGAGAAGGGTTGGGGAACTTTAGTACAACTAGACAGACTGAGGGACAGGATGTGACAGGTGGAGACAATGCTGGATAGTTTGTTGGGTTATGCACAGAAAATGATCAGTGGTGGAACTTATCAGGGACATACGAAGCATATGGTTCCAAATGACATCATTACCTCTGCTGCCCTCCATGGCACATGATCTCAGTATGATAGCAGATATTGTTAATGTCTTGCATGTGATGTCATGAATCACATGTGATAGTTAAATCACATGTAAGTGATAAATTTACATTTGTAGTAAATTCACATTTACTAGCTTAAACATGAGAATATCATATGTAATAAATTCACATTTACTGGCTTATATATGTGAAGATCATTTGTAGTAAATTTACATTTACAAGCTTATAGATGAGAAGAGCATTTGTAGTAAATTCACATTCACTAGCCTATAGACTAGAAGAGCATGTTGGTACATACACTTATATTGCCTATAGGCATGACTAAAAGGAAAAACAACACATGGAGATGATTGACTTTACATCAGCACAATCACAAATTCTAGAGAATGTTGCAGCATATGTCTTCATCAGTAAACACACCTTCATTGTCACATAAAAATGGTGGCAAAGACAAAATGGAGACATCGCTGTAACGTCCTTTGTTATTTGTGATCATATTTTTATAAAGCTAAATCTTTCCTTTTGTTTTTGTTTTTTCCTTTTTTTTCATTGCATTTTTACAGCTGTGTTGCAATTAACCCCAGTTCTTGTGTGTACCTCAAGTTGTCAGAATGCTGCTTAGAACACTGGTGCATGTTAAATGTGTATACTTATTGGATTCATTAACTATCAAACCAGCCATAGATTGAAGCAGATTAGATTGATCATAGATGTGAACATGTTGGTTACAGCCACGATGTGAAACATTTGATTCAGCCGTAGATTGAAGAAGATTAGATTGATCATAGGTATGAACATGTTGGATACAGCAATAGATTGATGAAATACCGTTGTTATGTTTCTGCGACCCTTAAGGCAAGTGAACAGTAGTGATGACACTAATCTAACATGCGGGGGGTGCATGTCATCAGAGCCAACCAATACGGGTTGTGCTGGAGGTTAGCTACCCCAACCTGTCGACATCTTTAGCTGTGAAATCAACCAACAATGAACAAATCTAAAGATAAGGAGGGAGAAAAACACAGCTAGCCATGGGAGGTTCTTCTCCTAGAAATACGAAGTGAAGCAGAGAAAGCCACAAGGGGTCTGGATTGCCAACTTAACTCCTTTCACCAAGGAACATGTCCAGAACTGGCACATGGAATGCTAGAACTGTGTGTGAATTAGGAAAGACAGCACATGTGGTAGAAAAAAATGAAATATAAGATTAGCATTTTGGGATTCTGTGAAACAAGGTGGAATGGGGCAGGCAAAGATTTGTAAACACAGGTGACACAGTGCAGTTCTCAGGCCATACAGAGAGGTCTTTATGCTGTCTACAGGAGCAGAGATAACATTAATAGGGTGGAAAGAAGTGAGTTCTACAATAATTACAGCAGCATTTAGGTAAACAAAAGTAGTGAATGTGATCCATTGTTATGCACTAACAAATATCAACAATGAATCAGCTAAGAAGGTACTTTACATAAAATTTCAAAGTACAATAGGTAATCTAAGAAACAGCAATATGAAGACAACGATGGGTGACCTGATGTCATGAAAGAAGATGGACAATTATTCACCAATTCAACCTGCAGAAGTGGAGCTGGATATCAAGTGTAAGAAATGGTCTCAGTCTAAAGTAGAAATTTGAAATGCTATCAACTTCTGACAGATGGGAAAGTTGCTGATCCAGATAGTAACCCAGCAGAAGCTCTTAAAATAAGAAACATGAAGAACAACTAAAACAGTTAATAATAAGCTACAATCATGCATTAACTGGTCCCTGTGCAGGAGAGTAATAATAATGGTATCGATGACAGAATCACCAATGTGCAGCTCATGAAAAGAACACAATAAATTCCAGTGAACCAAGAGGTGAGAAAAAGATGCTGATGCTGGATAAGATATCAGTACACATTTTCACAAGGCATTAGAACACCCATTGATATAAATTGCTGGTACACACCAGTACATGTCAACAGTTAACTTTGTACACATTAACAGTGCACATTGATGATACGCATTGACAGTATACATTTTTGGTACATGTCAACAGTACACTTGTCAGTACACTTCAGTGTACACATTGTCAGTACATATCAACAGTACCTACTGTCAATACACACTGTCAGTACACATCAAGCATACACATTAACAATACACATTGTCAGTATACATTAACCATGTACATTAATAATACACAGTCATTACACAGTACACATCAAGCATACACATTAACAATACACACTGTCATTACACAGTACACATCAACCATACACATTAACAATACACACTGTCAGTACACATCAAGTATACACATTAACAATACACACTGTCAGTACATATCAAGTATACACATTAACAATACACATTGTCAGTACATATCAAGTATACACATTAACAATACAAACCATCAGTACATATCAAGTATACACATTAACAATACAAACCATCAGTACACATCAAGTATACACATTAACAATACACACTGTCAGTACATATCAAGTATACACATCTAACAGTACACACTGTTCATTACACTACACATCAGCACATACACATTAACAATACACACTGTCAGTACACATCAGCCATACACATTAACAATACACACTGTCAGTACACATCAAGTATACACATTAACAATACACACTCAGTACATATCAAGTATACACATTAACAATACAAACCATCAGTACATATCAAGTATACACATTAACAATACAAACCATCAGTACACATCAAGTATACACATTAACAATACACACTGTCAGTACATATCAAGTATACACATCTAACAGTACACACTGTCATTACACTACACATCAGCCATACACATTAACAATACACACTGTCAGTACACATCAGCCATACACATTAACAATACACACTGTCAGTACACATCAGCCATACACATTAACAATACAAACCATCAGTACACATCAACAATACACACTCTCATTACACTACACATCAGCCAAACACATTAACAATACACACTGTCAGTACACATCAAGTATACACATTAACAATACACACTGTCAGTACATATCAAGTATACACATTAACAATACACTGTCAGTACACATCAAGTATACACATTAACAATACACACTGTCAGTACACATCAAGTATACACATTAACAATACACTGTCAGTACACATCAAGTATACACATTAACAATACACTGTCAGTACACATCAAGTATACACATTAACAATACACTGTCAGTACACATCAGCCATACACATTAACAATACACACTGTCAGTACACATCAGCCATACACATTAACAATACACACTGTCAGTACACATCAGCCATACACATTAACAATACACACTGTCAGTACACATCAGCCATACACATTAACAATACAAACCATCAGTACACATCAACAATACACACTCTCATTACACTACACATCAGCCAAACACATTAACAATACACACTGTCAGTACACATCAAGTATACACATTAACAATACACACTGTCAGTACACATCAAGTATACACATTAACAATACACTGTCAGTACACATCAAGTATACACATTAACAATACACACTGTCAGTACACATCAAGTATACACATTAACAATACACTGTCAGTACACATCAAGTATACACATTAACAATACACACTGTCAGTACACATCAGCCATACACATTAACAATACACACTGTCAGTACACATCAAGTATACACATTAACAATACACTGTCAGTACACATCAAGTATACACATTAACAATACACGCTGTCAGTACACATCAGCCATACACATTAACAATACACACTGTCAGTACACATCAAGTATACACATTAACAATACACACTGTCAGTACACATCAAGTATACACATTAACAATACACACTGTCAGTACACATCAGCCATACACATTAACAATACACACTGTCATTACAGTACACATCAAGTATACACATTAACAATACACACTGTCAGTACACATCAAGTATACACATTAACAATACACACTGTCAGTACACATCAGCCATACACATTAACAATACACACTGTCAGTACACATCAGCCATACACATTAACAATACACACTGTCAGTACACATCAGCCATACACATTAACAATACAAACCATCAGTACACATCAACAATACACACTCTCATTACACTACACATCAGCCAAACACATTAACAATACACACTGTCAGTACACATCAAGTATACACATTAACAATACACACTGTCAGTACATATCAAGTATACACATTAACAATACACTGTCAGTACACATCAAGTATACACATTAACAATACACACTGTCAGTACACATCAAGTATACACATTAACAATACACTGTCAGTACACATCAAGTATACACATTAACAATACACTGTCAGTACACATCAAGTATACACATTAACAATACACTGTCAGTACACATCAGCCATACACATTAACAATACACACTGTCAGTACACATCAGCCATACACATTAACAATACACACTGTCAGTACACATCAGCCATACACATTAACAATACACACTGTCAGTACACATCAGCCATACACATTAACAATACACACTGTCAGTACACATCAGCCATACACATTAACAATACACACTGTCAGTACACATCAGCCATACACATTAACAATACAAACCATCAGTACACATCAACAATACACACTCTCATTACACTACACATCAGCCAAACACATTAACAATACACACTGTCAGTACACATCAAGTATACACATTAACAATACACACTGTCAGTACATATCAAGTATACACATTAACAATACACTGTCAGTACACATCAAGTATACACATTAACAATACACACTGTCAGTACACATCAAGTATACACATTAACAATACAAACCATCAGTACACATCAAGTATACACATTAACAATACACTGTCAGTACACATCAAGTATACACATTAACAATACAAACCATCAGTACACATCAAGTATACACATTAACAATACACGCTGTCAGTACACATCAGCCATACACATTAACAATACAAACCATCAGTACACATCAAGTATACACATTAACAATACAAACCATCAGTACACATCAAGTACACACATTAACAATACACACTGTCAGTACACATCAAGTATACATATTAACAATACACACTGTCAGTATACATTAGCATTAACAATACAAACCATCAGTACACATCAACCATACACATTAACAATACACACTCTCATTACACGTCAACCATACACATTAACAATACACACCGTCAGTATACATTAACCATGCACATTAACAATACACATTAACAATCAATCAATCAATCATGTGCCATTACACAGTGCACATAAATATTAACAATACATGCCATCACTACACATCAACTGCACATATTAACAATACACAGTCAGTATACATTGCCAGTAGACATCAACAGTATACATTGCACACATAATTTTGCTAGCTCACTGTTTTAAGACAACATCGACACCCTAGATTATTCACATAACATTGACACCCTAGACCAGGGGTGGCCAACCTTTTCAGCTGGCGGGCCAAATTTCAGAAATAATATTTTCTGCCGAGCCTAATTTTTTTGTTTTGTTTTGGTTAATTAAATTAAACAAGCAAGCGTGCTACAGCCTCAACCACATCATCGCTTCCCACTCCGCGGGCCGCAACATGACGTCCGGCGGGCCGCATGCGGCCCGCAGGCCTCGTGTTGGCCACCCCATGCCCTAGATTATTCACACAACACACCAGTACAGTTTGTACAACAATGTGTATCTGTGTGTGATCACTTTTGTGTGTGATCACCATTGTGTGTGATCACCTTGTGCAAGGCTTTTGTGTGATTTTGTGCATGCATGTAAACATGTCTTGTCTGTGCCCCAAATGTATTCTCATTCAGTCAGTGCAATGTAACTCTCATGTAGTTTGTTACCCTCAACTCCTTCATGCAGGTGTCCATTGAGGTGTGCGCTGTTACTTCGTCTGGCTCTCAGCCACTCACTCACACTCAGTCGCGGTCAGGTTCCCCAGCTGACTTCAGTACTCACACTCAACATGTGCCAGAAATGACTAGGGAAATCACTCGCTCACCCGTTATTCATTTTCAGGCTGTGAGTGTTGTCACTAAAGAGTTGCGTGCCTTAGCTTCAGTTAACAGATTAATTATTCATAGATTTACAAACAGCTGATGATGTCATTGCCAACATAATAATGTTACATGTTGATGTCATTGCCAACATTATTGAATAATGTCACATGCTGATGTCATCAGGTGACATTGTTGAATAAGGTCACATGTTGATGTTGTTGCCAACATTATTGAATAATGTTGCATGCCATTATAAAATGTCAGATGTTGATAACACTGCCAACATTATTGAATATTGTCACATGATTGATGTCATCAATGACATTATTTAATATTGTCACATGGTTGATGTCATTGCCATCATTACTAAATATTTTACATGACATTGTCATCGACAATATTGAATATTGTTACATGTCAGTGTCTTTGTTGACATTGTTTTATTTTGATGTCATCACTGAGATGATCTAATATTGTCAGAACGTTGTCATCAATAACATTATTTGGCTTTGTCAAATGCGTATATTTGAAAAAATTTTCCACTAGAAAAATTCAGTGAAATTAATATTAGCTTTATAAGGCACTCTGTGAACTATCTAGTTTAATTTGCATTATTTATGACTGAGATTTGGGTTTGTGGGAGGAGCTGTGTGAGACAGTTAATGTTTGAGGCTACTCATACAATATGTTACCACAACCACTATTTGACATTTCATTGTTTGTGGTGACATCAGAAGATGCAAATATATCATATGTGATGTTCCCAGTGGTTGTATGTGATGTCAGCACTAGCTTTAAGCGCATCTAGAAATGCATGTATTCACCCTATCACTAACTAGCATCTGTGCCATAGTGTATGGCTGACTAACCTTGCTTGATGTGATCCTCATGTATTGTTGGCTAACCACGTTTGATGTGATTCCAGTGTATAGCTGCCTAGCCATGCACAATGTGATTCCCAGTGTATGACTGCCTAGCTATACACAGTGTGATTCCCAGTGTATGACTGGCTAACCAATTTTGCTTGATGTGATTCCTACACACAATATATGTGATTTCTTGTCTAACACCCTAAGAATTATCCACAGCATATGAACTTCATTATGAAGTATTTTTTTTTTATTTGTTTCTTCTTCCCGCGGTCTTTCTCAGACTGATTCCAGAAGAAGACACAGTGTTAGGGATGTACAACTTGAACTTCTATTGGGACATAGCATAGTGAAGTCACATTTTCATTTGGTTTGTCTTGACATTGTGTGGGAAGTATTGCTTAATTGTTTTAAGCCACATAATTAATTGTGCCTCTCTTTATTCTTCTCTCTTATTTCTTTCTACCATCCCGTGTTAAGCCTTTCAGCATTAGGTTAACAAGAGCTTTCTGCACAAAATTTGTTGTGCTGTTTGAAGTCAGTGGGGGGAAGTGGCATGGCTAGACACAGTAAATGACAGTTTTATCAGGAAAGGACGAAAAGGTAGCAGCAATTATAATAAGCAAACTACAGGCAAACTCCTAGTTGTAGATTATTGGTGGAATCTAGCATGATGCTTTCACTGTCATACCATCTATATGTGGTGCTTGATTCTTGTTCAGTATTTGATTCTTATTCAAAACTAGAATTTAGCAGTTGCTCTCAAAGCATAACATTGTGAAGATTATTTTGAAGAGAACTCTGGGCTGTGTTCTGTTCAATGAGCTGAACTATTAGTGTACCATGATGGCTGCCAAACGTCACCAACAGATTCTCTAGGGAATCCAATCCAAGTGTCTGTACCCATGAAGTGCCAGTTGTAATGGGTGCATTCTAGGTTAGGTAATACATTTGATGAGGCAGCTTGTTTCTTCTTCTTCTTCTTTTGTTCATTTGAAATATGTCTGTAACTGCAATGTTGTCTCTTGTATGAATTTAACTGTCTTTTTTAGTTCTCACAGTGGTCCATAGAGTTTATCTTCCACTGTCATCTCTCTAGGCCAGAAGGTTTGCCTGGATATGTTATATTTTGGGCAGTCTTGGAGTATGTGCTCTGCTGTCTGCGACGCCAAACCACATGTGCACATGGCTGTTTCACCAATCTTGAATTTTGTATACATGTGGTTGCGTAATCTATTGTGTCCTGTTCTGAGGCGCAGAATAATGACTTGTTCTGGTATGTCCATAATGTGGTAGTCATCTTGAGCAGGTTTTGGTGGCTTTCTGACTGATCTGATCATTCTTTTCTTTTGGTTGTTCTTCTTTGGCTCCTTCCTTAGCCAATCGATCAGCTCTGTCGTTTCCGGGTACTCCACAGTGTGATGGTATCCACTGTATGGTGACCTTATGCTGACTGCTAAGTTCAGAAAGTAGTGTCCTTAGTACTGGCAATTTCCCAGACAGGAGCGCCTTGAGTACTGATTTTGCATCTGTCGATAGCACCACAGGTTGGGTACCATTGCTGGTATTTAGTAATTGCTCTGTTGCTATCTTGATTGCCTCAATTTCAGCAACATAGTTATGGCAGTACTTTCCTGTTGGTACTCTGGCTGTGTCCCTAGTATTATTTGGGGATCTGGTATGTACAGGCAACTTGTGATGCTGTAATATGAGCAAGTGGATTCTGCACCAGTTGTCTCCTCACACATGGTTGTAATTGGTTTAGCATTTTTAAAGTCTTAAAGTGGTGTTGAGGTGTGTCATCTGCCTCTAACTTGAAAGATGTGGTACACATTTTTACTCTGGAAATATTTACAAATCTGGAACTTTATATGCATGCAGTTGTGATAGTGGTTCTGATATATTCAGACAAAGGCCTAACTTAGAAGATCCAATGTACACTTTATGTGGTGAATCTTGGAGTGGGGATGAACCAACTGGGAAGAGCTTGGAGGCAATAGACATGTGGTTTCTGAGATGAATGTTTCATTTACCGTGATCTGCCAGAGTAACTAACTGTAATTGCCTGGAAAAGGCTCATGAAAGCAGAACATTATATACAACTATAAGACAAGAGAGACAAGCAATATAATGAGAAGAGTAGCATTGGGACGCATCTAACACCTGGAAATATCAGTAGTAGAAGAGGCAGGAGAAGAGAAATGATGCTGGCTGGACTTGGAACTGTATTGTTCTAGTGTGTAGATTTCTAATGAGTCTAGTACACACTTGCTGGTGCTAGAGGTTTCGTGCTGTCAGCTGCCATCTATCATCTATGAGTGCAGACTGCAGCAGTTATGGAGATCACCCTGTACAAAGTAGTTTGTCCTTTATCAACATTAAACCTCTTCTTTGCACAGGGAAAACTCACTTTTGTTTGGTCTATTTTCTGTGTTGCATTTATGAATGCCAGTATTGTTTACAGTATTATACCACTGTTGTATTTTAATGTGTGTGTGAGTGTAGATGAACATTTTTAATATAACGTCATATTTTGATTTTGTTTTAAATTAATTGCATCCTCCATGTCTGAAATGCTTCATTTACTTTGTTTTCCATGCAGCCTCCGCAGCCTCTGGCATTTTCTAATCCATTGTTTCAACACCACCACCACCAGCCGCGACAAAGTAGTGGTCGAGCTGTCAGTGCAAGAACCCACAGTGGTGGAACACTGAGTCAAGCAGAGACAGTTCAGAGGGCCTCCAGTAACTCTTCACTCAGCAGTGAAGGTGGTGAAGTCAAGGACTCTACTTCAGGCCCGCGGAAATCTCCCTTTGCTAAAATGACATCATCATCCTTGTCTGTCTCTGGCTCGTCTGAATACCCATCATCCATTGCACCACTGAAGAAGCTATCCCAGCTGTCAAGTTCCAGCAGTAATGACAGTTTAAATGAGCAGTCGGTGTCCAGTGTTAGCAGTTCCTCCCACAGTTCTCACTCGTCAAATGTTGTCCACTCGACTTCGGCCAGCTTCATCTCTACTTCTTCTTCCACAAGAACCATGTCTTCTGCGATGCCTTTTCTGGGAAACAGTGCAATGAATGGCTGCAGCACATTCCCTCGTCGACATCGAGGGCAGCAAGGACAAACAAACAGAGATGCAAGCCCATCGCAGACACAGAGGGAAACTATGAGCACTTCATCAGTTGTGATAGATAATCAGACTTCTGTGTCCCATCGCTGTCCTAGTGTTCACAGACAAATGTCCACCCCTGGTCATAGAAATGCTGGCAGTGGTGTTCTAAATACTCAGCAGCCGTCAAGACCTTTTCCAAAACGAGCTGGTTTGACCACCAATCAGACAGGTCATCTTCAGCAACGTAACCTTCATGGAATGAAAAATACTGCTTCACACTGCCTATCAGACGTGGATAACATTCCCCAGCGAGGCAATTCTAGCAGCCAGCATAGTTTATCATCCAGTCCAGTGATTACATCTAGAGGGTACAGCACCCCTGCTGGTAGCAGTGCAGCATCATCCACCTACTCCAGTCCTGCTACTCAACACAGACTTGATCAATCTAGCCTCCTGGGCAGTCCAGCAAACTTTAAAACTAACAGCAACACAATCACAAACACTACCACAAGCATAACTGCAGCATCGGCAGTCAGCTATAAAGGAGTGACACACAAGCCTCCAACAGCGACCACCACATCTGCAGGCTGGCAGATTGCCCATCACATAGAAAGGTCCAGTTCCTCACAGGAAACCAGCAGTAGCAGTGACTCGTCTCCACAGAGTTTAGTGCGCTCCAATCAGCACAGCACATCCAGCATGCATGAGTCCAGCAGTGCACACAGCATCAGCTCAGCCTACTCACCCTTACAGCCCTGGGGTTACACACCCTCGCACAGTGACTCCAACAGCTCTGTAAATAGCCTCACCAAGATGCATCAGAGACCACCAGCCCGCAGTGACTCCAGTGGTTCCCTGGGTGGTGCCAATAACTCTAGAATATCACAAACTCCCAGTGATTCCAACAGTTCAGTCAGTAGCGGCAACAATAATGTGGCTGCATTCTCAAGTTCCAGCCAACTGGACAACAGGGGGCTCTTCCACAACCACCCCAGTCCAGCAACTTTTAATGCAAGACTGTCCAGCATCAGTGACAGTCAAATCAACACACTGTCTCTTCAAGCCAACCCCCTGCCCCAACCCCCAGCATTCTTGACCTCCAAATACGCTGTTGTACATCCCAACCCCAACCCAGCAGGCAGTCCTCGGGCTGAACGAGTCACATCTTATCACTCCAACCCCGAATGCACAAATTCTAGTTCCAATATTTCAGGCTCATACACAGCATCTCGTAGCATGGACCTTGGCTACCTGAGCAAACCCAGAGATGACACTATCAAAAGGGCCAGTACAGATTCATTTCTCAATCAGCCTACAGATGGACTGTCACCAACAGGCTCTGACCCTATCTGGCCTTTGATCTGTGATGACAGTTGGCAGCCAGCATCCCCTACCATCAACAGTGCGGCCAATCGCAGACTGTCCCCACAGTCTACTGTCCACATGGGCATTAGCTCGGTACAGAGGAAACTACAGGAGCAGGAGAGGGCAAAGCAAGAAGTAGGATTTTGTCATTACAAGTTTTACAGTGATTGACAAAGATGTAATGTTTGCTACAGGTTACCTTGCTGCTGAATTTGATACTATTGTTACTAGAGCTTTTTTCTTTCCTAATGATGCTCAGTACTTGTATACTAACTACTTTTATACCTCACACTTAACATATTACAATCTTTACTTTAGACACTGCAACTAATACTGCCCTTTATACTACTAGAGACATCTTAATATGTCTCCACTACAGACAGACAGCTTGACATGTCTCCACTACAGACAGACATCTTGACATGTTACCACTACAGACAGACATCTTGACATGTCTGCATGACAGACATACAACTTGACATGTCTCCACTACAGACATACAACTTGACATGTCTCCACTACAGACATACAACTTGACATGTCTCCACTACAGACATACAACTTGACATGTCTCCACTACAGACATACAACTTGACATGTCTCCACTACAGACATACAACTTGACATGTCTCCACTACAGACATACAACTTGACATGTCTCCACTACAGACATACAACTTGACATGTCTCCACTACAGACATACAACTTGACATGTTACCTCTACAGACATACAACTTGACATGTCTCCATGATAGACAGCTTGACATGTCTCCACTACAGACATACAACTTGACATGTCTCCACTACAGACATACAACTTGACATGTCTCCACTACAGACATACAACTTGACATGTTACCTCTACAGACATACAACTTGACATGTCTCCACTACAGACATACAACTTGACATGTCTCCATGATAGACAGCTTGACATGTCTCCACTACAGACATACAACTTGACATGTCTCCACTACAGACATACAACTTGACATGTCTCCACTACAGACATACAACTTGACATGTCTCCACTACAGACATACAACTTTACATGTCTCCACTACAGACATACAACTTGACATGTCTCCACTACAGACATACAACTTGACATGTTACCTCTACAGACATACAACTTGACATGTCTCCAACTACAGACATACAACTTGACATGTCTCCATGATAGACAGCTTGACATGTCTCCACTACAGACATACAACTTGACATGTCTCCACTACAGACATTCACCTTGCCATGCCTCCGCTGTAGACAAGCATTGATTACATCTGACCATCTTGTCCTGACATTAATTTGAACAACCCAGGCAATAGAATATAACAGTGCAGTACTAGAGTATAGCATAGAATAGAACAGTGCAGTACTAGAGTATAGCATAGAATATAACAGTGCAGTACTAGAGTATAGAATAGAACAGTGCAGTACTAGAGTATAGCATAGAATATAACAGTGCAGTACTAGAGTATAGCATAGAATAGAACAGTGCAGTACTAGAGTATAGCATAGAATAGAACAGTCTAGCAGCACTAGCACTTCATTCTGTTTGATCAAATGGTAAGACTAGTTATCACAAGGTGCTGTTTATCACCTTCTTGATGTGACATTAAGGAAGCAATCCTGTGTGTTGTAATAATGTCCCTGACTTGGAGAACACATACATCAACACAGAGAATACATACATCAACACAGAGAATACATACATCAACACAGAGAATACATACATCAACACAGAGAATACATACATCAACACAGAGAATACATACATCAACACAGAGAATACATACATCAACATAGAGAATACATACATCAACACAGAGAATACATACATCAACACAGAGAATACATACATCAACATAGAGAATACATACATCAACACAGAGAATACATACATCAACACATGATTCTATCATCCATAGCTTGTTCTTGTTCTATGATTTTAAGAATCATCATGTCTCTGGGCACAGCCATAAATTCTCTGGTTTCCTGAGCAAATTGTGTACGGTGTAGATGCTGATCACATTGATTGTAAGCATGTTGGATTTGTCCCCCCAAATATCCTTCCTGGCTGGAGCCATTGTTAAATGACAGCTCAAGCACCCTAACATCTGTTCATTCATCTTGTGTTGTATCTTCCACTTGCAGTTCTCCATTGTGAGTGTTTCAACTACTAGTGCTCTTGAAGCCAGCAGGTCCACTCATACTCCACCATGACATGGATGGTATATCCATTAAGCTTTGTTGGAAAGAAGTGTCCATGCTTGGCACCTCTTGATGCCTCACCTGTCCATTCCAAACTTTGCATAATATAAACTGAGAGTTAGACACAATGATTGCTCTTGGGACTTGTGTAACTGATAGCCACCGAAAGGAACCACCTTTGTCTTCATACTTGAGGTTATAGACCCATAGGCCCCTTTCTGCTCAGCATTGACCTTTCCCCTGTTTCTAGCTAAGAATCCCCAGCCAGATATCTCCCCACTACACACAGAATCGTTGTTTCATTTCTGTTGGTATTTTCATCTGTCAACTGTTGGACTCCAATCCTGCAACTCCTTACAGACTCTACCTAATGTGATGCCCTCGTAGAAACTGTTCTTGTTTCTACCTGTCAGTTTATTCCTACCCCCTCTGTATCTGCTTGACTGAGGTTACTTGCCCCAAGGTATCTTCTGAATGCACCATCCATAACCTTCCTGATATACAGTACTAGAGTATAGCATAGAATATAACAGTTTAATAGCACTAGCACTTCATTCTGTTTGATCAAACAATCAGGAAGTCCTAGTTGCTTTCTTGTGTTGTTCAAAAGTTTTGGTTGCAATCATATGTTGTCCAAATGTGATGGTTGCTTTATTGTGTGATTAATGTGTTGGTTGCTTTGTTGTATTGTCCAGATGTGTTGTTGCTGTGTTTGTTGCCTGATATGTGATAGCTGTTATTGCTCTGTTCTGTGACAGTATGAGCAAGAGGTGCATGTGCTGCGGCAGCAGCTTCTGGAAGCCCAAGAAAGACTACACCAAGCTGAGCTGAGGCTGCTGGATCACGAGATGGAGACACACAAGCTGATGGATGAGTGGCAGTACAGACTTGTGGAGTCTGAAGAAAAGATGAGGAGGCAGCAGGCCGAGAAAGATGAACAAATGAAATCAGTATTATCAAGGTATTGAGAAATGACTGTAGCACTAGTTGTGAGATACTTGTAGTAAGGATGTGGTAGTTGTGTGTCTTCTTCCGGAAAGTTGTTTTAGACGTAATTGAATTGTGCCTGTTTACAGCAGAGCTGCAATATTTGAACCTTTCGGCCGACACATCCAACTTCATCGGGCATTTGTTGGCCAAGTTACCTTCCCAGGTGTTTTGTAGGACGTTTGACTCTCACTGTTGTGGTGTTATCCCCATCCCAGCTGGCCCATTTAGAACAGCCCATTCAGCCCTCTAGGGAAAGTAGGGGCAGACCACGGACATTCCCCACCATCCAAGGAGGCTTTTATAATTGCAGAGTCAACATATAACGCTCTGGTACTAGGCCCACCCAAGGAATCATCACTTCCTGCTCATGGCTGCTTAGCCTTACTTCCGTGTATTCCGCCTTCCTTTAACCACAGGCTGTTCCTCCAGAAACCAGAAGAATGCAGTCTGCAGTTGACATCCACACAGTGAGCTTTCGATTTTGACTTCCCATGTATTGATTTGCTAACTGGGACAATTTGCCACAGACATACCTGCGGCATGAAGTGTTGCAGGCTAAGAACTTCTTCAAACACCTTCAGATGTCAGCCTGAATGTAATTAAAGAAAGCAGCAGCTTTTTGACATCTCCATATTTCAGGATCCTCGCCTGTGCTACGGAGGTCGTGCACTGAGCTGAGATTCTCTGAACTTAGGCTTGAGTTAGGAGTAGAACAGGGCACTTATGGGTTACTTCCATGTGCCGTGATGTTGATCAGTCAACTAAACTAAACTATAAACTTGTCTTCAAATGAAGTAAGCATTGGCCAAAATATCTTTCTCTGTTCTGTATATATTGGGCGCTCCTGCAGCAAATGTCTAGCTGTCATTTTATCAGTTCCACAATTACATTCATCAATATCTCTTAGTATATTGAAGAAGTGATATTTCCGCCTGTTATGTCCTGTGCGGAGTCTGAAGATTGCTACATGTTCACTTCGGTCAAGTTTGTAATATGCATCATCTTTCTGGTGGTCTGGATGCTCTGATTCCCACTTGATTCTATAAGTGTTTTTTATCAACCTCTTTGCCTCATTGTAGGTTATGTCTATGTCAGCTCTTTTGCCAGTCTGTCAGCCTCTTCATTTCCAGGTATACTGCAATGTGATGGGATTCACTGTATTACAACTTTTTGGGATTTCTGACATAGTCATGGAGTGCTGCTCTTAGGTCTGCTAGTTTTGGCTGTTGTTTTTGCTCTTCAGTATTGAGACAGCGGACTTTGTATCTGTGAAGATAGCCATTTGCGTCTTTTTATTTTCCTCCAACAAAAGCATTTCTACTGCAGTTTTCAAAGCTTCTACCTCTACTTTGAAGTTCCTTGAGTTTTTCGAGTTGCCACTGACTGTTTTTTTTTCCACTCCATTTTTATAAATTTAGGAGAATTCCTCTTCTACCATTTTCTTTGAATGTTTGGCTGATCCATCTGTATATGCATGAGTCCAATTGCTGCTTGGGTAATCAAAACAATGTTTTCCCATAGTGAATTTGAATAACAAAGACACAAACCATAGATTGTACGATTTATTGCCTGGCATATTTCGCTGCATCTTGTCAGGTACATACTGCAGAAGTCACACAACATAGAGTAAAATAATTAGATACATCTTCCAAACTGAAATATACACAGATCGCACAGTAATATCAATTGTTTACCATGGTAATTTTAAATCAACTATCATGTCTTTCTGTTTGCACAAAACTGGCCTATATAGATTAATCATTATGGCTTCTGCAAACTTTAACAAATAACTATTTTGTGTATGAAACAACACACGAAAAGTGCTGTCTCTATCAATCACATGACCGGTTTCCAAGACATGATGTGCAGTGGACAACACCGGAAGTTTATAATTGTGGTGGGTCAGCCTTCCCATGATCCTATCGCCCGTGTGTAGTTAGTATCTTATCAAGCCAACTGGGTCATCCCTGTGAACATATCTGATATACCTTCTGCTGTGTTCTTACTGCACTTCGGCTCAAGTGATACATGGCTATTATGTTTTCTAGCAATTGCCCTTGTATGCCATTGTCTTCAAGGATGGTCCATAATTTGTATCTGTCTACTCTGTCGAAAGCCTTTTCCTGATCTACAAACACAATAATCTGCTGATCACTATATTCGATAGTTTATTTATTTATTTTGTTACCGTTTGAATTAGCTGCTGTTGCCCAAGCTGCAATGCCATATTCTAGTACTGGCCTCACCCATCCAGTATGTAACATAAGAACTTTCTCATCTGCTCCCCACTTTGTACCAGCAAGCTTTTTCATGATTGCCATTCTTTGCCTTGCCCCTGTTCGATTTTTCTCAATCTGTGTCTTCTATGTCAGGCAATGAACAAAGGTGATTCCTAGATAGCTTGGATTTTCTTCATGGTGCAGTATTTTTCCTTTCAAAATCGGCTTGGGGTGCTGAGTTTTATTTGAAAAGAAAAACATTGTGCATGTTGTTTTCTCCACTTCATCTTCACTAGCCATGATTTTGACCAGTCCTCTAGCGCTAATAAGGCTTGCTGCATTCTACTCTTAGCTGTACTAATATATTCTTCAGATGTCCTTATGGCTAGGTCATCTGCAAAGGAGTATGTGTGTATTCTGGCTGGAAAATGTTATGTGATATCATTTACATATACTAGGAATGTCTCTCTTTGGGGGACACCTTGCTCCAACAGCATCTTTTTGCTGGTTTGTCCTTGTACTACTTTTGTCCTGGCAGTTCTGTTCTCAAGGTAGTGACTGAATCATTTGTACATTTTCCCACAAACTTGCATTTTTTGCAGTTTTAGTTTCAGTCCTTCCTTCCATACTTTATCAGATGCTTTTTCTAAATCTATCCACACCGCTAGTGTCTGCTTTTTCTCTTGGAAGGCATCCTCTATTTCCTAAGCTATATAGGTTATTTGATCTTCAGTGAATTCTTCTGAATCCTGCTTGGCGTGGTGTTAAGAGTTGGTTTTCTTCCAGATGCCATGTTAGCCTGCCATTGATAATGTGTTTAATTAATTTTCCTACACAACTGAGTAGACTGATAGTTCAACGGCAGTTTGATTCTTCCAGGTCTTTATCTTTCTTTTTGACTGGTATTAGCTTCCTTCCATGCCTGTGGGACTATTCCTCTCTTCCAGCTGTAATTAAGAACTGCTAGTAGTTTCTTTTTTCCTTAAGTACCTGATCCGATTAGCATTTCATTTGTGATTCCACTCCTTTCCTGGTGATTTCTTCTTTTTTTAGGGTATTCTTTGCCTGTTCCATTTCTTCAATTGTTAGATCTGCCATCATATATTCTGCTGTTGTCTCTGTATTACTATGTCTCTTTATCTTTGATTGCTTTCTTCTGTTCGGTTGTAATATCAACGTTTTGTGCACTGGCATAATGTTCCATTAGTGCACTTGCAGCTTTTTTTACTGTGAGCAAAGCATTTCCCTGTTTAATTGTTGTTTTTTTCTGGATCCTTCATTGTTCATGGGTTTCACTAGTTTCCACAGTTTGTTTCCACCCCTGTTAAAGTTAGGGTTTTCTATTTTTTTCCTCCAACAATCTGTTTTGATTTATTGTTTGTTTATATTTTGCTGAGATGACTTTGAGAGAGATGTTCGCTTCAGTTGTTTGTTCTTTCTCTGTTGTCTTCCTGGCATCTTCAACTTTGTCCTCCAAAATGTGTAGTTCTTCAGTCCGGTACAGTGTGTAATTTTTCCTCACTCCTCTTGGAATAGACTCCGTGGCCACCTGTATTATTGCTTTCCACCATTTGTTTCATGTTGCCATGTCGTGTTTGTATGTTTTCACAGTATTTCTATGTTAGTATGGCAAGTCTATCCCAATCAGCTCGTTTGTAATTCCAGTGAGGCAAAGGCTTTTGCGCCTGTAAAACATACTCCATATTTATTACAAGCTTGGTTGGTCTCTGTAGTCACTGCCTGCTAATTGCTGAAGCACATGGTGATCGATTTTATGGAGGATGTCTCCTGTGCAGAAAGTTAAGTCTGGAGTAGAATTGGTAAACCATCTTCTAGAGTAGAAGCTCAGAGTGTCATCTGATTTGTTGAGTAGATGGAGATTTGAGTCTATTTCCCAGTTCTCCACTTCATCTCCACTGTTGTTAGTATCTGGGTATCCCCATCTTTCTGAACGGCTGTTAAAGTCTCTGATGATAATGCAGTTTGTGTCAATGTTTGAAAGTGTTAGGCCCTTATCCTCTGTGCTATCATCATCATCAAGTGCCATCCATGCTGGCTGGCAATACAGATTGTAAATTCTTATTTTCACATCCTTTATCATTATATCAACACTTATAATTTCCATTTAGTTGTCAGAGATCACAGATACCTCACTGCAAGGTATTGTATTTCATGTAAGTATTAGAACTCCTCCTTTGTGTCCTTCGCAGTCAAAACGTGTGACCTGGTATCCTCTGACTGAGAATCTGTAATGGGCGTTGAGGTGTGTATCTTGAATGCATGCCACATCTATTCTATCTTTATGAAGATGATTTGTTAAGGGGACTTTCTTGTTAAAAACTCTTTCAGCATTTATTTCACAGCAGTATGTTGAATGTCCGGGCTATTTGGTCAATAGCTCTTACCCTACTCCCCTGTGCCTTGACTCCACAGCACAGGGGAAGGTGACCATCAGTAGGCAGGGGGCCTGCACTATCACCGCCTGATGGGACTTCACGGGATGAGCATCATTCTGATTAATTTTAATTTGTGGCATCTTGGGTTGATTCGAGGTGGAAAAAATTGCTTGGGAGTCATGACCTAGATAGACCCGCCCCCTGAGAGCATAAAGAAGGTAAAGGGGCTGAAACATTCGGTGAGGGGGGACAACTTCTGATGATCGGAAGTCTTCTTGCTGTGCTTGCTGCGTGGTGAAATTCATACTATTATATGTCAAGATTGGTTTTGTGTACTACTTGAGAATGTTTGTTGATTTTTCTTAAATATTGCTTACATGTTATAGCAATGACATTTCATGAGATGCTTGTCTGCACCATTTGTAGTCATGTTGACAAATGCAGTACTAACCAACTGATATATGTGAACATTGATTGTGAATGATGTTAACATTTGTTCCTCTTGTGTTTTCCTCTTATCAAGGCTTCAGTCGATAGAAGAAGAGCTTAAAAAGGAACAGGCTGAAATGGCCAGCGCAGTGGAGCACAGGCAACAGGTTATAGAGGTCCAAGAACAAAGAATCCGGAAGCTTGACCAGGCAAACAACAAACTCCTGCAGGCACTTGCTGATCTCAAGGGCAGGGCTGTCCGAGCAGCAGCAGCAGACGAGAACAGCAATTCTTCAGTTTGCAATGGAATTCTGGGAAATGCTGAAATTGCAGGGTTTAAAACTAGTTCATGTTAGTGTCTACCATTGTGGTTTGTGATAACTGAAGGATGCGTGATCCTAATATACAGGATGTGATCTTATTGTACAGGATGTGTGATCATATTGAAGATGTGTGATCCTCGTGTGCAAGATGTGTGATCCTTATATGCAGGAAATGACAGCTTAAAGCTGTCCACACTTACAACTTCAGTTTAGATACTTGAAGGCTGCAGCAACAAGGTCAAGTCAACTGAGAATCACTTTCTTTATTGGAGTGAATATTTGGATGTAATGATGCTTGTTGTGCAGGCAGTATAGATGAGACAAACAGCTGCAGTCATTGTAAACATAACAGCAAACAATGCCTAGAGTTGTATTGCTGTTGCCATTGCTATAGCCATGGAAATTCTGCATCAGTAGTCCATGACCTCATTGTTTTTGTCAAGCTAGCAGGCAAGAAAATCTTTTGAAGCTAGAGACAGGTAGTTTCATGAAGAATGTTTTCAGTGCCATGGTCAAGTGCCAAAGGAATCTACAGACAGATGAGCAGAGAGAAGATGTGGCTGACAGCTGACACAAGGTCAGTAGCATGGTGTGTGGGCACTTTAAACATGACAGTGCTGACAGGGTGAGATGCCAGCACACAGTCTGTTGTTGATTGTGGAGTTGTTTTGTTGGAAATAGAAATGATGATTTTCCTTGCTTAGAGTTGGTTCCTAGGACACAAAACAAAAGTACTATGGTTCAGAATTGCAGGAATTGTGAGAGTTCTTGTTGCTGAGCAGCTGTCAGCATGTATGTAGAGCAGATCAAATCAGTGGACTGGTCATTTTGTACTGTGGCCCTTGTTTCATCCCAATTTGAGGATTGTTTAACTGCGTGCAGTCTTTGGTTCCATTCAGTTTAATGAAATGGTAATAGTAATGATATATCTATATAAATGAAAGATGGTAAGAAATGCAGCTGGTCACCTCAATTCATATACTCATGGAACATGTGAAGGTTTCCCACCTTAATGGCAGTATCTGCTTTTGGATAATGCACACTTTCTTGCAATACACAAACAGTCTGGTAGGTGGATGTATTACAGGAGGAAAACACCTGAGAGTTGTGACCCAGACAGACCCACGCCACTTAGGGTGTAAAGAAGGTCAAAGTATCCAAACATTTAGCGAGTGGTGGTGGGGGGGGGGGGGGTGCTTCTTGTGGTTGGAGGTCTCCTGTCATGACAGATTACAGTATGCAAAATTGGGTGCACTTACTGGACCTGGCCATAGTATTCGTTATATACACTTGTCATCATTTCAACAGCTGGTCTCCATGGCAGTAATCTTCCAGTTGTCATTTTGGCAGTAATCTATCGGCTGCCACTATACAGTAATTTATCAGATGACAATAGCGATCTATGAACTGTTCCATGTGACAGTAAACTGCCAGCTCTCATGACAGTAAGCTTCTATCACCATGACCCAGGGCGTATGACATTACCAGTTTTCATCACGATGGAAATCTACCAGCTATTTCAATGGCAGTAATCTCCTAGCTGTTGCCATGACAATCTCTGAGCCATCACTATGACAGTACATTAACAGCTGCAGCATATAGTGCCTGGTGACATGACAGTGATGAAAGCAAGATGATCACCTGGCCACAGAGAAAGAGCATTTGATTTTTTGTTCGCTCACTTTGAACTCAGGTGTAGTCCATGCAAGTGCTACTATTTCTAGTGCACTGGACTGATTTTTGCATGTGGATTAGCTTTCCCCATTACCGGTGTCCCTCATCATCAAGCAAACCCACTCCAATTTCCGAGGTACTTGTAATTTACAACCCCAAGTCAAGATCATGAAGTCAGCATTTTAGTCCAACTGACTGGTGTAGGAATCGAATCCACTACCTCAGTATCAGGACATCAGGTATTTAAGAATGAGTATTCTTATCCATTCGGCCATGCAAACCTCATAATGATCATGAATGTGGCCATACAGTGCTTGGCTGCGAGCTCAACAGTGTTGCTGTATTCCTAAGTCTGTGATGTAGTTTCTGCCTGCAGCTGACACAGTACAATGTACTCTCTGTCTACAGCTGACACAGTACCCAGTACAATTTACTCTCTGTCTACAGCTGACCAAATGTTAACACAAGTACCCAGAACAGTGTTATTACACATGCTAACATTGTCTGTACGTTGACACAGTACTGAGAATAATGTTATTGCAGATGAAAATTTTGCATGAACTAAGGTAATACGCTTCTGAGAATGATGTTATTACGGATGCTTTAACATTCACGATGTTAACAAAGGACCTAGAATGGTGTATTTACAAAATGCTGATATTGGCTAACTATGCTCATAAAGGACCCAGAACGATGTTTTTACAAATGCTAACATTGACTGACACTCAGGGAAGACAGTACATGGCTGTGTGTCCATGTTCATTGTTGAGAAGAATGTTGACACATTTCTGTTACTGGTAGTTATGAATTGATGAACACAATTCATTTTGTCTAATATTTATCTACTTGATTATCCTCCGTAAGTTGCTTGTCTAAAGATCTCTGGTGTAGAGAAAAAACGTCAACCTCATAGTGACTGTACCCAACGACTCTACTAGTGGCATATATGGGTGAGCAAGATTACACTGACATGTGAGGACACTGTGAGTCAGTATATGGGGTAAAGTATGAGGACAGTGTTGGTCAATATATGGGGTAAAGTATGAGGACAGCATAAGTCAGTATATGGGGTAAAGTATGAGGACAGTGTTGGTCAATATATGGGGTAAAGTATGAAGACAGCGTGAGTCTGTATATGGGGTAAAGTATGAGGACAGCATGAGTCAGTATGAAGTCATTATATAGGGTAACATATGTGGACTGCAAGTCAGTAAAATGGGTAAACAATGCAAGTCAATATAAGAGGGTAACGTGAGGACCGTGTGAGCCAGTATCAGTGATGTGACCTAACAAAACTAGTCATTCATGAGTAGCCATAAAATGTTGAGAGAAACAAAGCAAACCTCTTATTTGCCAGAGCATTATTCTGATAGGACAACAGCAGTGCTTGAAATATATAACAAATTTTCACATTGCGTTGGTTATGTTCTCAAAGTCAATTTTCTACACTTGATGTGCTTCACAAAGTAACAGCACAGGGCTTTTGCTGTACACCATTTGTAGACATGTAGGTAAAATAAGTATGTTGATTTCAGATGTTAAAACAGATCAAGCATTTGTAGAGGATGTGCTGTTTGATACAACTAGGTTGTTGTTTGAAGATGAATCATGTGAAGTTGTTGCCTACTTAAACAGATCATATGCTGTTAATCATCACATATAAACCTCTTTCCATCATTTACATGATTTTATTAACTGGATTCATGATTTGAAGACAAGAAGTGTTACACAAAATACTTTATTATGAGTTCAACAATCATGATTGATGTCTTGTTGCGCTATATAATCCTGTGACCCAGAGACTCCTTTATTCTGAAGATATTGTGAGCTCTTTCTTCCGTGTTTATTATGTGTAAATACCATGTCATGCACGCTGACTTGTTACTCTCCTCTCTTACCTTCTTTGAGAGAGTTGTTCTCCTGCTGGTCAGGGATCTTCACAACAAACAGGGTTTAAAGACAAGACTTCATTGTGCCAGGTTTTATCCCATATGGCTCTGCCTGTTTCCCCAGAGCAGCCTGCCAAGAGTACCTCACAGAGCATGAACTCCATGACTCCAGCCTTGACCCCAAACATGAACTCCATGGCTCTAGCCTTGACCCCTAGCATGAACTCCATGGTCCCAGCCTTGACCCCTAGCATGAACTCCATGGCTCCAGCCTTGACTCCTAGCATGAACTCCATAACTCCATCCTTGACCCCGAGGAATCTGAAAACTGCACTCATGAACTGAATGAGTCCAAAAGTTAACCTATAACCTTGGGAAAGCAAGGCTTGATCGCTTCACCAAAGAAAGCCCCTGTGTTTCCTTGAAGACTGACCATTAGGTGATATGCACAAAGATCTTCACAATAAACATGTATCAAGGCCAGACTGAATCGAAATAAACATATGCTAAATGGGCAGACTGACAAACAACACATGGTTAATGATTAAGTTTACCACTGGACACACAATGTTAACAATCAGGCTGACCACTGGACAGTGTTAATAATCATCAGGCTGACCACTGGACAGTGTTAACAATCATCAGGCTGACCCCTGGACAGACAGTGTTAACAATCATCAGGCTGACCCCTGGACAGACAGTGTTAACAATCAGGCTGACCCCTGGACAGACAGTGTTAACAATCATCAGGCTGACCCTTGGACAGACACATGGTTACTGGTCAAGCTAGGCATGAGTTGTGCCATTCAGGTAACTAGTATATGCTTAACAGTCACATTTACCACTGAACAGACTGATTTTGATAATTAGGATGGACATGCATTTTAATTACCAGACTTGTTGCGCTATTTAATAGTTGCCTGTGTGATGATGTGTTTAAGTAGGCAATGCTTCCGTCAGTGTTTTAATGACTAGACTAAACTGATACATTTTACAGACTAGACTAGACTGTTTAATGACTGGACTAAACAGACAAATTGTAAAGATTTGATTAGAGACATATTGTAAATGAATAGACAAGACAGGCTTATTGTAAAGATAAGACAGAAATTGTTAATAACTACACTACATGTTGACATATTGTCATGATGCCTCCAGCCTAGACATTTGCATCATGATTGACTGACCATGTGCTTAATTGACCAGTCCATGTACTGCTTCCTCCTCTTCCCCAACCTCCCCTCTCCAGATTCAAGTTATATTGGTCTCCATGAGGCTGATTGTATTCGTGTTTCCTGAACATACATGTGGGAAAGAATCTTCTGACTCTTGTATCTCTAATTCAACGAAGACCACATTGGAATGACAAGTAGATTGACATGTAAACTTGCTGTTTCTGTTGCTGCACCTGATGTGAGCATTGTGTGCTTCGTGGGTTCTTCAGCTGTCATGTGTATATAATGGATATTATGGTGTGCTTATATGATGTCAAATTGGTTGTTTCGTTCCTTTGTTTCTAATTTTTTTTTTATATACTATGACATGAGGAACTAATTGAGAATCAGTGCTGATCTTAGCAACCTATTTTTTGTATGGCTATTTCTGCTAAGTTTGTCAAAAGCTGGCATTATAGTTGTGTTGATGTATATAAGTTATTGAGCAAATGGTAGATACGATAGACAATGTGGTACTTAATTATGAGCATAGAGAGGGAGACTGCAGCCATACGTGAAGTATTTTGGCACCATGTCTCGGAGAGGACCAATGCAGGGGTCAAGTCACCTGACTCCACACTCCTGAAGATATGTACAAGTTACTTTGAAGTTGTCCTACTGCACTAGGAATGTTGATGTGTGCAGCATGTACACTGGTCCTCTCGAGGTTGTTGCCCTTGTCTGAGAAGACTGGACATTTGATCCACTACCTCAGGGTCATTTCTGGTCTTGTTGTATAAACAAGTCCAGTCACATGAATAAACATTACACACAAACCAGTCCATAAATAAACATTACACACAGTCCAGTCCATGAATAAACATTACACACAGTCCAGTCCATGAATAAACATTACACACAGTCCAGTCCATGAATAAACATTACACACAGTCCAGTCCATGAGCACTAGATCTCCATGAACCAGGGACAGGTGCAGTAACCTCCCAGTCACTTCTAGTTGTTGATGTACAAACATCGTCATGATGTCACACATCTATTTCATCTACTGCACACATTGACAAACTATATTTCATCTACTGCACACATTGACAAACTATATTTCATCTACTGCACACATTGACAAAACATATATTTCATCTACTGCACACTGACAGAGCCATGTATGTAATCTACTGCACACATTTACACAAATATCTATTCCATATACAACAAAGTTTGCTATGATATGACAATGATGAAAATCAAAACATCTGTTGTTTTTCATCTTGTGTTACTTTTTATACATCAAAATGTTTAATTAGTTATATTTGTCAGCATCCAAGATAATTGTTTACAGTTTGATATTTGTTACGATGCTTGTGCTGTCATATTCACTAACACATGCAGTCATGACATGCTTGTTTGGCAGCCACCGTTCAGTTGTCAGATGTTCTGTATCTGCAGCAAGTCCAGCTCTTGAGGAAATATGTGACTGAGTGTATGCTCACTTCCGGTGTATGCTCACTTTGGGGGCATTGTTTGTTTTGCCAAATGGAGGCATTTTAGGTTGTTGTTGTTGTTTTGTTTTTTTTTTTGGTCAGGTGGAATAACAGTAGATAGCTAGTGCAGGTGTGTTAGACACAGACAACAGACGTTTGTTGAAGTGTGGAACCTGAACTTTTGTGAATCGTGGAATGAGCAGATCAACTGAAAAACATATAATGGCAGTGGAGATGGAGGAAAATACAAAGACAGACAGAAAAACATATAATGGCAGTGGAGATGGAGGAAAATACAAAGACATACAGAAAAACATATAATGGCAGTGGAGATGGAGGAAAATACAAAGACAGACAGAAAAACCAATGAGCAGGTCCTACAAGAAGCAAATGAGAACCACAAACCGATTAGAGAAATTGGGCATAAAGGCAACATTTTTGGACACATTTATAAGAAGAAATAAATGAGAGAACTTGGTGACAACTAGCAATATTGAGGCAAAAAAGAACAAGGGAAAGGCAGAGAAGTCATGATGGCTTGGCCACCTGGCACGGTCGAGACAGGAACACAGAGCTGATCCATGACTCTGGTGATCGTGTGAGATGGAGAAACATGATTGTTTCACAGAAACACCAAGGATGTTTTGATGTTTGCATGATGTTGTATATTTGTATGCATGTACTGGAGACTGGCTGTACGGCCGATGTTGCTCATGTCTGTATATAAACACATGATCCACTGCATGCAACTATGTAGTGACAGGGTGTAATATTACTTGTTGTCAAACCGTGCAATATTTTCTGTAATTATTCTGGAGCTGTCCAAGACTTGGCCAGTAAGACCTGGTGCAGACTTTCACAACATCCAGTTGTGCCAAGTCAAGGTCAAGGGATTGGACCCAAGTGAAAGTTTCATGAACAAATGCCTGAAATCAGAGGCTTTTGTTGTTATAAAATATGTTTATGTAAATATGTTTGTGTCTCCCTGATTATTTCTACCCTTTTTATTTTACACAATTGGTCATGAATAAATGCAATTCATGTATGGAGAAATAATCATTTGTAATATGGTGGTTGGCATGTCAGACTTGGCCAGATTTCCACCAAAAGACCGTGATAGAGAAAACATCAGTGGTTGCAGTAGTTGACTATGGGATCAGTCATTGTGTGGCCCACCAGTAGTTGACTGTGGGGTCAGACATTGTGTGGCCCACCAACAGTTAGTTGATTGTGGAATCACACACTTTGTGGCCCACCAACAGTTGACTGTGGGATCAGTCATTGTGTGGCCCACCAACAATTGATTGTGGAATCACACACTGTGTGGCCCACCAACAGTTGACTGTGGGGTCAGACATTGTTTGGCTCACCAACAGTTGATTGTGGAATCACACACTGTGTGGCCCACCAACAGTTGACTGTGGGGTCAGACATTGTTTGGCTCACCAACAGTTGATTGTGGAATCACACACTGTGGCCCACCAACAGTTGACTGTGGGGTCAGACACTGTGAGGCCCACCAACAGTTGACTGTGGGGTCAGACACTTTGTGGCCCACCAACAGTTGATTGTGGGGTCAGACACTGTGTGGCCCACCAACAGTTGATTGTGGGATCACATACTGTGTGGCCCACCAACAGTTGACTGTGGGGTCAGACACTGTTTGGCCCACCAACAGTTGACTGTGATCTGTTGCTCTATGATGCCAGGACAAGCGTGTAATATGAATTTCTTGACTGTCCTAGACACTAATGTGGACGAAATTGATATGATGTGATATGTTGTGTTCACTAATGCAGAGTTCATGAATGTGATAATCACGTGTGTAAATACTGTAAGATCTCTATCATGTGTGTGTGTGTGTGTGCACACAACTGCTCGCATATTGTCTATGAAATATTGGTGTTTTAGTTAGTTATCTTTGTGTGTTTGCTTGCTTGTTCTGTGTTTAGTGCCAGCATATCACAGACCTGTGGGAGTTGTTCTATCAACATATCACTTGTTTGTGCAGACGGACAGATTTTTGTCACTGGAAATAAATCATTGTCATCAGTTTCGTGTCTGCAATCTTTGCTTGTGTGGGTGGGTGTGGTTTTTGTTTTTTAAATGGGCAGCAAATCTGCTCTAATAGTATTCTGTTCTACTAGTATGTAGGCACTGGGTTTCTTAGTTTTGTTCTTTCTTGCACAGATGTCTCATCCTTTGCCTTGTTGGCATTCGAACATCTTGCCCTTGCTGAGTCCTATTGATTTGTGGTACTTTTGCTTTAATTCACCCCAAACAAACTTCGTGAGTTATATTTAGCGTCACAAGCTATATTTAGCGCCAACGGTGATCTCCCTGTGTTTGGCTGGAGTGCGTGTCAGTGTGTTTCAATTGCCCCACACCACAGTGTTGTTTCTTTGGGGCTGTGGCAACCCGTTTATGTGTGAGTGTCTGTCTCCCTTCGATCCTCATTTGCATCGGTCCTGCAAATCACTTTCCGGTTAGGGTTAGGATTAGGGTTGTGTGTACCCTACCCCTAACCCTAACCCTAACCGGAAAGTGAAAGAATAACTCACACGGCCGCATAGAATTGCGCACCGAGCTACGGCGCAACACACGGAAACCCCCTGGATGTTCGGCGCAACACAGGGAAGCCCTGGATGTGACGTCATACCCTGGGATTCCCTTTTGTTTGGGGTGAATAAAAGCAAAAGTACCTGATTTGTTGTCTCGTCTTCTCTTACCTTGGCTTTGAGGGTGGGATGTGACATGCAGACATATATCACTGATATATTTGTGGGGCGACCTCCATTGTGAAAAAGAACCGCAGTGAGACTGTGATGTCTTGTCTGACTGACCATAGATTGGATTAGGAAGACAACAAGCACTGCCAGACATTGGGTTGTCATTGGATTATGAAGACAACAAGCACTGCCAGACATTGGGTTCTATGGACTCCTTTGACAAAACAGCTTGATGATCTGGACTTGGCTGATGACATTGTACTTCTGTGTCACACCTGAAATCAATGTGGTGGATAGACTGTTAAGCTGTTAAGGCCTCTGGAGTGGTTTTGCTTCTAGCTTTTACATCTTCCTCATTTTGGACTGGTAGTACATCGCCCAGCAACTGAGTTAAGTGCGTGGAGCGACACCGTAAACTGTGAATGTCATGTGGAATGCTTGTACATCTGACCTCGGTGGTTTGTATTGTGAACAGTTGCAGAACTAGTTGGTTTTTACCTTATGCAGTAATATGTGCGCACCTGCTGGTTTTCTAATGTCTTCCATCGATGAACTGTAATTTTAATGGCAGACTGTTGTGTTGGAAATTTGGCAGCAGCCATATGTGCATGCTGTTGATTTGTCGTGACTGCTGTCTGTTCCACATGGGACAGTGAGGAGCTTACAAATGAAAAACCTTAACTCAGATGCAACATTGGATGGGAGGTCATCTGCAAAGCTGTTGTAATTAGGTTTGAAAACTCATAGGTTAAAAAGTTTTGCAGGACATAGCAGTCAAACCCAATATGTTTTGGCTGTTTGTGATTTCTTGGCAAGATCAGTAGTTTGCCATTGCTTTCTGAATGACCGACACTCATACAATCCCCAGGAAATTGTTTTGCCTCTTAACACAGAGCCCTCAATATAGATAATCACATTGCCAGGAGAGTAGTCTGAATTTATTGCAGAATTTCTACTTCTGCAGTGCCTGCTGGCCACTTCCAACACTCACTCCCAAAGTGATAACTACACACAAGTGAATTTCTGTTTGGCACTCTGTCTTGCCTCTGCCAATCTTTTCAAATGGGCATACTTACCTGATGATATCTTCTGCCTGAGCCATCCATTTCTTCTTCTTTCGTTCGCTTGAAATATGTCTATAACTGCAATGTTGTCTCTTGTATGAATTTAAGTCTTTTTTAATTCACTCAACGGTCCATAGAGTTTATCTTCTGGGTTTTCTATGTGAGTGTCTGTCTCCCTTCAATCCTCATTTGCAGACTGTTGTGTTGGAAATTTGGCAGCAGCCATATGTGCATGCTGTTTATTTGTCGTGACTGCTGTCTGTTCCACATGGGACAGTGAGGAGCTTACAAATGAAAAACCTTAACTCAGATGCAACATTGGATGGGAGGTCATTTGCAAAGCTGACAGGGCTTCGCTGTGTTGCGCCGAACATCCAGGGGGTTTCCGTGTGTTGCGCCGTAGTTCGGTGCGCCTATGCGGCCGAATGTTCGCCTGGATATATTGCAGTTTGGGCAGTCCTGGAGTATATGCTCTGCTGTCTGCGACACCAAACCACATGTGCACATGGCTGAGTCACCAATCTTGAATTTTGTATACACGTGGTTGCGTAATCTATTGTGTCCTATCCTGAGGCGCAGAATAATGACCTGTTCTGGTCTGTCCATAACGTGGTAGTCGTCTTGAGTAGGGTTTAGTGGCCTTCTGACTGATTTGATCATTCTTTTCTTTTGGTGGTATGTAATGGGAACACAGGTTGTTCTTCTATTGACACTTTCTTAGCTAATCGATCAGCTTTCTCGTTTCTGGGTACTCCACAGTGGGATGGTATCCACTGTATGGTGACTTTATGCTGATCGCTAAGTTCAGAAAGTAGTGTCCTTAGAACTGGCAATTTTCCCGCCAGGAGCGCCTCTAATACTGATTTTGCATCTGTTAATATCACCACAAGATGTGTACCATGGCTGGTATTTAGTAATTTCTCTGTTGCTATCTTGATTGCCTCAATTTCAGCATCGTAGTTATGGCAGTACTTTCCTGTCGGTACTCTGGCTGTGTCCCTAGTATTATTTGGGTATTCTATGTATGTAGGTTCTTTATCTTCTCTTAGGGGTGTTCCATTTATCTGGATGATCCCTGCCTTTTGTTTTGGAGAGAGGGTAAATAGAGTGCATCCATGATCTTCTTCTTAACAGCCTGTGGGCCTTGACTGCATCCAGGGAATCATGCCAGGAGGTCAACAGCCACCTTGTCTGCAACACCTTTAGTCTGTCTTTAATGGTTGGTAACGCCAGGATCTATCGCATACACACTACTGGTGTGTCCCGTGTACACCCCAGAATCACCCTCATTCTGTATGCGCTCTAGTTTCACAAGCTGACTCTTTGAGACATTGAGTATTCCTAGCCCACACTCCACCATTGAAATGATCAAGTGCTGAAAAAGTATGAATAGCATTTTCTGCTTTGTGTCCCATGCATGTTGCCATACACTTCAGTGCATTGAGTCCCTTCTGAAACACTGTAATCATCATGTCAACATGATCCTTAAATTACAGGCTTCTATCAAAAATGATTCCCAGGTGCTTCAGTTTGTCTGCTTTCTCTATTCACAGTTCTACCATTTATTGTGAGACTTGGAAGGTCAGCTTTAACAATCCAGAGAACAACACAAGACAGACGTCTTGTCTGGGTTAATGACATCATTCATCTCCGTACACTACTCCTATCACTTTGTCCAGTGTCGTCTGCAGCTCCTGAGCTATTTGATTTCTGTCCTTCCCCTGCCTGTATGCAATAACATCATCTGCAAATATTAGTATCCTTCCAGCCTCTGGTGCTTCAAGGCTTGCAATCTTGCAGGTGAAATTGCTGGCTACTAAGAGGTCCAGATACCCAGTCGGAGCGCTGTGAGAATACAAAACAACTGCAATCCAGTTCACCAACCAAGAACAGAATGTCATCTCCATGAGAGCGTACATCAAAATATCATATCTGACTCGAGCATCCTCGAGATCAAGTGCACTGCCGTCTCCCGTTTGTTTTGGAACTTTTCATAAACATGGGCAAAAGTGGCTGCATTTGCATAAGTATATTTCCCTGGCCCATAAATTCCTTAATCATTTACCTTCATCTGTTATTTGAATAATGAACAATTCACATATGTAATGGCATTATGATCAGTTCACATGGCTGTGGGTAACTAACAATCTGCAGTGAGCATGCAGACAGCAACAGAGACCAAAGTCTGTTTTCTTGTTGTCATTTGTTTATTACAAAGTCCCTTATTGTTGTTACAAAAACAAATGAGCAGACAGATCTCTACCATATACAAGCATCGGAAAGATCCAGCTTTAAAACATGTTTTAAAATATCCAAAGAACTTGTATCCAGGATGTCGGTACATGTAAAGTGAATAACAACATTTGTGGTGTGTAATTTCATGAGTCAGGGTGACAGTAACAAAACAATTCAGATCTTCACAAAATATACTTCTTGAACATATGAGACCTTGGCTTGCAACTGGAAACAAATACATGCTGAGTATATTTGCTAGTACTCTAACAGAGTTGACCATATGGCCTTTGTTGGACTCATCCAGACTTGTGACACACATTATAGGCACCGAAAATAACTGAATGTGGATTGTACTTAAATTGTATCCATTGTTTATCCCAGTTTCACCTGAACCCTGGCAATCACCATTGTTCACATCCTCAGGTACAAATGTATCATCATGTGTTGACATACAAAGCCTCCTGTTTACCCTGCAATTCAAATGCTCTATTACATCTGTTTCTGCACAATCCAGTCTATTACAGTTGTGTTTCCACATAGTCCAGTTATTACTATTACACCTCTGTTTCTGCACAGTCCAGTCTACATGTGTGTTTCTACCAATCCAGTCTATTACAGTTGTGTTTCCACATAGTCCAGTCTATTACACCTCTGTTTCTGCACAGTCCAGTCTACATGTGTGTTTCTACCAATCCAGTCTATTACAGTTGTGTTTCCACATAGTCCAGTCTATTACACCTCTGTTTCTGCACAGTCCAGTCTACATGTGTGTTTCTACCAATCCAGTCTATTACAGTTGTGTTTCCACATAGTCCAGTCTATTACACCTCTGTTTCTGCACAGTCCAGTCTACATGTGTGTTTCTACCAATCCAGTCTATTACAGTTGTGTTTCCACATAGTCCAGTCTATTACACCTCTGTTTCTGCACAGTCCAGTCTACATGTGTGTTTCTACCATCCAGTCTATTACAGTTGTGTTTCCACATAGTCCAGTCTATTACACCTCTGTTTCTGCACAGTCCAGTCTACATGTGTGTTTCTACCAATCCAGTCTATTACAGTTGTGTTTCCACATAGTCCAGTCTATTACACCTCTGTTTCTGCACAGTCCAGTCTACATGTGTGTTTCTACCAATCCAGTCTATTACATGTGTGTTTCTACCAATCCAGTCTAATACATGTGTGTTTCCACATTGTCCAGTCTATTACATGTGTGTTTCCACATGGTTCAGTCTATTAATGTGTGTTTCCACATGGTCCAGTCTATTACATGTGTGTTTCCAAATAGTCCAGTCTATTACATGTGTGTTTCCACATGGTTCAGTCTATTACATGTGTGTTTCCACATGGTTCAGTCTATTACATGTGTGTTTCCACATGGTTCAGTCTATTAATGTGTGTTTCCACATGGTTCAGTCTATTACATGTGTGTTTCCACATGGTTCAGTCTATTACATGTGTGTTTCCAAATAGTCCAGTCTATTACATGTGTGTTTCCACATGGTCCAGTCTATTACATGTGTGTTTCCAAATAGTCCAGTCTATTACATGTGTGTTTCCACATGGTCCAGTCTAGTACATGTCCACATAGTCCAGTCTATTACATGTGTGTTTCCAAATAGTCCAGTCTATTAATGTGTTTCCACATGGTCCAGTCTAGTACATGTCCAGATAGTCCAGTCTATTATATGTGTGTTTCCAAATAGTCCAGTCTATTACATGTGTGTTTCCACATGGTCCAGTCTATTACATGTGTGTTTCCAAATAGTCCAGTCTATTACATGTGTGTTTCCACATGGTCCAGTCTATTACATGTGTGTTTCCACATGGTTCAGTCTATTAATGTGTGTTTCCACATGGTCCAGTTTATTGCATGTGTGTTTCCACATGGTTCAGTCTAATACATGTGTGTTTCCACATGGTCCAGTCTATTACATGTGTGTTTCCACATGGTTCAGTCTATTACATGTGTGTTTCCACATGGTCCAGTCTATTACATGTGTGTTTCCACATGGTCCAGTCTATTACATGTGTGTTTCCAAATAGTCCAGTCTATTACATGTGTGTTTCCACATGGTCCAGTCTAGTACATGTCCACATAGTCCAGTCTATTACATGTGTATTTCAAAATAGTCCAGTCTATTACATGTGTGTTTCCACATGGTCCAGTCTATTACATGTGTGTTTCCAAATAGTCCAGTCTATTACATGTGTGTTTCCACATGGTCCAGTCTAGTACATGTCCACATAGTCCAGTCTATTACATGTGTGTTTCCAAATAGTCCAGTCTATTACATGTGTGTTTCCACATGGTCCAGTCTATTACATGTGTGTTTCCAAATAGTCCAGTCTATTACATGTGTGTTTCCACATGGTCCTGTGTGTGTTTCCACATGGTCCCTATTACATGTGTGTTTCCACATAGTTACTATTCTTCTGGGCCTGCCTCATCAAAACATGGTTGTAACAAGAGACCAGCAGATACAGAAAATAGTTCTCAATCTTCTTCTTTGTGAATGAAAAGTTAAATAATTCACAATAACACACAGATCAGTGTAATGTTGAATATATATATATTTTCACCTGGACTGTGCAGAAACAGATGTAATAGAGCATGTGGATTGCAGGGTAAACAAGTGGCTTTGTATGCCAACACATGATGATACATTTGTGTATATAGAATTTGTGGTCAGTTTGACATGTGGTACACAAGGTATTTAAACAAGAATATCAATATTTTGAAGTTGGATACTTTTAGTAACCATAAATTTAAAATGTTTCTTTCACACAAAAGCGATACACTGTCTGAGTTTAGATTTAAAAAAATAGGTAAACAGTTTAGACAAATGATAGGTAGAGTTTAGTTAATAAGTTATTGAGAGACAAATTAAAAATTAAAAACAAGTGAAGGGATCACACCTATTACCGACTTTATAGAACAGCAAAGAATGAAATGGTTCAGACAGTTAGCTAGAATGGAACAAGATCAACCGTAGGTTTAGAGCATTCTCTATGATATTCAAGATGCAAGGTGAGAGGGTGATCCAGGAAGAGCTGGTTCGATGGAATAAAAGAGACACTGAAGAAATGAAATATGATGACAGTACAAGCAACAGGACAAATGAAACAGAAAATTACATCTGCCTCCTCTCTGCAACGCTTCACAGCAAAAGCAAGAAGACTGCAAGAAAAGGAAGAAGAAGAAACCGAGTTTAGACAAATGGTAGATCAGCTAACTAATTATTAAAAAATGTTGCACTGCAGTCACCAGAGAGTGTTAAACATTCAAATGAAGGCTGTTACAGGAAGTATAACAAGTTGTATCCAGTGTGGGAAGAATGGACTGCCACAAAGATGTCTTCTGTGTATATAAGGCACACACATTGACCAATGGTAACAACAGAAGGTGACCCTTGGCAGTTCCACTATTTTGACATAAACTACCATTTTAAGAGCTCAGTCATCATAGTCATAAACATACCCACTTCTGCTTTATAACAACCTACATTTCATATTTCTGTTAGTTTCTTGTAAGAAGAGAAATTAACAGATTTTGCTCACCAGGAAATAATGAGGCCATTTTGAAATTCAATCATTTAACCATATTCAGACATACAACATTTCACATTCTGGTATAATAGTGAACAGTTTTTTTATAACACTCATCAGTCAAAGATAACATTCAATACAATAAAGCTCAACATTCTGAGGCAGTTTTCAACATTTTGTTGATAGCTGCTTCTTTGTGTTGAAACTACCATACATAATATTTAATTAGAAGCAGATAAGACAGCAACATTTGGACTGCTAGAAGGTTCTGTAAGATTATTTAAATTCTCAGGTGCTATTTGTTACATTCAAATTTAAGGATGAATAATGAAGTTGGTTTATGCATGATGTTTCAAACAACTATGACATGTAAATGACATTTCATGACAACTAAATTACATTTGATCATCAAGCAAATATTTCATAAAAAACTAAATGACATTTCATGACAACTAATGCAAGTTTCATGGCAACTAAATAATATTTCTTGACAACTAAAGCTAGTTCCATAGCTACTAAATGATATTTCAAGACAACTAAATGACATTTCATGGCAACTAAATTATATTTCATGACAACTAAAGCTAGTTTCATGGCTATTAAATGATGGTTTGATATCTGCCTATTGGCCAGGTGGTCCCGGATTCAAATCCTGAAGTGGTCAGTAGTTTACATGATCAAATAATTCCAGAGTCCACTCAGTCCCATAGAATGGGTGGGAACCGGGGTGGCTTGTGGCTTGTTTGCCTGCTGAGCATGATCTCAGGCGGTCACGTCCAGGAGGATGTTTAAAACTGACCTGGGCTCCCTGGGTGACCCAGCGGTAAATGGGTGCCACAATGGGAAGTGAAGGCGGTCGACGGGTGATTGGTCCACACAAATGGGAAGTGAAGGCAGCCGGTGATTGGTCCACACAAATAGGAAGTGAAGGCAGCCAGTGATTGGTCCACACAAATGGGAAGTGAAGGCGGCTGACGGGTGATTGGTCCACACAAATGGGAAGTGAACGCGGCCGGCGGGTGATTGATCCACACAAATATGGGTCTAGCACCATATGTCCCACACCTTCAGGATGTGGACTGGTCACTGACTTGGCTTCTACACAAAGTGGCTATCAGAACAGTTTCTGTGAAGGATGTAGACTGGTCACTGACTTGGCTTCTACACAAAGTGGCTATCAGAACAGTTTCTGTGAAGGTGAAGGATGTAGACTGGTCACTGACTTGGCTTCTACACAAAGTGGCTATCAGAACAGTTTCTGTGAATGATGTAGACTGGTCACTGACTTGGCTTCTACACAAAGTGGCTAACAGAACAGTTTCTGAGAAGGTGAAGGATGTCCACATCAACCTAAGCATTGTTCTAAACACACTGGACTAGTACCACATCCCAAAAACCACATGAAGTGGACAACGTGTTGAACCTTAACATCATGCGTATTTTTGATATATGCAGATGAGCTTGTTTAGTGCTTCATTTCTTTCTTCAGAATTTGTTTATTGATGGAACACCACATACATCATACATTCACAGACTCTTCTGTTGTTTTTCATTTCTTGGTGTATCCTGCATCACGTGCACCTGTATGATATCCACAAATGAGACAAATTGTTCATGTGCTCCTCTGCTGTAGTGCATTTATCTTTTATTTGTCAACTTTAGAAGTGTGGAGAACTGAGTTTTCACAAAGCCTGGAATATGTGGGAAAATCAGATTTTGAGGGGTCGAATCACCATTACCTTGGTTTGTTTATTGTTACATCCCATGTGGGATTTGGCCATGTTCTGAGAACAAAATAGTCACTTATCAAGCTGCATTAATGAGGAGTTTGCAAGTGCTGTCTCTGAATTAGGTCAATAGGTTATTGAAGGTACCTGGACAGACGAAAATATACAGCAGCCAATCTGAAGACAGAAGTTCACAATGACCAAATGTGTGGCTCTGACTGAGATGGAAGCACAACTGCTAGGGACAACAACAGTAGCACATCCTGGCTATTAGCAGAATACAGAACATCGTACAAAGACAGCATATAAAGTGACATGTAAAATAAACAGATGGCTACACATGATCACTGTTGCATACAAGACTGCCTTTAGTGCAGCTTCTGTTTATAGTTATCATATATATTTACTTCTAGTTGACATGTGAAACAATGTTCACTAAACATACAAACAGATGAATCAATGTTCACTAAACATACAAACAATGTGGAACAATGTTCACTAGACATACAAACAGATTAAGCAATGTTCACTAAACATAGCAATGTTCACTAGACATACAAACAGATGAAGCAATGTTCACTAGACATACAAACATATGAAGCAATGTTCACTAGACATACAAACATGTGAAGCAATGTTCACTAGACATACAAACATATGAAGCAATGTTCACTAGACATACAAACATATGAAGCAATGTTTACTAGACATACAAACATATGAAGCAATGTTCACTAGACATACAAACATATGAAGCAATGTTCACTAGACATACAAACATATGAAGCAATGTTTACTAGACATACAAACATATGAAGCAATGTTCACTAGACATACAAACAGATGAAGCAATGTTTACTAGACATACAAACAGAATGTTTACTAGACACACAAACATGTGAAACGATCACATATAAGATAAACTGCCAACAGTACCAACGTGTTTTATAATTAAACACAAAGAAAAATGTTTATTGTGAGGAAAGACCTCCACTAGAAATACACAGTAAAATCATCAAACACATAAGGACACATTTCTCCCTGCAAAAACAAATAATCATGTTTTCACCACCAGGAAATAACAAACATAAGCCACTTAGAATTGCTTGTAAACTTCCAACATTGCTGTAGACAGCTACCTGACAGTCATTTCTCACCTCAAACATCTGGTGTGTTCTCCCATCTTCTGTATTAAACACAGCCGTGAACAGTACAGCACAAGATGTGTGTATAGAATGTCTTCTCCTGGGCTGAGCTTATATTTACACAATCAATGTCATGTAGCTGGAATGTAGCTGTAGGTTTTGTGAGCATACTGTCTGTGACCTCTCTGATTATTGTATGTTCACACTGTATGTTCAGTCAGTTTATGCCCAGTTTATGTTTAATCTGTGTATGTACATTTCTATGTTCAAGTCTGCTTCTGCCTTTAATCTCCAAATGGAGCCCTCATAACTCACTTGAGCCCTCGTAACTCACAAGAAGCCCTTTGAAGACAAGTTCATAAATTGCTGAGATTTTGCATCTACATTGTCTAGGAGATGAGGTGTCAGCCTCATGTCCACCTTCCTTAGCCACTGTTATGACATGCATGGAGGTTACAGTGTTAGTATTCTTTGAAAGCTAACACTGTAACTACTACGCAGGAAGCCAAAGAAGACTGATAAACCAACACAGAACTGGTGTCTTTAGCCGCTACACACTGCGGGATTTGCTGAGGAGGGGATCCAAGCACTTATGGACTGAATGGTTCGATGTGCAATGAGGATGATCTGTCGACTAACTGTAACTAACACTGCCAAGAATACCATGGACAGACAGAATAACTATCTGCCAGTTCTACAAGAAACAACTGAAAATTGTAAACTGATTAGAGAATTTAAACGCAGACAGTCACAATATTTTGGGCATGTTTGAGAAGAAATGAACTAGAGAACTTGATGACAATTGGCAAGATTGAGGGGAAAAGAACAAGGGGAAGGCAGAGAAGAAAATATCGGGATGGCTTGACCACATGGCATGGTTGAGACAAAAATACAGGGCTGATCAACAACTCTGGTGATCATGTGAGATGGCAAACCATGTCTTTCCACACTTGATGGCATGGCATATGATGGTAATGATGATTGTTTTCCTTATGGGCCCTGTTAATACCATGTGCCATTAGGGGATCAGTTGTTGGAGTCACTGTCCAGGTCATGTTGGAGTCACTGTGTCTAGGTCATGTTGGAGTCACTGTGTCTAGGTCATGTTGGAGTCACCGTCCAGGTATTGTTGGAGTCACCGTCCAGGTCATGTTGGAGTCACTGTCCAGGTATTGTTGGAGTCACTGTGTCTAGGTCATGTTGGAGTCACCGTCCAGGTATTGTTGGAGTCACCGTCCAGGTCATGTTGGAGTCACTGTCCAGGTATTGTTGGAGTCACTGTGTCTAGGTCATGTTGGAGTCACCGTCCAGGTATTGTTGGAGTCACCATCCAGGTCATGTTGGAGTAACTGTCCAGGTATTGTTGGAGTCACTGTGTCTAGGTCATGTTGGAGTTACCGTCCAGGTATTGTTGGAGTCACTGTGTCTAGGTCATGTTGGAGTCACTGTGACCAGGTCATGTTGGAGTCACTGCCCAGGTCATGTTGGAGTCAACATGTTCACATAATGTTGTAGTCACTGTGTCCAGGTCATGTTGGAGTCACTGTGTCCAGGTCATGTTGGAGTCATGTATCCAGGTCATGTTGGAGTCATGTATCCAGGTCATGTTGGAGTCATGTGTCCAGGTCCTGTTGGAGTTGCTGTGTCCAGGTCATGTTGGAGTCATGTGTCCAGGTCATATGTCCAGATCATGTTGGAGTCACTGTGTCCAGGTCATGTTGGAGTCACTGTATCCAGGTCATGTTGGCGTCATGTGTCCAGGTCATATTGGAGTCACTGTGTCCGGTCATGTTGGAGTCACTGTGTCTAGGTAATTTTTGTTTTGGCTCTCACTTGCTTTTTAACTCAAGCGTAGTCCATACACACTACTTCCAGCAGTGCTGGACTGAATTTTGCGTGTGGATTAGCTTTCCCAATTGCAGTGTCCCTCGCCATCAAGTGAACCCACTCTGACTTCAGAGGTTCTTGTAATTACATCCCCAAGTCAAGGACAACAGACCAACATTTTCGTCCAACTGGCCGGTGTAGGGGTTGAATTGCTAACATCGGCATCAGCACACCGGATGTTTAAGAACACATGTTTTTATACATTCGGCCATGCTGACCTGCTGTCTAGGTCATGTTGGAGTTGCTGTCCAGGAAATGTTGGAGTCACTGTCCAAGTTGTTTTTTGCAGGTAATGTTGGAGTCATTGTCAAGGTCATGTTGGAGTCACTGTATCCAGGTCATGTTGGAGATACTGTCCAGTTCATGTTGGAGTCACTGTCCAGGCAATGTTGGAGTCACTATCCAAGCAATGTTGGAGTCACTGTCCAGGTCATATTGGAGATAATGTCCAGTTCATGTTGGAGTCACTGTTCAGGGGCAATGTTGGAGTCACTGTGCAGTTCATGTTGGAGTCATTGTCCAGGTCATGTTGGTGTCATTGTCCAGGTCATGTTGGAGTCAGTCCAGGTTATGTCGGGGTCACTGTCCAGGTCATGTTGCAGATACTCTCCAATTCATGTTGGAGTCCCTGTCCAGGCAATGTTGGAGTCACTGTCCAGTTCATGTTGGAGTCACTGTCCAGGTCATATTGGAGATAATGTCCAGTTCATGTTGGAGTCACTGTCCAGGTCATATTGGAGATAATGTCGAGTTCATGTTGGAGTCACTGTCCAGGTCATATTGGAGATAATGTCCAGTTCATGTTGGAGTCACTGTTCAGGGGCAATGTTGGAGTCACTGACCAATTTGTTTGTTTTTTGGTGAAGGTAATGTTGGAGTCACTGTCCAGGTCATGTTGGAGTCACTGTCCAGGTCATGTTGGAGTCACTGTCCATTTCATGTTGGAGGTACTGTCCAGTTCATGTTGGAGTCATTGTCAGGTCATGTTGGGGTCACTGTCCAGGTCATGTTGGAGTCATTGTCCAGGTCATGTTGGAGTCATTGTCCAGGTCATGTTGGAGTCACTGCCCAGGTCATGTTGGGGTAACTGTCCAGGTCATGTTGGAGTCATTGTCCAGACAATGTTGGAGTCATTGTCCAGGTCAAGTTGCAGATACTGTCCAATTCATGTTGGGGTCATTGTCTAGGTCATGTTGGAGTCACTGTCCAGGCCATGTTGGAGTCACTGTCCAGTTCATGTTGGAGTCACTGTCCAGGTCATATTGGAGATAATGTCCAGTTCATGTTGGAGTCACTGTCCAGGTCATATTGGAGATAATGTCGAGTTCATGTTGGAGTCACTGTCCAGGTCATATTGGAGATAATGTCCAGTTCATGTTGGAGTCACTGTTCAGGGGCAATGTTGGAGTCACTGTCCAATTTGTTTGTTTTTTGGTGAAGGTAATGTTGGAGTCACTGTCCAGGTCATGTTGGAGTCACTGTCCAGGTCATGTTGGAGTCACTGTCCATTTCATGTTGGAGGTACTGTCCAGTTCATGTTGGAGTCATTGTCAGGTCATGTTGGGGTCACTGTCCAGGTCATGTTGGAGTCATTGTCCAGGTCATGTTGGAGTCATTGTCCAGGTCATGTTGGGGTAACTGTCCAGGTCATGTTGGAGTCATTGTCCAGACAATGTTGGAGTCATTGTCCAGGTCAAGTTGCAGATACTGTCCAATTCATGTTGGGGTCATTGTCTAGGTCATGTTGGAGTCACTGTCCAGGCCATGTTGGAGTCATTGTCCATGTCATGTTGCAGATACTGTCCAATTCATGTTGGAGTCACTGTCCAGGCCATGTTGGAGTCATTGTCCAGGTCATGTTGCAGATACTGTCCAATTCATTTTGGGGTCACTGTCCAGGCCATGTTGGAGTCATTAGTCTAGGTCATGTTGGGGTCATTGTCCAGGTCATGTTGCAGATACTGTCCAATTCATGTTGGAGTCACTGTCCAGGCCATGTTGGAGTCATTGTCCAGGTCATGTTGCAGATACTGCCCAGGCCATGTTGGAGTCACTGTCCAGGCCATGTTGGAGTCATTGTCCATGTCATGTTGCAGATACTGTCCAATTCATGTTGGAGTCACTGTCCAGGCCATGTTGGAGTCATTGTCCAGGTCATGTTACAAATACTGTCCAATTCATGTTGGGGTCACTGTCCAGGCCATGTTGGAGTCATTGTCTAGGTCATGTTGGAGTCATTGTCCAGGTCATGTTGCAGATACTGTCCAATTCATGTTGGAGTCACTGTCCAGGCCATGTTGGAGTCATTGTCCAGGTCATGTTGCAGATACTGCCCAGGCCATGTTAGAGTCACTGTCCAGGCAATGTTGGAGTCATTGTCCAGGCAATGTTAGAGTCACTGTCCAGGTCATGTTGGAGTCATTGTCCAGGGAATGTTAGATTCACTGTCCAGGCAATGTTGGAGTCATTGTCCAGGCAATGTTAGAGTCATTGTCCAGGCAATGTTAGAGTCACTGTCCAGGCAATGTTGGAGTCATTGTCCAAGCAATGTTAGAGTCACTGTCCAGGCAATGTTGGAGTCATTGTCCAGGCCATGTTAGATTCACTGTCCAGGCAATGTTGGAGTCACTGTCCAGGCCATGTTGGAGTCACTGTGTCCAGGTCATGTTGGAGTCACTGTGTCCAGGTCATGTTTGAGAACTGACTTCAGTCATCCAACTGAAATGACAAATGGTTGATGCTTATTTCTTGTAACTGGTAATTGTCAACAGTAGTGGAGTCATTGTCCAGGCAATGTTAGAGTCATTGTCCAGGCAATGTTAGAGTCACTGTCCAGGCAATGTTGGAGTCATTGTCCAGGCAATGTTAGAGTCACTGTCCAGGCAATGTTGGAGTCAACACGACCTTGCTCTACTCTATGTATTTTGTGATTTTGTGAAGTTTCTTTATTCTTCTGAGATGGGCACACCACCACCTCTAGACCACCAAAATTCAACATCTTACACACACCTGACATATGTATACATTTCTGTGTTATTTCTATTATATATGTACAAACATATTGTTTTAATTTGTTGACCTGTGTACACACATCTGTGTTTTCCACATTCTCTGTACAAGTTGAACTGATGTTTGAGTGCTGACAATTTAGATGCAAAAAAATGCTTGAGCCAGCGTATACCATTTCAGATACTTCAGTAAAGACAGATACTTCTTCACATATACTATGTAATGACATGATATGGTATGTGTAACTAGCTTTATTCATCACTGCCTGCTCTCCCAGGAAATTTCTGGCACCAATTCTTTGACAGGACTGCCTGTACCTCTTTATTGTACTGTGGATTGGCTGAATGGAGATATATAATGAACTTTTATAGTTGACTGGGCCTCTAGGCCATACTCTGACATGGATGGGTGGACCTCTAGGCTGTACTCTGACATGGATGGATGGACCTCTAGGCTGTACTCTGACATGGATGGGTGGACCTCTAGGCTGTACTCTGACATGGATGGGTGGACCTCTAGGCTGTACTCTGACATGGATGGGTGGACCTCTAAATTGTACTCTGACATGGATGGGTGGACCTCTAGGCTGTACTCTGACATGGATGGGTGGACCTCTAGGCTGTACTCTGACATGGATGGGTGGACCTCTAGGCTGTACTCTGACATGGATGGGTGGACCTCTAGGCTGTACTCTGACATGGATGGGTGGACCTCTAGGCTATACTCTGACATGGATGGGTGGACCTCTAGACTATACTCTGACATGGATCGGTGGACCTCTAGGCTGTACTCTGACATGGATGGGTGGACCTCTAGGCTGTACTCTGACATGGATGGGTGGACCTCTAGACTATACTCTGACATGGATGGGTGGACTTCTAGACTATACTCTGACATGGATGGGTGGACCTCATACAACATGACAACTATATTCAAACATCTCCCTACACACAACAGACAACTATATTAAAACATCTTCCTACACACAACAGACAACTATATTAAAACATCTTCCTAAACACAACAGACAACTATATTCAAACATCTTCCTAAACACAACAGACAACTATATTCAAACATCTCCCTACACAAAACAGACAACTATATTCAAACATCTCCATACACACAACAGACAACTATATTCAAACATCTCCCTACACACAACAGACAACTATATTCAAACATCTCCCTACACACAACAGACAACTATATTCAAACATCTCCCTACACACAACAGACAACTATATTCAAACATCTCCCTACACTCAACAGACAACTATATTCAAACATCTCCATACACACAACAAACAACTATATTCAAACATCTCCCTACACACAACATGATAGCTATATTCAAACATCTCCCTACACAACAGACAACTATATTAAAACATCTTCCTACACACAAAAGACAACTATATTCAAACATCTCCCTACACACAACAGACAACTATATTCAAACATCTCCCTACACACAACATGACAGCTATATTCAAACATCTTCCAACACACAACAGACAACTATATTCAAACATCTCCATACACACAACAGACAACTATATTCAAACATCTCCCTACACACAACATGACAGCTATATTGAAACATCTCCATACACATAACAAATAGTTTTGTTCAAACATCTCCATACACACAACAGACAACTATATTCAAGCATCTCCCGACACAAACAGGGCAACTATATTCAATGTTCTTCCTACACACAGCATGACAGCTATATTCAAACATCTTCTGACACACAACAGACAGCTATATTCAAACATCTTCCTACACATAACATACATCAGGCACTCTCAGGAACAATGCTTAAAACCCCAAAAAACTATAAGCAGAACTGCCTATGCTACAGTCAAATCAACGACAATGAGGAATGCTTTCTTGTTAACACAGGACATGTGTCCTAACATTGTATATGGATAAACTAACACAGGACATGTGTCCTAACATTGTATATGAATAAACTAACACAGGACATGTGTCCTAACATTGTATGTGAATAAACTAACATAGGACATGTGTCCTAACATTGTATGTGAATAAACTAACAGAAGCTACTCCCTGGGCATACAACTTCCTGGCCATGTTCTAGAACAGTGGACAACTAGAAAGTTAACTACAGTTTATCTGGATGCATAGGCTGTGGACAGGATACTGTTACAACATAGGCTGTGGACATGATACTGTTACAACATAGGCTGTGGACAGGATACTGTTACAACATAGGCTGTAGACATGATACTGTTACAAATTCTTTACCTTCAAGCCCTCTTTTCCCCCAAATGTACTAACCTATACTTCTGAAGTCAGAGTTGGTTCGCCTGAAGGCGAGGGACACCGGTAAAAGGGAAAACTAACCCACACGCAAAATTCAGTCCATTACTACTATAAATAGTGTGTAAGGACTACACTTGAGTTTAAAGCGAGCGTATGAAAAAGAAAGAAAAGAAAGAAAGTACTAACTTATAGGCATCTGATGTCCCCCAGTTGTACTAGTGTACAGACATCTGATGTCCCCCAGTTGTACTGCTGTATAGGCATCTCATGTCCCCCAGTTGTACTGCTGTACAGACATCTCATGTACCCCAGTTGTACTGCTGTATAGGCATCTGATGTCCTCCAGTTGAACTAGTGTACAGCATCTCATGTCCCCCAGTTGTACTGCTGTACAGACATCTCATGTACCCCAGTTGTACTAGTGTACAGACATATTATGTCCTCAGTTGTACTGCTGTACAGCATCTCATGTCCCCCAGTTGTACAAGTGTACAGACATCTCATGCCCCCCCCCCCCCCCCCCCAAGTTGTACTAGTGTACAGGTACCTCATGTACACAGACATGATTTGTTAACTTGGACATGAATGAAGACAATGTGGCAGATCATGTAAACAGCAGTAACCAAATGGTAAACCATGATGTAAATGGCAGTTGTAAATAAATCATTCAGATGATATATATACAATTTACAAGCTGGCCAGTCACATTAGTGTCCAGCAATAATGTTACAATATTTCTATTTCAATGAACAATAAACAAGCCAGTATTAAAAAATCAAGCACATTAAACTAACTTTACAGGCCATTGGTATCCAAAGATACTAAATAAAAAAGGTAAAACAAATATTAAATGATACTGTAAACTATATCTAAGAAGTAAAATTAAAATCTATTCAAAAGATGTCAAAATCCGCTACATCTTCCTAAGGCAAATAAAAATATCATATAAAAGAAAGCAACTATTACTGTGGTCATGTTTAAACTTTACAAGACATCCTGTCAAACAGAGATGGCACTGTATGTAGACTTTACAAGACATCCTGTCAAACGGAGATGGCACTGTATGTAGGCTGAGTCAACATAATAACACCAGACACAATCACCAACAGTGTGACCTTCCTTGCATGCCAATGACAGGCAGACATCAATACCCTGAGCCCACCAATGATGCACGGACCAGGCAGAATTAGGTCATATCATATTTCTTGAAGTGCTGTTTCAGCGCATCTGTTTGATCATTGCCTGACGTCATGGAAGCCGTTCGCTTCTTTTTGCTTCCTTTCCGTTTGAAAACATTTTTGAAGGTCTTGAAAGGGTTGGAGTCGGAAGATGGCGCTGGAGTGTTGCTGCTGCTGGGAACCACTGGAGAGCTGCTCTCTGGGGTCGGTGCCGATGGTTTGTCGCTGTTTGGTTTGCTCACAATATCCTTGGGCAACATTTCCACACTGGGCAGCGAGTGTGGGCGGCCTCTTATATGTACTGGAGTCGCATCATTTTCTGCCACCGTTGGTAGAGCATGTGGTACTGACCTTGATTTTGACAGTTCATTGAAACCATATGTGGAAGCGTCCCAGGTTGTCTTTTCATTAAATGTAATAAGAGAAGACGTGGAATCGTTGCGAGAAATGGTTGGAGTGTTATTGTCTTCACTGAAACAGCTGTCGGGACTTTCAGTCAGTCCTTCTTCCACATCAAACAAGCTGACGGGATAATCTATTAGACTTCTACATCTCTCCTTCCTATCCAGTAAATCGGATTTTCCATATCTGCCCACCAGATTCTCCTCGCTGCCATATTTTGGAGTAGTCTCCATCAAGGTCTCCAATTTCTCGTGATGATAAAGTTCAAGGCTGCTCTTATGGCGGCGGAGTCTGTCTTTCATTGCGCTGAACCGAACTTTATGTCCACTTGCTTGAACTTTTTCTGGCTTGTATTTGTTGGCCCTGAGAATAACCTTGTTTCCATGATCTTGTATTGAAATGTTTCCACTCTCTTGCACAGCGTGGCCTTGAGGTTTTACAAAACCATTGTCTAGAGAATATCCGTGGCTCTCTTTAGTGCCTGGAGATATCTGTTGTTTTTGGCAACCAGGTCTGCTATAGCAGCTTTCTGTCGTCTAATTATGTCATCTTTTTCATGTAACATTTCCAGGATGTGATTTTGTTCTTTCTGCAACTGCCCTTCCAAATATAAGAGATGAGACAGCACTGCCGACATATGCTGTTCATGTTCACTCTTCAACAATCTGATCTCCTTATCCTTGCCATGTAACTTGGCCTGCAATGTTGCAGTCAGATTATTGGCTTTGATTTGTTGCGTGTGTGTTTCAGTCTGTAGACTGGCCATGACATGGTACTGCTCCTGGAGTTTCTGCTGCAGCTGTTCGTGTGTCATGTTAGTGCCAGAACTCTGTGAAAGACAAAGAATAAGATATGTATGAACTCGGAATATATCATATATTCTGTGTAAGACAACGACAGCAAACTGTTGACAAATTTATTCAGACATTGTGGACCTTACAAGAGAAACGTACAGAAATGTATCAGCAGGGCAGTGTCCAGCATATGTAAGTGCCCTTAGTAATAACACTAAGCATTGAACGTGAGCAACTGTGCTGTCTGTAGTACCGGCAAAGTGACACGTATAAGGCTAAACAGTTGAAGAACGCCGCAATATGCAGGTCACAACAAGGAACCAATCTCAGGTGTTTCTATGAGCGAATATAGACTGTCAGCTGTCGTCGCAAGCGAAGGAAAGTGAAATGTCAATGGGATGCTCAACAAACGAAACAGACAAACAGATACAAATATACGTTGTGGCCAAAATCTTTGGAAACAAACAAACAAACAACTAAACAAACAAATTTAAAACAGAAAAAAAAAAGAACACAAGAGTGGTTAGCTAGAGAGCAGAAGCATCCTCATTCATTCACACACGGCTGTCGGGACATCACAATGAAATAAGCTACAATCCCTCCCCTATTTTGTCCGAAACGTCCGTATCGTGAGATGTAATATGTCCTTCGTTTGTCCAGCTGTCCCAGCCACATTTCACATGGGGTGGCTTGAGATGTTTCCATGAACAACCAGATTTGCGACAACGAAAACATCAGTCACACCCTGGTCAAACATCAACTGTTATACATGGGGATTGCAGTCAAATCAATGTAATAGCCATCTCACTGGAGAAACTAATAGATATAGATGAATAGTAACACTGGGGAAAGCAATAGATATAGATGGAATAGTAACACTGGGGAAAGCAATAGATATAGATGGAATAGTAACACTGTGGAAACTAATATATATAGATGAATAGTAACACTGGGGAAACTAATAGATATAGATGGAATAGTAACACTGGGGAAACTAATAGATATAGATGGAATAGTAACACTGGGGAAACTAATATATATAGATGGAATAGTAACACTGGGGAAAGCAATAGATATAGATGGAATAGTAACACTGTGGAAACTAATATATATAGATGAATAGTAACACTGGGGAAACTAATAGATATAGATGGAACAGTAACACTGGGGAAACTAATAGATATAGATGGAATAGTAACACTGGGGAAAGCAATAGATATAGACGGCATAGTAACACTGGGGAAACTAATAGATATAGATGGAATAGTGAGTGGCACCTTGCAGTCTTGACAGACCAAAGTATGTGGATTGGAATTTGGCCAAAATTCCATCTCACAATGCCTGGGCAGAACTTCGGAGAACATGTGGTGCTCAAACGACATGTTCCCTCTCCCGGCCTTGCCTTGTTTGATCCAGAGGAAAGGGTAACCAGTACGTCTGGAACTAGGTAGGCTGCAGACGCTGGCGGCTCAGCGTCAAATCTCCGAGACCTCGCCCCCACGAGCAGATGGCGAGCGGTAGCCAGACCCTAAACCTTTGGGATTTGACTTAGAGGCGTTCAGCCAAACCCCGCATGTAAGGGTCGTATACGCGCCCTGATCACTGGGCACGTACACCTGTCAATCGCAAGTGTCTGGAACTTGTAAGCGTGTACGACCGTCAGACTCCCCGCCTGACTCGTGCGGCTCCCGCGAACGAGAATAGGCCCACCGGCGATATTGCTCGTCTGCTGCGAGCAAATCTCCCTGCCTGCCACTGTGCGGATCTCGCGACCAGAGAGAATAGGCCCGCCGGAGATATTGCTCGTCTGTTGCGGACAAATCTCCAACTGACTGAATAAGTAAAGAAACGATAAAAGTAGTGGTATTTCAATTGCGCTTGCGCTCCCTTCATGTGTCTTCACAAAGTCGGACTAGGGAAAGCAATAGATATAGATGGAATAGTAACATTAGAGAAACTAACACGCACGGTCAACATTCCACGCAAACACAGGGAAATGCCTAACAGTGTTTCCCCGTAGAACATTTCAATCTGGAAAAGTTCATAAAGAAGCCACATTGCCGTGAAATGTCATTCGAAGAAACCAAAACAGCCTGGCAATCCCGCCGACATTTGTGCCCCACACCAATAAACGAATAACATCAATGGACGTTTATGTTTTGATTTGCCATGTCTATGTTCATGTCTGACCGCTGTCTGCTGGGAAACTTGATGACATCTTGGGAGAACGTGATTCCGCCTGGCTTGCAACCTTCTTCTGCATTGATGTGGTGTGTAGTATCTGAAATCTGGAGATCTAAATTAGCCGAATAAAAAAATAAAAAAATATTTGTCACGATACTATCAGCTCTAATCCCCCGTAAATCTCCATATGTTACAACTTATCTCCCATCCCCATAAAGGGCAATATATTACAACGTATCGCCCATCTCTGTAATGTTTCATATATTACAACGTATCTCCCATCCCTGTAATGTTTCATATATTACAACGTATATCCCATCCTTCCCTCACTCTCTCTCTCTCTCTCTCTCTCTCTCTCTCTCTCTCTCTCTCTCTCTCTCACACACACACACACACACACACACAATGCTATAATACACACATCCCATCTATATATATATTAGATTTTCTAGTGCTACTATTCCATCTGTCTATTAGTTTCTCAAGTGCTATTATTTTATCTGTCTATTAGTTTCTCCAGTGCTACTATTTTATCTGTCTATTAGTTTCTCCAGTGCTACTATTCCATCTGTCTATTAGTCTCTCCAGTGTTGCTAATCCATCTATATCTATTAGTTTCTCCAGTACTATTCTATCTATATCTATTAGTGTTTCTAGTGTTAATAATGAAGTAGGTCAATATCAGCCTATTAAGAGAGGTGTTAGACAGGGATGTGTAATGTCTCCAGAACTTTTTTCACTGTACAGTGAAAATATTTTCAGAAATATAGCATAATGAAAAGAATTATCACTGGAGGAAGAAACATCAATACCATTATATTTGCGGATGATACAATATTGAATGCCGACAATGCGCAGGTTCTGCAACAATTAGTAGATGCGGTAGATGCACACAGTGAACAACTAGGGTTAGAATTAAATTGTGAGAAGACACAGAAAGAAGGAAATACCACAACATACACGTAAATGGGAATATTCTTAAGCAAGTGAATCGGTACAATTATCTCGGAACAGTTATAACATCTGGTGGGAGATGTCTTGAAGAGATTAGAACAGCGGTTCTCAACCTTCTTTTGGCCCGTGCCCCCTTCACCATATTTTAAGAACGTCACCCCCCCCCCCCCTTTCGTATTTCTTACCTAAAAATTTGGCCTGTGCCCCCCTTCACCATATTTTCAGAACGTCATTTCCGCCTTTCATATTTCCCACCTAAAAATCCCACCCCTCCCCTACACAGTATACATAATAATGGAAGCTAAATTTAATAGCACATACTAAAACAAGTCTAGATGTCCACATAAAACATGATTTCTGGGTCTATTTACTTTATAAATTGAATTTTAGAAGGGTGAGACGTACAGAACCGTACAGTAGGAACGGAAAACAATATCAAGTAATCGGTTCTTGTATTAACGCGATCTTGAAATAATCTTCATCCCCCCCCCTGGAAACCCTAATATTCCTCCCTGGGAAAGGGGGGGGGGAGAATTCCCCACCGGTTGACAACCACTGGATTAAAACAAGAATCGCCATGGCGAAGGTAGGCTTTTGCAAGATGGAAAACATACTGACCAATAAAAAGATGTTATCTGCATCGAGAAAAAGAATGTTGAGGTGCTATATAGAACATGTGCTTTTGTGTGGATGTGAAGTGTGGACAATGAACAAATAGGCTGAAAAGGATTTGATGGCTGTGGAAATGTGGTTTCTGAGGAAAATGCAAAGAATACTTTGACAGACAGAAAAATGAATGACCAAGTTCTACAACATTTTTGGTAACGTTATGAGAAGAAATAAATGGGAGAACTTGATGGCAACTGGCGAGATCGAGGGGAAAAGAACAAGGGGAGGACAGAGAATTAAATACCTGGATGGCTTGGCCACGTGGCATGGTCGAGACAGGAACACTGACCTGTTCCACTCTGGTGATCGAGTGAGTTGACGAAACATGACCGCACATGCTTATCAGCATGGCACATGATGATAATGATAAGTGTTACTGTTCCATATATATCTAACAGTTTCTCCAGTCTTACTATTCCACCTATGCAGGCTACCAACTAACAGTTACCCACAAGCAATGATGCACAGATCAAATGGAACCAGAAGAAGGGGCCGACCATGTAAACGATGGACAGAGGGAATAATAGAGTCCGCGAGAATTTCAATGTACGAAGTCCATAAACGGGCATTCTCCCGCTATTTAACTGTTAAATCACGTTAAATTTTAACATCACCTCGACACCGCAAGGTACAAGGAGAACAGGATGAGATGAGATGAGCTACTGCCTGGATGTTGGGACCTTGGGACCCGTGTGATATATAAATATCGCCTGCTGCATAATTACTTTTCTGAAGTCTTCGAACAACACACCATCAGTAAGTGCCTTGTCGACAGGCGTGAGAGATCACAGTATCTCCATATCTTGCGATCTCGAACAGCCTGTATTAATCCGCGCGATAACAAAAGGCTGCCAAGAATATGTTTCTGCTGTCTTTCTCTATCATTCCTTCTTCCATAAATCTTTCCAACTGTCTCACCATGTTCTAGATCAGTGGTTCTCAACCGGTGGGGATTTCCCCCACCGGGGGGGGGGGGGGGGGGGGGGAGATTTTAGGGTTTCCAGGGGGGGGGGGATTAAGATGATTTCAGATCGCGTTAATACAAGAACCGATTACTTGATATTGTTTTTCTCTTCATACCGTACGGTTCTGTATGTCTCACCCTTTTAAAATTCATTTTATGAAGTAAGTAGACCCACAAATCACGTTTTATGTGGACTTCTAGACTTGTTTTAGTATGTGCTATTAAATTTAGCTTCCATTATTACGTATACTGTGTAGGGGCGGGAGCGGGATTTTTAGGTAGGAAATACGACAGGGGGGAATCACGTTCTGAAAATATGGTGAAGGGGGCACGGGCCAAACTTTTAGGTAGGAAATATGAAAAGGGGGGGGGGGGTGACGTTCTGAAAATATGGTGAAGGGAGGCACGGGCCAAACAATTTTGAGAACCACTGTTCTCGATTTTCTCCTCTCATAATGTGGCAAACAATGACGACTGTCGTTTTCTGGTGCTTGTAATAGTTTCTTTCCAAACATTTAGATGACTCAGTTTGGCTGTCCCGGGACTTTTCAGCATTCTTCTGTAACACATCTCTGCGGCCTGATCTAATTTGCTTCTTGTTTACTAATTGTCCAAGGTTCGTAGCCATATGTTTAGAACTGGTTTTATATAACATGCCAGAATTCGTTTTCTAACTTCCAATGACAAGGTTGTATCGCATAAGATGTTCTTGATTTTACACAAAGCAGTTTTCCCTTGTTCTATTCTGTTCTTGATCTATGTGATAAATGTTCCATGTAATGTTGTGTATGTGCCTAAATAGTTGAATTGTGTGTGTGTGTGTGTGTGTGTGTGTGTGTGTGTGTGTGTGTGTGTGTGCGCGCGCGCGCGCACGCCATACCTGTGGTCGTGGGTGGTCACGGTTCGCGATCTCACACGACGCCCAGTCTTGAAGAAGGTTTCTTCTGTCATGATTGAACCACGCAGTCCAGCCATCCAGGTACTATCGCTTTTCCTTCACTTTGCTCTTTCCCCGTCAAGTTTGCCAGCTGTCACCAGGTTTTCAATTGTGTTCACTTTCTCCTCAAATAGAACACACACAAAATCTTGACTGTCTACGCTTAATTTCTCTAGTCAATTTACGGTTTTCATTTGGTGTCTTGTTCGTTCTTTTTTTTTTTTTAAACGTCCATTGTATCCGTTTGAACGTGGAGAATTGTTCAGAAGTTTTCTGGGCAAGAGTCCAAGAATTGACATCACTACACTAGGGACACTCCCACATGTGCCCCGTCCCTTCTGCAGTAGCCAATGAAGGGTTCCCATGCTGACGATGCCAATGGCCGTCTGATGCAACAATGGTCAAGCCAACATGCCGTACGCAGGCAGACGTATATAATATAGGAATACCCAGACCAAGGTGGGTATCGCCAGACCACAACACAGAAAATCAATACTAGCAATCTGTATTAACAAGACATGTAGGTGATGTCAAACGCGAACTAAGGGGAGGGGGGGGGGGGGGGGGGGTGCGTGTGTGTGTATGCAGCCATTATTCAGGTGACCATCTGCACCCCAGACTGGACTGATCCAATACTTTCTGTTGGTTCACCTAGACCTCAGATGATCGCCGTCTGTAGCGAAGGCAGTTTCACAATTCCCTGGCATACCGGGTCGAGATCTAGCTGCTATGGCTAGCACGTTTGATGTCGGTCTAGCTGCCATAACTAACACGTTTGATGCCGGTCTAGCTGTCATAACTAGGAAGTAAATGGGAGAACCCGTTGAGGCCACTGAAACAGTTACATAAATAAACACACATAGTATTGTTTGATGCTCACAGAAGGAGAAGAAGGAAGTAGAGACTAAAGGACGGCACTAGACAACATAAAATTTGAAACTTCCGGTCACTTCCGGTTCACTTCCAGTCGCCAACATGGTGGTTAGGCGTTGAACCGTTAAGGCCTGTGGCGTGTTTATGCTTGCTGCTACGGTTTGCAATCGCATTTTCCTCATGTTGGACTGGTAGTGCATGGTTCCGTCGCCCTGCTACTGAGTGAGTGCGTGGGCGACACTGTGAGCTGTCAAATTCGCGGACAATGTTTTTACATCTGTCCTGTACAGTGACCTGCATGTTCGGAACAATGGCTACCGGCTGTTGCTGAATAGACTAATTTGCCTTTTCGGTTCACGATTGCATTTTCAGGAGACTCCCGGGATTCGGCGCTGAAGCTGCGGAATTGTGCTTTATGCGACACTTTCGGCGGGTCGCCCTGCGGTAAAAGACCAAGCCATGTGAGAAAACGCGGGTCAGTGAGATCTTTCTGGTGACTGCCGAGTCCATCGACGATGAATTTTGGTTTTCGTGGATTAATTTTGTGTTGGCATTCTGGCAGCAGCATTATGCACAATGTACCTGTGCGGGCTGTTGAATTGCCGAGACTCCTGCCTAATACAATTTTCACATTGGACAGTGGGGAGCATTTTGTGTGATATTCACTGGCACAGGAACGGAGCATAATGGGGACGACCCGTTGCCGTGAAGTTGGAACCTCGACTAACTAACTAACTAATAAAATTTGAAAGCTATAGTTACCGACCGGGATTCGAACCTGTCAGCTCCAAATGACGACAAGGCTTCGCTGCAGGAACAAGTGTACTTCGACGCATGACCAACTAAACACTCCAAAAAAGTGTCTTCATTAGTCATGTCTATCATACACATGAACCTACAACTATGGAATACGGACAGAATTCGTATCAAACCATTGAGATAGCACCACAGGTCTCATAATGCATATTAAATCAGCAAAGGTCAAATAACACACACATAAACACATCAGACTGTAATGCTGTGTCGAGCACATATTAACAAACATTTAAAGAAGAGACATGATTGGTCGGTCCTAATGCTGTACACGTATTACACAGGAAATCAATAGGGGAACCCATCCTAACTCATAACTTGTCATAACTAGCACGTTGGATGCCGGTCTAATTGACATAACTAGCACGTTGGATGCCGGTCTAATTGACATAACTAGCACGTTGGATGCCGGTCTAATTGACATAACTAGCACGTTTGATGCCGGTCTAATTGACATAACTAGCACGTTGGATGCCGGTCTAGCTGCCATAACTAGCACTTTGGATGCGGTCTTGCTGCCATGGCTAGCACGTCTGATGCCGGTCTAGTTGGCATAACTAGCACAATGGATACCGGTCTTGCTGCCATAACTACCACGTTGGATGCCGGTCTTGCTGCCATGGCTAGCACGTTTGATGCCGCTCTAATTGTCATGTGTTCGAATCCCCAACGAGGCGCATATTTTCAACACTGGCCTGGGCTTCTCAGCCTAAACTGGTACCAGGAAATGTTGTGGGAAGTAAGGCGGCGTGTGGGATATCCCCTTCCCCCTCCCCCCATGGAGTGCCCATTGATCTATACAAATACGGGGCTAACACCATATGCCCACTCCATATCAGGGTGTGGTTAAGGCTTCTTGACCTGATCTGACTATAGCTGACTTTAGCTGAGATGTGTCACAAGAAACTCAAGCACCAGCTTTTGGGACAAACATCCGCCCTGGAATGTTGAACGTCCATGTTTGTGTGAGACTGTCCGCGCCTGTCTCTGACTTTACCCCCTGCCCCAACATATTTCAGATGTTGTGTATGGTACCAATGAGCAGGACTTAACTCCACCGTCTCGGTTAAACATTATCAGATTGCAACTGGTACCATATGCATGTATGGTCTTCGCTGGTTACTGATGATGAGGATAAATTGCGTATGGGAATATCAGTTTTACAGTGTGTACTTGAAGAGACGACCAGTAATATAAGATCAGTCCCTTTTATACAAATAAACCGATGAGGCAATCTACAGAACGTGTTCATGCACCGATAAACATGTTTCATAGAAATGAATGCAGCTAAAACTTAGCGAGAGCTAAGACGAATATCTGATAACAGCATCCACAAAATAGTTCTTCTTGAAACAACTCAATTCATTCTTTGCTACAACCACAATATGTTTCCAGTTTGTTATTTCTCACACTTTATCCTGTTTTACAACCACCATCTGTTTCCAGTTTTGTTATTTTCAACACTTTATCCTGTGCTACAACAACAGTCTTGTTTCCAGTCTTCTTCTTTTTATTTTATTTCCCACACTTTATCCTGTGCTGCAAACACTATCTGTTTCCAGATTTATTATTTCCCCCGCTTTCGGAACGACAGGCACTCATACTATTTGGGCGGTATGGAATGTCTATAAAATAAGAGACCCGAAGATGGCATCATTCTCTCCCTTCCCGGGTTCTAGGGTAGTAATCAGCCGTGTAACTTTCTCGGATAATGACGAAAAACAAGGAGGATCCACGAGCACGCAATGTATGCTAAAAACCTCTCAACAATCGCAAATCGAAAATACTGACTGAATGGACAAGACCACTGCCCAAGTTCAGTTTAAAAAAAAGTAAATAACCTATCCACTAACAAAACAATATACAGTCAAAACTCGGTTGATAACCCGTCCAAAGACAATAGGCGAAACCCGAAACAGACGAAAACCGAGGCAATTATTTTCATACGAATCAACGTAAATCCAATTAATTCGTTCAAGGCGCCCTAAAACACATGCCAAAAACACATTTCATAGAGAATAAATATAGTGTTTAATACTATTTTTCGGCCCCAGATGCGTGTCCGAACCCGCACCTTCGCCGTGCCCAGTAACACAATGTATGCCAGTGCGCCTCTTGAATTGTTCAAACCAAAATCTGCTGGCCTGCAAATCACTAAGTTCACTACGGCATACAACAGTCTGACCTTTTCACATATGATTGCCTCCGAAACAGAATCGCCATCTAACTGTTTTTGATTTATCCAAATTAATAATAACTGTTCGACATCTTCAATTGTTTGCGATCTCTGTTTCGTTAGCACATTCACGCCTTTCGCTACATTAGCCTTCTTTATTGCTTCCTTTTTCGCCACAATGGAACTTATCGTGGATGGCGACTTCCCGTACATGCGGCCGATTTCAGCAATCTTAATGCCGCTCTCGTATTTTTCAATGTTTTCCTTCGTCAACTCGATCGTGTTCCTGGCCTTCTTCTTCGAAGGGCTGCTGGCTCTGGAAACTTTCTTTGGTCCATGATGGAGCTAACGGGAAAGGGTTAACTTATTAGCAAGTGATGCTCACACAACGAGAAACAACGCCAAACTGAGCAGAAGAACGCGTGGGTCCCTTTGTTTTCGCAAAATTAGCAGCGAGGCCTCCGTCGGCAGGTCGACGAAAACCGAGGCAACCGATGAAATCCGAAATCGACGAAAACCGAAGGCAACGAAAACTGAGCTCTCTCTCTCTCTCTCTCTCTCTCTCTCTCTCTCTCTGGGGTGTGGGTGTGTGTGTGCGCGTGCGTGCGTGTGTGTGTGTGTGCGCGCGTGCGTGCGTGTGTGTGTGTGTGTGTGTAGGAAGCTGGTATACACATATAAACTTAGTTCTGTAGGAGGCGACCGGAGTAATGATGGTCGAAACCGTGAGTCATGAAAATGTTCTTACGCAAATCAAACAAGCTAAACTACTGCATTTGTTCAAGTCTACTTCAAATCTCGTTCTGCCTGGTCCTTGTGTGTGTGAACTGTGGGCGTTCCTTTGGTAAAGCACCATGAGTTTGTGTGATCTTACAGTTGCAGCAAATTCCTTCAAACACCTGTTGCATCTAGTCCACGGCTATTTATATTCCGGATACCAAGAACAACTTAACCAGAACTGTTAGGCTTAAAGTCGCTTTCTTATACTGACTACAGTACACCTGACTCCATGAAACAGGTCAGTGCAAACTGAATCGAAAGCATCCATGGACGTGAACCGTTTCTGCTGTGACTTGTGAAAAGTGACTGGAGAATTTCTTGCCTTCAACGGCCAACCGTCACTGTTGGAAACCGGGAATTGTCTACAGCTCTAAACAAAGACCTTCTTGAAAATCAGGACACATATGTTTGCCTTCACAGAGAGATCATTTCATTTCCACTGACAACAGAGCAATCGTCTTCAACTGACGTTACCAGTTATGACCCAGTTATGTATACAATCAATCAATCATGTGCCATGCCGGAAAGCGTGGGCGGTCATGACTCGCCATTTCACTCGATCACCAGAGTCATGGATCAGCTCAGTGTTCCTGTCTCGACCATGCCATGTGGCCAAGCCATCCAGGTATTTTCTTCTCGGTCTTCCCTTTGGTCTAGTTCCCTTCGATCTTGCCAGTTGTCACTAAGTTCTCCAATCCATTTCTTCTCATAACATGACCACACAATTTTAACTGTCTACGTCTAATTTCTCTAATCAGTTTACGATTTTTATTTGTCTCCTGTAGTACTTGGTCATTGGTTTTTCTGTCTGTCCATGGTATTCTTTGCATTTTCCTCAGAAACAATATTTTTGCGGCCATCATATGTTTTTCAGCTTGACTGCTCATTGTCCAAGTTTCACATCCATACAAAAGAACAGGCTCTATGTAGCCCTTCAACACTCTTTTTCTCGTTTCAATTGACATATTTTTATTGGTCAGTATGTTTTTCATCTTGCTAAAGGCTACCATGGCGATTCTTGTTCTAATCTCTTCAAGGCATCTCCCATCAGATCTTATGACTGTTCCGAGATAATTGTACCGACTCACTTGTTGAAGAATACTCCCATTTACTTGTATATTACATTGTGGTATTTCTTTCTTCCTAGTGACGACCATAATCTGTGTCTTTTTACAATTTAATTCTAACCCCAGTTGTTCACTGTGTGCAACAACCGATCTACTAATTGTTGCAGATCCTGCTCATTGTCTGCAATACTGTATCATCTGCATATCTAATGTTACTGATGTTTCGTCCTCCAATGCTGATTCCATTTATATCTTCTACATTTCTGAAAATATTTTCACTGTACAGGGAAAAAAGATCTGGAGACATTACACATCCCTGCCTACCACCTCTCTTAATAGGCTGATATTGTCCCACTTCATTATCAATCCTTATGGCAGCTTGTTGTTTCCAATATATGTTTTTTATAAATTTAATGTCTTTCCCATCAATTTGTAGATCTGCAAGCATATCCACCGTGTTGACATGTTTAACTCTATCGAAAGCCTTTGTGTAGTCAATAAAGCAAAGATGTATATCCTTGTTTACTTCTATAAGCACGTTTAATAACTGATCGCAGCATATACACAGCATTTACTGTACCCTTTCCTTCTACAAACCCACATTGTTCTTTCCTATTACAGGTTGTTGGTAGGGGGCTGAGTGGTCTCGAGGAATGGTGTCCTCCTCGAGTGCTGGAGGTCCCGGGTTCAGGCCCCGGTGAGGACCGGGATTTATTTAATAAATCCACCTGGAATTCCAGTAATACAATTGCCCCTGGTCTCTGGGCAGTGAGATCGGACGCCCGTGTGTATTGTTGCGCACGTAAAAAATCCTTTGGCAGTTGGAAATCGAAAAAGAGTAGCCTAACGGCGCTGCCAGGGCAAAATTTCGAGTTAAAAATCTACCCAAAGTATTTCAGGATCCTCGCCGATGCAACGGAGTTCGTGCATTAAGCTGAGTTTCTCCAGACTCAGGTTTGAGTTAGGAGGAAAACGGAGCACTTATGGGTTAAACCGTGTGCCGTGATGTTGATCCAACGACTAAAATTAAACTATTACAGGTTGTATTTTCTTCCTCACTCTTTGCATGATAATTCGTAGCAAAATCGTTGTAATGTGACTCATTTATTAATTGTTCTATGTTGATCACATTCCAAGGCTCCTGATTTCTTTGGGATTGCAATAAATACAGAGTTACATAATTCAGAATGTATCTCTCCGGTAATATGTGTTCAGCAGTCTGGTGACTTGATCTATTCCATATGTATACACAAATAAGAAAACATGACATTGGTAAATTAATTCAACGATGTTACTCCTACCTACATTCTACCACGCAATTGCCTACAAATAAGGACACATGTAGTTGGTACATATATTCAGTGATTCCTCTCCTACCTACATGCTACCATGCAATTACCCACAAATAACGACACATGTAATTGATACACACATTCAGTGATTCTTCTATTAATTACCTACATGCTACCCTCTTCGTCCCAGGTAACATCCATTGCTTGTGTCAACGTGCTTACGCCTGCCAACTTACCTGTCTGTAAGAAGCTAGTCGAAACCCGAAGACAGTAGAAAAAAGTATCAGTCACGTGCCCACACATTAAATGGGTCACTGTACTGGGATGGGGTAACCAGAAATGTTCCCTATAAATTGCATTTTGATCTCGTAGTGCACATATTTTAGGCTCAGCAACAAGCAAACAACATAAAATCAAGGCGACAGTAGCTCCTCCGTCACATCTCTCACGGGGTCTCGGTGGCCAAGTGGTAAGGCAGCCTGCCTCGCGCTCGGAAGGTTGTGGGTTAGATTTCAGATTCCGTCATTCGGTTTATCATCATCATATAAGCACAATGCCGGCTGGCGGAGCCGTTCTTGACTTTCCACAGATCTCGGTCTTTGGTTTTCTGGATCAACTCTACTGATGATATTTCTCTTTATCGTGCCCCAGTATCTCCTCCCCTCGATCTTTCAGTAGTCATGATATTCTCCAATGCCTCTCTTCTCATTACATGACCAAAGAAAACTGTTTGTCTCTTTTTTTATTGTTGTATGTAATGTTCTAGTTTCATAAGCCTCTTTTAGGCAATCGTTGTTATTTACTCTGACAGTCCAAGGAATTCGCAACATTCGTCTCAGGAACCACATTTCTATTTCTACCAAGTTCTTCCTAATTTGTTCATTTACATTCTAAGATACACTGCCATGCAGCAATACAAGTTCTTTATAGCACTTTAGCCCTCTCCTTCTTACATTCAATGATAGTGATTTACTGCATAGTACTCTTCATTTTCTGAAATGTAGCTATTTTTTTTTTGGGGGGGGGGGGGGGGGGGGGGGGGGGGGGGGGTTCAGCTCCTAATCTCTGTTGTGCATCTTCCGTCTGCATGTTATAAATACCCTAGGTATTTAAAACTATCCACTTGGTTAAGAATTTTTTCCTTCTATTTCTATTTCACACTTTGGTGTCAGCGTTTTCTTTCATATCACCATTGTTAATGTTTTCTTGATATTCAAGGAGAGTCCTTTCTTTGCACTCTCTGTTACTACAATAACCAACAATTGTTGTAGATCTGTTTCATTATTCACAATAAATACTGTGCCATCTGCATAACGTATTTTGTTTATATTATAACCTCCGATTAGTATTCTTGGCTACTCTTTCATCTCTCTCATTATTACTTAGCTTTAGAGGGAGAAGAGATCAGGTGACAAGACACATCCCTGTCGTACTGTTTATAAATGCCCACTTTATTTCCCATTTTAATTACTGCCACTTGGTTCCAGTAAATATTCTTTATTATTCTGAGATCATCAATGTTAATATCTTCCAACATATTAATCAGTTCATCATGTTCCACTTTATCAAATGCCTTAGTATAATCTATGAAACACAATGTTTTTATGTTTCTCTATTCATCTTTCCATTAGTGTCCGTAATGTATATATCGAATTGTTTGTATCCTTTCCTTCCACAAATCCATACAGTTCTTCACCAATTTCCATTTTTCTTTTCTTTCTTGTTCTTCTCATTATAATTCTGAGTAGAAGCTTAGTGACATGGTTTATGAGGGTTAATTGTACGAAAATCTTCGCTTGCAATTGCTCCTGGTCTTTTTTGATATAGCTAGCAATACCGATTTCAGCATAACACTCGGTAGATGTCCACTGCTGTAAATATCATTAAACATTTAGGTTAATATATCTACTCCAAATTCTCCCAGTACTTCTAATTCTTCTACTGTGATTCCATCTAGCCCAGCTGTGTGTGTGTTTTTTTCTGTTTTCTTTCTTCTTGTGTTTAATAGCGTCAGCGACTTCTTCTTTTAGAATAGGTGGACCTTCTAAGTTACTTTCTTCTGTTAATTCTTCCCATTCTCCATCATATAATACGCTTATATACTCATTCCACCTCTTCATTATAGCATCTTCCTCCAATAATATCTTCCTGTTTTTGTTTTTGTTTTTAAATTTTAAACACTCTCTATTTATTCTTCTTTTTCTTTCTGTAAGCTCGCTGATTTGTCTGTGCATATTTTTTTATTATCTTTAATAGAATTAATTCAATTTTCTAGCACTCCTCGTTTAACCAACTTTCATTTGCCTTTACACATTTAGCTCTTATTTCTTTATTTATCTTAGTATATTCTTGTTTGTCATTTTTACCCTGTTTTCTTTTGGCCATCAACTTTAAGAACTCTTCAGTCATCCATTTTTTCTGAGCTTTTTGGCTTCTCTCAGGTAATATTTCTTTGCTCGTTTGATCAATAGAGTCCCTTAACATTTCTCATTGTTCATTTATACTGTGTATGTTAGCTATTGCACTGTACCTATTTTTCAGTCACTGTATTATTCTTGGAATTTCTTTACCTACCTTCAACACCGCTTTATTAAGTCTTAAGTTCTTAACCAATTGTTCCCCTCTCTTCGGTCTTATTTTTATTTTTCCACATAGAGGTACATGATCACTATTACAGCCAGCACCTGGCATTCTCTTTACATTAATTAACATATTTCTAAACTTTTTATTAATAAGCCATTGTCATTTACTGCCAATATAGTACCTTGCTGCATATGGCGCGGGGGGAGGGTGTGTGTGTGTCTTGAGCCTGGGGCATTAAGGCCACGTGGATATTGCAGTCTCCGAGAACTGTGCAGGTTAGAGTTTTCTTTTTGGCCCCGATAGAAAAAAAAAACCCACACCTTACCAAGAATTCGAACCCGGGTTTCCGGAAGGAGAATGGGTATTGTCTTATCAGGGCTGTTCCGTGTGTAAAGTCGTCTTTTACGGCGTGTAAACCAGGTATTTCCAATTATCTTATCACATTGATACTTTCCAATTCTATTAGTTTCTCTCCTTTTTCATGTTTTGTACCTAAACCATAATTCCCCACTACATCCTCCATTTCCACTTTTCCTACTTTTGCTGTTGTTGGTGCTTATACTTGTACAATATTTATATCTATTTGTTCGCCTTTCATTTTGACCATCTGAAATACACCAGTAACCGTTAATTGACTTGGCTTTTTTTTTTTAACATCAACTCAACACAACTAACATCAAATATTAGTCCTACTCCTTTTTCGTGTGTATTCCCTCCATAATAAATTATTGTGTGTTTGTCAGTTATAATTATGTCCGATCCCTTCAATCTCATCTCACTTATGCCTATGATAATCTATTTCATGCTTTCCATTTCTCTTATAACACTGTTCAACTTTCCAAGCTCATTTAACGTTCTAACATTCCATGTACCTATTTAAAATTATTTTATGTTAGGTTTTGCCATCAGTAGCTGGATGACGGTCTGGTGTCGCCTGTGGCTCATGACTATCCGTACCTGACCAGAATGTGATAAGACAGCTATTAACGTCGTTCACTGAATCTGAAATGTGTTTTGTCCTGAAGTCTTGGGAAGATAATGTGCCATCTGCATAACTCTTTGGGCATACACATGGGGGTTTGTTACCTCAGCCTTTGACAGCCATTTCCGAGTGTCAGGACAAGAGAGTGCCCTGCTCTGCTCAGCTGCAGAGTTGTCCACTTATCCCGGTGGATACTCGATCCCCAGGGTTACGTTAGCTAGGAGGTGCATTTGAAATGTCTCCCTCCTAAAGTAACCTGAGAGAAAAACTCTCCAGTACTTTTAGAGGACTCATTCGGTTCAAGGGTGAAATTTTCTCGGAGACTCCCGGGGGCCGTCAGTGAAGCTACAGAGTTCGTGCTTTGTGCGACGCTTTCTGCAGGCTGGCCTGCATTGGTGATCACAACATTCCATGGCTTGGAGATAACATTGGTGATCACAACAATGCACAGTCTGGAGATAACATTGGTGATCACAACATTCCACAGCTTGGGGAGAACACTGGTGATCACAACAATGCACAGCCTGGAGATAACATTGGTGATCACAACATTCCACAGCTTGGGGAGAACACTGGTGATCACAACAGTCCACAGCTTGGAGAGAACACTGGTGATCACAATACTCTACAGCTTGGAGATAAAACATTGGTGATCAGAACACTCTACAGCTTAAAGAGAAAACAATGGTGATCACAACACCCCATAGCTTAAAGAGGAACATTGGTAATCACAACACCCCACATTTTAAAGAGAAAACATTGGTGATTACAATGCTCCACAGCTCAATGAGAAAACATTGGTGACCAGAACATCCCACAGCTTAAAGAGGAAACATTGGTAATCACAACACTCCACTATTTTAAAGAGAAAATCATTGGTGATCACAACCAACAGCTGAAAGAGAAAACATTGGTGATCACAACACCCCAAATCTTAAAGAGAAAACATTGATCATCACAACCCACAGCTGAAAGAGAAAAAAAATTGGTGATCACAACACTCCACAGCTTAGAGAGAACTTTCAGCTTTATCATCAGAAAGAAAAAAAACTGTCCTTTACTGCCAATATACAGTAGTACCTTGCGGTGTATGGCAGAGGTGTCTTTGAGTCGCCGCGAACTGTGCAGGTTCCAACATTCAGCTCGTAACCTCGAAATATTTGCCCCTCTCATATAATCGTATTCCTTTTGTAGCTTGCGGTGTCGAGGTGAAGCATAAACGGCGGAGAATGTCCGTTTATGGGCTTCGTGTATCTAAGTTCCAATAGACTGCTATTCCTTCTGTCAGTCGTTTACGTGGCCGGCCACTTTCCTGCTTCCATTTGGTCTGTACATCACTGCTTGTTGAGGCATACTGTAAGTTGATAACCTATTTATATGCCAAACCATTTAATTTGTTGTTTTCTGGCGAAATCCAGAGCTTTAACCCTTCTTTCCCCCCCCCCCCCCCCCCCCCCCCCCCCCCCCCCCCCCAACCACCACTTTAGCCCTGATTCTTCATTTCTGATTTTCTCTCTTCTTGATACATTGAGTATTCTTCTCAGGAATCTCATGTCTGTTGTAATTTTTCTGTTCTCTTTTTCTTTTATTGTCCAGGTTTGACATTGGAAGGAATAGAGTTGGTAGGAAGATTGTGCTGTAGAGTGTTTTCTTAATATCTTTCGATACGTGTTTGTTCTTTCGTATTGGTACTATTTGTCCAAAGAGTTGGTTTGACTTATTGCGTCTGTTTTCGCTCTCGTCTTACGATATTTCATTGATGATGCTTCCAAAGTACTTGAAGTTCTTTACTTATTTCAGGGGGTGTTATTTAGTTGTATCTTTGTTGTTGTTGTTTTTTTCTTCTGTGGTTTATAGTCATTACCTCTGTTTTACGCATGCTAATTTTCATGTTGTGTTCCTTACATACTTCGTTTAGACTATTAATGTGCACATGTAATTCTGCTTCTAATTTTACTATTATTACTTGATCGTCCACAAATAGGAGTTCTTTAATGGTACAATTTGCCGTTGGTTCTTCTTTTGTGCTCTGGTCATCTTGCGGTGTTTGGCTGGTTCTTTACATATGCTGTCTATATAGGTTATGAACAAGAGGACGGACAGGACACAATCCTGACAAACTCTGAATCTTATGTTGAAGGGTTCTGAGTGTCCTCCATTTGTTCTTACAGTGCATTCACTGTTGTTGTTTAAGCTTCTACATAGTTTGTTAGATGTGTACTCACTCCATATCGTTTAATGATTTCCCACAGCTTGTTTCTATCTACTCTATCAAATGCCTGTTCTTAGTCGACAAAGGCTAAGTAGAGTGTTTAATTAAATTCGATTGATTTTTCTATTAGTTGTCTAAGAGCAAAGATGGCATCAGTGCATCCTTTGTTTTTTGTAAATCCAAGCTGTGTTTCGCTTAGCTGAGGTTCTATTGAAGGTCATATTCTTTTCTCGAGAATGTTGCAACATATTTGTGCAGTATGACTCAAAAGGGAAATGCTTCTGTATTGTTTGCAGTCTCTTTTACTGTCTTTGTTTTTCCAAACTGAGATAATTATGGCGCTTCCCCAGTCTCTTGGCGTCTGTTGTTCTACATAAACATGGTTAAATAGTCTATGTAGTCATGCTTTTCCTACTTCTCTTGCTGCTTTGATTTGTTCATTTGGCACGTAATCTTGTCCCGCTGATTTATTAAATGGGGCTAATCTGATGGCTTCTATAATTTCTTCTTTCAGTATGTCTGGTTCTAGTTCTTCTGTGGCATCTGTATCGGTTTCTTGAATTCCTGTGACACCTGATGGAATCTTGAGAAGTTGTTCGAAGTACTGCCTCCATCTTTTTAGGATTTGTTTTTGTTCACTTATCGGTTCTCCTTTTTCGTTGTTAATTATTTCAGTTGGGTCAAAGGGATCTGCTCTAGTTCTCGCTGCACTGATCGTCTTGTAGAAGTTTCTAGTTGCCTCCTTGTAGTTTTTATTTAGGGTTTGTCCATATTCCTCCCAGTTTTCTTTTCTCTCTGTATGTCTTCTTGCTATTATTTATTCTATATTCGTAGAAAAAGAGAGATATTTGTCCCTTTCCCCAGAAATCTCTGGTATTTACTGAGGCTGGGCCATCCCAACAATCCGCTGTTGTTTACCTCTTTGCTGGGTGCTCAGTCTGGCAACTGTGGAAGTTAGCCAGTGTACTGTCCACTATGTCACCATGCTCCTCCAAGACAGGGTCTATATACAATAAACGCGTATACATTTCATTCTCTGTATATACTACACACGCGTATATAAATCATTCTCCATATACTGTACATGCTCGCATTCTTTCTGTCTAGTTTATCATATACTTCACTATGAAACATCAAACGTGTACAACTCGCTGTTTTTTTTAAAAATATGTTTTACGGTAAACGCATACAACTCAAAAGCATGTAATGTACACTCAATGACTGTAGACAGGGTGAATGTAAACCGATGACTGTACACAGAGTGACTGTAAACCGATGACCGTACACAGAGTGAATGTGAACCGAATAACTGTAAACTTGATGAATGTAAATGGAATGACAGTAGACTAAGTGAATGTAAGCCGAATGATTGTACAATGATTGAATATACGCTGAATGCAAGTAGACCAAAGGAATGCATACTGACAAAAATACACAGCACACATCTAAACGGTGATACTTACGGCGTCATAAGGGCTACATAGACTGGCCGCTTGGTCCAGCTCGTCGGATACCATAACGAAACGGCGTTCAACTATTTACCATACACACTGCACCACCAGAAGTACCTATGTTCAGAGTGACACCTAATTTCATGAACTGGCAACTAACTAGGCGCGTACTGTAACCCGTCAAGACGAATTCACTAAAAACGACCTCTAGCAAGATCAGTCAGCGTGCAGTAACTGTCTGTGGCTACATGAACTTGAGACTGGCACAACTAGAAGTCATATATACAATGTCATGTCAACACACAATGTCATGTCAAAACACAATGTCATGACAGCACACACAGGCACATTATCATTGTGAATCACGCTGGAGCTGTCAGAGCCAGGTCTATCGGTGTTCTCAGTTGTCGCAGCACAGGATGTCTAAGTCAATGTGCATGTGTCACAACGCAGGTTAAGTATAATCCTAAATGGGCAAGGATGATCCCTGTTGAACCATTAATAACCACAGTTTAAAATGTGTAGTCATAATCCGAGCCATCGCTTCTACTAGAGAACTGTGTTGAGTCATATATGGATCCACGTGGTTGGTGTGTAGGTCATGGCATAGCCGCCTGTAGCAAGGCGCCACAACCACGTCCTCCGGAGTTACAGTGTCCATAGTGGCTATGGGACAATCCGTGCTTGATAGTGACGCTATGCACTCAGTGAATCCCCCATTGTCCCCTCTTTTAAATCACACGCATGGGTCTATGATATGACTTCCACTTACACGCTCCAGACAGGCATATCTTGGCTATAGCTAGGGGAATCGTGCCTATTGTTGCGTACATCTTGGCTGAAGCAACTGAAGTCACCCCTATTGTCAACTATATCTTAGCTGTTTCCTAGATTAGACTATTGTCTCGTATATATTATATACTTCAACATATACTTGCTTGTTATCACATTTAACTTGACTATAGACACATATAATTGATTACTGTCATTCAAATCTTGACTATTGATACATACATTTGGTATTTGCCACGTATATCTCGGCTACATCCACTCAAAACTTGGCCGTTGTGTGTGTGTGGGGGGGGGGGGGGGGGGGGGGGGGGGGGGAGGAGTTGCGTCTGCTCGCGTTGAACTCAAGTGTAGTCCATGCACATGATGCTACCTGTAGTGCACTGGACTGCTGTTTTATGTCAAATATTGTCAGTTAATCTTGGCTGTCGACACATATCTTAGCTTTTGCCACGTATATCTTAGCTTTTGCCACGTATATCTTGGCTGTCGACACATATCTTAGCTACTGTGTTTATCTTGGGTATAGCCACGTCAGTTGTGGCGTTTGTCATGTGTATCTTTGCTGTTGTATGTCTTAACTATGTTCCGCCTACTATTATACGAACACCAAGACAGGAGGGGAAGAAACGAACACACCACGCGTTTGAATTTATGCATTTGAAAAGCTAGGTTGGTAAAAGATAAACTACAATGCACTATCTAGAAATAGGAAAGTTTATTGTGCGATCTTCTTTAAGCAGAAAGGTGTGAGATTATCCAACTAAAATGGTTGAGCTGGTGATACTTCAGGCAGAGACAACATGTCTGTTGAGTAAACCAAGTTAACATATTCTAATATTCTCCCCACCGGCGTTAACAGTAGGCTAAGGGCAACTTGAGTTCTGTAATAGTAACATTAATCTGTCATTAATGTTTCTGAAAATGTGGTGGTTTTCGTACCACTGCTGGTGTTGCCCAGAGAACTAAGGTGAGTGAACACCTGACCTACAACAGTAGCCACGAAGGACACACGAACTCAGATTTTTACCTCATGTCCGATAAATAAAACCTTTATCCTTATCATGAAATGCGAACCCCAGTCTCCTATCTGAGGTGGTGATATGTTAACAGTTCGGCCACTCACGCTTATATTTAAAAATAACTCAGATTATTTAACAATAACATGGCACAGCAGTACAATGTCATTATTATTATTATTATTATTATTATTATTATTATTATTATTATTATTATTATTATGTGATCAAACAACAATAAAACTGACTTCAACGTTGGCAATTTTAACAAAATACAACACTAGAACTTACTTAACGTTGGCAATATTGACAAAACACCACAACACAAGAACTGACTTCAACGCTGACAATTATACCTATAGCAATGCGTCAATGCTAACTAAACACACCAGGTTCTAAACGTAACCGTTGTAAATCCAAACAAAGTTGAGTTAACTGAAGCATACAGTCGCACCTGTACAGGTGAAGTGGAAAACTGTCACTGTGTGCATGAATCAATAGCCCTGGCAGCTGTATAGGCTGGCCGAGTCGGTGATGTCAGGTAGCTGCACCTCCAGCTCAAGTAATTGCTCCAAGTCACCTCCACAGACACGCAGGCACCAATCTTCATTGGCGAAACACGCACTGCGTGATATGTTGCTTGAAATAATACATGGGCCAAGAAACTAGAGTTTTAAGTAACACAGGCCTAGCTTGTGTTGGCAATCACGTCGAATTTACATCTACAGCCAACAGAGGCAGCCTAGTCTAGTTAACGCAACCTTCAACCAAACCAATTTGACCATGGAGTCAATTCAAAGACCGACAGTCCAGACATGCCGTGATATAATATCGTGGGGTCACAGGCGTGCGAGTAGGACATCAACACATGACAGGCAGGGGTCGGGGTAGAGGATATAATAACATGAAACGGGTAATACAGAATTAACCCTATCTATGGCAAGACAGCGTGAGTTCATTGGTTTTTTCACACATCTTTTTCTCCACTGTCTAGCTGGGGTCGTTGTTGCATGCGTGGGTTAAACATACATGTGTGGGTTAGACAGTTATACAATAAATTGTTTGGCACAGAAGTGCCACACTTACAACTATTTAGGGCAGAAGAAGTGTCATACCCGATATACAAGGCAACTAACTGCTTGCGACAGAAACGTTAGAATAAAGACAGGCACGCGCTACAGCGTTTGAAACTAACTGGAACACACAGTCATACTTCACACAGTCATACTGGTAATGAAGTGGGTCAATATCAGGTCAATATCTTTAAACCTGTTGTCCCCATATAGTGAAAATATATTAAATATAAACGACATGAGCAAACAACCTCAATGGTTCGGAACGCTGAAGAAGAAGAAGAAGAAGAAGAAGAAGAAGAAGAAGAAGAAGAAGAAGAAGAAGAAGACATGAGAATAATCGCCATTGATGTATGGAGGAATCGCCATTAGGGGTATGGAGGAATCGCCATTAGAGGTTTGGAGGAATCGCCATTAGAGGTTTGGAGGAATCGCCATTTGAGGTCCGGCGGACTGGCCTGGAGACCGTGGCCTGTGTATACATATGGCGTTTTAACTGATTAAATGCCACGGGATGATTAATCGTCTTAAGCAAATTCCCGCATCTGCTTATATCGCCGAAATGTCACTGCGTTATAACACAACATGTCTGCTACCATATTATATAATATATCATATTATAATATGATCTTTGTACATGGAAAAATGACAAGGTAATACAAGACAATTTTAACATAGAAGTAATGAACAGATTTGATACATTGTCTGATCTAGAGATCTTATTTAAAGCTGTGGATGATCAATGGAAAACGTTGAAGAATTCAATCAGTTTGTCTGCATAAACAACTATACCAAAATTAAAGAAAGTAGGTCGTAAGAAATTGATGACTGCAGAAATGTTACGACTAATGGAAACAAGATGGCACAATAAAAAATAACCCTGACACATATGAAGATTCACAGAAAAGTCAGAACATTATGTAAAGAGGCAAAAGAAGCATGGCTTGAGAAAAATTGCTTTGATATTGAAATACATCACAACATTAAAATTACCAAATTAATGCACAAAAGACATCAGAAGTTTACTAATAAAAGAACACAAACAGTATGCCCGAAAACAAAAGATGGAAAAATAATAATAGAAAAAGATAAGATTTGCATGCATGGTCAGATTATGTGAAACACCTTTATGATGATACAAAAGAAGCAAGTATGACATTCGGAATAATAATGAAGGACCATCAATTTTGAAGATGGAAGTTAAAAATGCTCTTAACTCTGGTCCAGACAACATCACAACAGAAATTATAAATGCTTTAGAAGAATATGGAATAGACCAAGACACCAGACTGCTGACCAACATCGAACAATTGGTATAATGAGCAACATAGCGAAGATTTTGCTAAGAATTATCATGCAAAGAGTTAGGAAGAAAATACAACCTGAAATAGGGGAAGGACAATGTGGGTTTGTAGAAGGCAAGGGTACAGTAAATGCTGTGTATATGCTGAGAACATTAATTTTACGTTCTATAGAAGTAAACAAAAACCCACATCTTTGTTTTATTGACTACAAAAATGTTTTCGATAAAGTAAGACATGTCAAAATGATGATCAGGATGCTTTCAGATCTACAAATTGATGGAAAAGACCTTAGACTTGTTTTTTTTTAAAATAACATATATTGGAAACAACAAGCTGCCATAAAGATTGATATTGAAGTATCTCAGAGTATATCAGCCTTTTAAGAGAGGTGTGAGACAGGGATGTGTAATGTCTCTAGATCTTTTTTTCCCCCTTTATAGTGAAAATATTTTCAGAAATGTAGAAGATATGAAGGGAATCATCATTTGGGGACGTAACATCAATACGATCTCCCTGGCGTAGGGGTTAATGTCTTTCTTCTTCATCCCGTATATTCTCGTAAGCAACGCAGCTGCGCGAGATTCGGTAGCGAATCGCACCGCGTTGGTTCTTACGGGGGTATGTGAGCCGGTCGCTCAGAAAGCAATGGCAAACTACTGAGTGTAATTTTGTAGCACATGCTCTGAGGTTTACGCTGTTGCTGGGAAAGATGCTGGTGTTGACTGCAACGTCCTGTAGGGGATATGCAACTTTAAAAACAAAATCAATAACAATAGATATCCATCTATCCATCATGTGCCATGCCGGAAAGCGTGGGCGGTCATGACTCGCCATGTCAATCGATCACCACAGTCGTGGATCAGCTCAGTGTTCCTGTCTCGACCATGCCATGTGGCCAAGCCATCCAGATATTTTCCTCTCGGTCTTTCCCTTGGTCTGTTCCCTTCGATCTTGCCAGTTGTCACCAAGTTCTCCAATTTATTTCATCTCATAACATGTCCAAAAAATGTTGACTGTCTACGTCTAATCTCTCTAATAAATTTACGATTTTCATTTGTTTCCTGCTGTACCTGGTCATTGGTTTTTTTCTGTCTGTCCATGGTATTCTTTGCATTCTCCTCAGAAACAACATTTCTACAGCCATCAGATATTTTTCAGCTTGACTTCTCATTTCCAAGTTTCACATCCATACAAAAGAACAGGTTCTATGTATCCCCTCAACACTCTTTTTCTCGTTTCAGTTGACATATTTTTCTTGGTCAGAATGTTTTTCATCTTGCTAAAGGCTACTTTCGCCATGGCGATTCTTGTTCTAATCTCTTCAAGGCATCTCCCATCAGATGTTATGACTGTTCCGAGATAATTGTACCGATTCACTTGTTGAAGAATATTCCCATTTACTTGTATATTACATTGTGATACTTCGTTCTTCCTAGTGACGACCATAATCTGTGTCTTTTTGCAATTTAATTCTAACCCCAGTTGCTCACTGTGTGCAACAACCGCATCTACTAATTGTTGCAGATCCTGCTGATTGTCTGCAATCAATACTGTATCATCTGCATATCTAATGTTATTGATGTTTTGTCCTCCAATGATGATTCCATTTATATCTTCTACATTTCTGAAAATATTTTCACTGTATATGGAAAATAAGATTTGGAGACATTACACATCCCTGTCTCACATCTCTCTTAATAGGCTGATATTGTCCAACTTCATTATCACTCCGTGTGGCAGCTTGTTTTTTTCCAATATATATATATATGTTTTTTTTATAAGTTTAATGTCTTTCCCATCAATTTGTAGATCTGCAAGCATATCTACCATGTTGACATGTCTAACTCTATCGAAAGCCTTTGTGTAGTCAATAAAGCAAAGATCTTTGTTTACTTCTATAGAACGTTCAATAACTAATCGCAGTATATACACAGCATTTACTGTACCCTTTCCTTCTACAAATCCACATTGTTCTTCCCCACTCTTTGCATGATAATTCATAGCAAAATTTTCGTGATGTGACTCATTATACTAATTGTTCTATGTTGATCACATTCCAAGGCTCCTGATTTCTTTGGGATTACAATAAATACAGAATTACATTATTCAGAAGGTATAATGTGTTCAGCACGTCTGGTGACTTGATCTATTCCATATTCTTCTAAAGCTTTAATAATTTCTGTTGTGATGTTATCTGAACCGGGGGTCTTGCCAGCTTTCATATATTTAAGAGCATTCCGAACCTCTATCTTCAAAATTGGCGGTCCTTTATTATTATATCGAAAATCATACTGTTCCTCTCTGTTATCATCATAAAGGTTTTTCACATAATCTGACCATTCATGTAGAATCTGATCTGTTTCTATTACGATTTTTCCATCTTTAGTTTTTAGACAGCCTGCTGATGTTCTTGTTCTTTTATTAGTAAATTTCTTAATTCTTTCGTGTACTAATTTGGTATTTTGACTGTTGTGTTGTTTTTAAATTTCTATGCAATTTTTCCCAAGCCATGCTTCTTTTGCCTCCTTACATAATATTCTGACTAGTCCATGAATTTCTTCATATTTGGCAGGATTATTTTTGTTGAGGCTTCTTATTTCCATTAGTTGTAAAATTTCTTCAGTCAATTCATTTTTTACGATCCACCTTCTTTAATTTTGGAATAGTTGTTTCTGCAGCCATACTGATTGAATTCTTCAACATTTCCCATTGATTATCCATATTTTGAAATAGGATCTCTAGATCAGACATTATAACAAATCTGTTCTGTACTTCCATGTTGAATTTGTTTTGTATTTCCTTGTCATTACTCAATGTACACAGATCATATTTAGTGTTTCCTGTTATATACTTGACTTTATTTAACTTTACCCTCAATGTACCTCTAAGTAATCTGTGGTTACTATAACAATCAGCACTGGGAAACTGTTTTTGCAATTGTTAATGCATTTCGAAACCTTCCGCTAAATCAAAATGTAATCAATCTGGTTTCTAATCCTGCTATCAGGACTCCTCCATGTCCATAATCTTCTAGGGTGTTGTTTAAACAAGGTGTTTCCCACAATCATTTCCTGCTCTTTTGTCCACTCTGCAAGTCTTATCCTCTTTCATTTCTCTCTCAAAAACCATGGTTTCCTACTGAGTATCTATCACCTTGATTTCCTACTTTTGCATTGAAGTCCCCTATTATGATGTTTATTTCTGAATTTTTACATTTCTTTAAAGCAGACTCTATGTCATTATACAATTTCTCTACACTATCTTCACTGAATTCTCCTGTTGGGGCATATATTTGAATAACGATTGCGCTGAAAGATATGCGGACAATATATTATTGATTACAGACAATGAGCAGGATGTACCACATTTAGTAGATGTGGTTGTTGCACACAGTAAACAACTAGGGTTAGAATTAAATTGTAAGAAGACATCGATTATGGTCGTCACTAGGAAGAAGGAAATACCACAATGTAATATACAAATAAGTAAATAGGAATATTCTTAACCAAGTGAATCGGTACATTTATCTCGGAACAGTCATAACATCTGATGAGAGATGTCTTGAAGAGACTAGATCAAGAAACGCCATGGTGTAGGTAGTCTTTTGCAAGATGGAAAGCATACTGACCAATAAAAAGATGTCATTTACAATGAGAAAAAGAGTGTTGAAGTGCTACACAGAAACTGTGCTTTTGTATGGATGTGAAGCGTGGACAATGAGCAGATATGTAAATGTTTAATTGTAATACTTCATCACTGTGATGCAAACCTGAGCTTGAAATTATGGTATTGCATAGAGTGATGCAAATGATGCTATCAGCTATCCAGAGCATTGATGTGTACAGTTATGAGCTGTATAAGTTTAGAAATTGGAGCTGTGCATACCAACTTGTAACACGTGTAGACATTGGAGCTGTGCATAGCATCTTGTAACAATTGTAGGCCTTGAAGCTATGCATCCTACCATGTAACAAGTGTAGACATTGGAGCTGTGCATACCACCTTGTAACAAGAATAGCCATTGGAGCTGTGCATACCACATTGTAACAAGTGTAGACATTGGAGCTGTGCATACCACCTTGTAACAAGTGTAGACATTGGAGCTGTGCATACCACCTTGTAACAAGTATAGCCATTGGAGTTGTGCATACCACACTGTAACAAGTGTAGACATTGGAGCTGTGCATACCACGTTGTAACAAGTGTAGACATTAGAGCTGTGCATAGCACCTTGTAACAAGTGGAGATATTGGAGCTGTGCATATCACCTTGTAACAAGTGTAGACATTGGAGCTGTGCACACCACCTCGTAACAAGTGTAGACATTGGAGCTGGAAGTGAGCGGAACCAGAACCGGTAACTCTGAAGATATGTTCCACATACAGACGACCAGTCAATCATCATACATGCCACCGCCTAGTTCAATTATGTATAAATGGGTTTGTGTTTACGAAACTTACTCCTAAACCTTGAGTATATTTATATTTTCTATGTTGGTACTGTTGTCAGTAAAGTAAACATATCATGTTAGCACGTAAACACAACACAAACCGCCAGAATCTCCATGGTTATGGTTCCTTTGACCTCCGTCTTTTTAACACAACAGTGGGAAAGCTAAGTAATGTAGAGAATAGATTCACAGGTTGGGATTTCCTGATTATACTGTCTGTTTAGAAGTCTCTTTTCTTTGCCACATGAAGTCTTCTGACAGCAGTATTTTCTTAGTTGTCATCATACATCTTTCTTTTTAACTGGAAACTTTGTAAGTATTCTTCATGTTGTCTTCTTAGGCCGACAGTGTTGTAAGAAAGGCTCGTTAATTATAAACAAGAAGACATACTGGGAGAAAGGAGGCTATACAAACAGAATATGTGGAGGCCGAGCCTGAACGGAATGTTATACAAACAGCGTTATCCAAATGGAAGGGCCAATTATGTCCTGGGGTGTTATTTCTTGGCAGATGTTTTCTTCCTAGTGGGGGATTAGGACAACACGCCCCATATTCCTGCAATGTTATTAAATATTTAAAATGTTTAGGAGATAAGCTGCTTGCCCGTGGGAATGGATGTCCACGGTTTATAAACTTAATGTATATTCTAGAAGAGGGTCAGTTGAGAATTATGTGCTAGTAAGCTTGTTGTGATTTCAGTTGGATTGACCTGAAAGGGGCCGTCTATACCAAGGTGGTAGTTTGTTCGTCTACACAGTTTGTGCCTATACAGGGTACATCCGTGTCATTAATATTGAAGTCACCAGTGAGGACTGATGGATCTCACCTTTCTACTGCAGTGAAGAGTGAAGACCTGAAATCAGGCACTGACTGCTCAGAGCTCAACTGTACCATCCAAGCCTTTTTTGACAGCTGAGTACCACACTTAAATGCATATTCAAATAGTCAAAAATGCTAAACCTTGGAATTGATCATTCACATTAAAAGAAACTAGAGATATACAACGACACCGCCCATTCTGTTAAGCCAGAGACAATACCCGGCAGTGGATTATTTTAGATTAACATTAAATGTCCTAGTAATTGTTGTGTAATTCAGAATGCATAGGCATTCTGCGCATATCACCCGAATCATCCATTATAATCTTTTAACTTTAACAAGGAGTTAGTTAATTTTTTTTTAATCAGAGTTACATGTGTGTAAAGGTGTTAAACAATAGTGAGATAGCGCTATAACGCTATCTGGGGGGGGGGGGGGCTGCAGAACAGGAGAGCTGTGTAGCAGGGATGCTACTAGTCTTCAGTCATACTAGAGTGAGCGTACTCCTCTCTGAAGGCAGTGCCTTTCCTGTGCTCTCTTGGCCTTCTACTAGGGAACCCTACAATATTTGACTGATCCAATACTAGGGAGTCTTGCGAGCCATTTCTAGTTTTCAATTAGTAGTCGGCAACCACTATCTGGGGATATTTAACTTAACATACCACATCACATTATGAGGAAAAATAAGTTTTAGAACACAGTGACAGTTGACAAACTTGACGGGAAAAGGTCAAGAAGAAGACAAATAGATAAATGCATGAATGGTTTGGCCAAATAGCATAAACGAGACAAGAACGCCTCACATAGAACTCTTCGTTTATCGACGTGGCACATGATGATGGCTGTTTGGAGCTGAAGACGGAAATGATAGCAACAAACGCGATGCTCCCTTTAAAGGCAAGGGCTAAACACGTCATCTTGCAACAAAAACATAGCAACAGGATGTGCAGAAATAGACATCAATTTCTCAGCTGTACCTGGGTACACGGAGTCTACGGCCACAAACCATCACAACAGAATCAAGGCAATCTAGTGTGACAGTGAACACACTTTGATCAGCGGGTCGAGACGGAGGAGTAGGTGAGGGGGACACTCTGCAAGGATTGATGTGTAGTAAAGCCGACAGCGGAGTTGTGTGTGGGAAAGCTATGTTAACTTGGTGTGTGGGGATTGCGTGTCGTTTACAACCGATCTTCAGTGGTAGGCGGAGGCTCGGACTCGCCTGCGCTATCTTCACAAAACAAGTGTCCTGTGATGCAGAATACAAATAAACCAGCTCAGGCGAAATTGTAAATTCTTCTGCGACTGAGGTTTGCTATGAGTCTATTCCGACGTTGGGTGACGAACGGGGCGGTTCACTTGAGGTCTCAACCTGTTCTCCTGATTTACAAGGGTCCATCCTGTGGCTACGCGTTCGATACACAACTGCGGGCGTTGATTTTCAAATGATGGTATGAGTGCCGGTCGTTGAGAAAACATTGAGATGCTACTGAACGTAAACTTGCCAAGAAATCACAGCCAAATCATGCTGGATTGATTGCGATGTCCTGTGAATGATATGCAACTACTCTACCCCACCCCGTGGGCCAGATTTCCTCTCTTGACCTGGCCAAGTCAGGGCAGTCTTGTAGCACATGTTCTGAGATTTGCATTGCTGCTGCCAGTTGTAGCACATGCTCTGAGATTTGCCTTGCTGCTGCCAGTTGTAGCACATGCTCTGAGATTTGCGTTGGTGCTGCCAGTTGTTGCACATGCTCTGAGATTTGTGTTGGTGCTGCCAGTTGTAGCACATGCTCTGAGATTTGCGTTGGTGCTGCCAGTTGTAGCACATGCTCTGAGATTTGCCTTGGTGCTGCCAGTTGTAGCACATGCTCTGAGATTTGCCTTGCTGCTGCCAGTTGTAGCTCATGCTCTGACATTTGCCTTGCTGCTGCCAGTTGTAGCACATGCTCTGAGATTTGCTTTGGTGCTGCCAGTTGTAGCACATGCTCTGAGATTTGCCTTGCTGCTGCCAGTTGTAGCTCATGCTCTGACATTTGCCTTGCTGCTGCCAGTTGTAGCACATACTCTGAGATTTGCCTTGGTGCTGCCAGTTGTAGCACATACTCTGAGATTTGCCTTGCTGCTGCCAGTTGTAGCACATACTCTGAGATTTGCCTTGCTGCTGCCAGTTGTAACACATGCTCTGAGATTTGCCTTGCTGCTGCCAGTTGTAACACATGCTCTGAGATTTGCCTTGCTGCTGCCAGTTGTAGCACATACTCTGAGATTTGCCTTGCTGCTGCCAGTTGTAACACATGCTCTGAGATTTGCCTTGCTGCTGCCAGTTGTAGCACATACTCTGAGATTTGCCTTGCTGCTGCCAGTTGTAGCACATGCTCTGAGATTTGCCTTGGTGCTGCCAGTTGCAAGTGGCAGTCAATTTGACGTTTGCTGGCTTTGAACTCAAGCGTACTCCATACCCTTGTTACTACTTCTAGTGCACTGAACTGAGTTTTGCGTGTGCATTAGCTTTCCCTATTACCAGTGTCCATCGCCATCAGGCGAACCCACGCCATTTTAGTCCAACTGACCGGTGTAGGGTTGAACCCGTTACCTCGGCATCAGTACACTAGAAGTTCAAGAGCGAGTGCTCTTATTCATTCCATAAGGCCCATTCTGTGGAGTGTGTGCTCTGAGTCCACAATGTCCTGCTCTGCCCAACTCATGCATGCTGCCATTTATGAAGTTATAACTAAACCCGCACATTGACAAGCTTCAAACCAAGACAGGGTAGATATGGTGCAGGCAGAAAACACTGTTCTAACCAACCATGCGTGAACAATCTTGCTGGACACCAATTAACTGCGATCATGTGACGGGTGCGGGCAGTCCAGACGTGGATGATAGACGCCTATCGTTTTATCTCCAGAAATGAAAAGGACTGAAGGGCAACACTGAGGCAAATATACAATGAATGAAATAAAAACAAAACAGAAAGTGGAATTTATCAATTTTACAATAACACAATCACAAGTGACAACTGAGAGGTTGCGGTTAGACACCTTCGTCGTCGGGTACAAAAACAAATAATCCCTGGCAACTATTCACTCACTCACTACCTCACACTCACTCACTCACTCACTCACTCACACACGCGCGCGCGCGCACACACACACACACACCCACACCTACTATAAGAGTCACTTTGCTGCGGTGTGGCGTAGTTGGTAAAGTGTAAGCTAAGGCGCAACCAGCGTTGGGGATTGGGGGATGGTCAATCTATATAGGGAAGACATGATTCGAATGTACTTACCGCCAAGATATTGTACAGAACTGAGAATGACAGAGGCGTGAGGAAAATTTGATTTTACAAACAACAAAAAGGCGAAAGAGATCGTGAGGCTTTGGAATCCCACCTCATGTTTGCGTTAAGAAGGTTACACGCGGTGATCGAATCATCAGCCCAGTATATTGGTTCGCATATCCTATTACAGGACATCACTGTCAACATCAGCATCTTTCAGCTGATTGTTGAATTCTTGGCCAGATTACGCTCAGTAGTTTGCCATTGCTTTCTGAGCGACCGGCTCACATTCCCCATAAGTTACCGACGCGGAGAGAACCGCCACCGATTCTCACGTCACGTTATTCATGAGAGTATACAGGATTACGGAGAAAGTCGCTAACCTCTAGGCCAGGGAGACCGGCAAATGTCTGATTACATCAATAATTATACTAACAGCATGCCGCAGTTTCATAATGGATAATATAAAGGAGGGAGGAGTGGAAGTGGGAGTGGGGATAATACGAAAGCAAGGGTTAATAACACCAACATATCGCAAGTAATGGTTCTCATCATCATCATTATGTACCTTGCGAAATAGCCCAGATGTTGTTTCTCCACAAACCTTGGACACCGGTGTGCCGAAAGAGTTCTATTGAAGATATCCCTCCATGCCACCGTCTCAGTCCATCTAGCATAATTTATTTCTGTTGATGATTCCCTCCATGCCACCGTCTCAGTCCATCTAGCATCGTTTATTTCTGTTGATGATTCCCTCCATGCCACCGTCTCAGTCCATCTAGAATCATTTATTTCTGTTGATGATTCCCTCCATGCCACCGTCTCAGTCCATCTAGCATCATTTATTTCTGTTGATGATTCCCTCCATGCCACCGTCTCAGTTCATCTAGCATCATTTATTTCTGTTGATGATTCCCTCCATGCCACCGTCTCAGTCCATCTAGCATCATTTATTTCTGTTGATGATTCCCTCCATGCCACCGTCTCAGTTCATCTAGAATCATTTATTTCTGTTGATGATATCCCCACATGCCACCATCTCAGTCCACCCAGCATCATTTCTCTCTGTTGATGATATCCCCCCCCCCCTCCCTCAGCATAATTTCTCTCTGTTTTTTATATCCCCCCATGCCACCGTCTCAGACCCCCCCCCCCCCCTCCCCCGCATCATTTGTCTCCGTGTACCTCTGCCTTTTCTACCACTGCATGCCCTGTCCTCGCGTTATCCAATGGCTCTATTCTCAACACATTATCTTAAATGTTACGTATGATGTTCTACTTTCATTAGCCTCTTCTTGGCATGTGTTAATTACCCTGGCAGTCTAAAGTGATGAACTCGACCGTTCTGTGGAGGTTCTCTGTAGCCACATACAACCTGGAGTTTAGTGTTAATTCAATAGGCCTGTCTTGGCTAGCGTAGCAGGAGAGTCTTCTAGAACATGTCATGCAGTGTGTATGCCAGGCCCACAATTTATTTATATGTAACTAAGGAAGTAGTCAAAACGGAAGTAATCACACAATGAATCTGTGTGAGACAGACAGACTAGGGCGCTAGGCCTATGCATTCAGATCGTCATGTCCCCTACTGAGGTGTCGAATGTTTGTTACTGGCCCTAAGTCATCATTGCGTTGATTCTCTATCACTTGTTTCTGTACTTTTCTGACAGCCTGGATATCTCTTTTTTTTTTTTCCTCCTTGATTAATTTTATTATCTTCTTGTTCACATTATTATGTCTTTTGCAAATGTATCTGTCGTTTCACTTCCGGACATTCCGCCATTGGTTGGTGCTCATTTTCGGCATATGTCGCTTTCTGCATCCTTTAGGTATATATAAATCATATATACAGTTTTCACTATAGCTGTCAGAGCTAGCGTTATAAATCATATATAGGCCTACAGTTTGCTCTATAGTTGTCAGAGCAGCTGTTATACATCATACATGCAGTTTACTCTATACTGCGTAACTGTAGTTATAATAAATGGTATAACTGCGTAATAAAAAATGTGTAAAGGATAACTGCGACACAATTTGCCAGTGAAATATAATTTGTCTCACAGCGGTGGCCAGGGCATGAGACACAACAGGTGTGTGCACAGCTATTCCAACAGGATTTGCTGCTGAATCATATGTGTAGGCGTGATACCATGATAGATCAGGATATTTTTCCTGTATCGCGATTTATGTAGCGGTTGTATTTTGCACTTTATTGTTCTGGTTTCCGAGTTGTGACACCACTGATTGAAGTATTTAGAATAGAGTGAGAGTTAGAAGTGTTGTCCTCACAGGTTTAAGATCCTATGTTTTGCCTGTTTCCCCGATGGACAAAGCTGTTTGTAGCCGTCACATTACCAGATCAGTTAGCTATGTCTTCCTTTGATGCAGTGACTTACTGTTGTACTTTCCATTTGGGCCAGAGCTGTTGCGTCTCGCCTGAAGTAGTTCAGCAGCATTTTGTATCGGCGTAGTCATCACGGCACCCGTAATTAGTCTAAGAACTGGATAATGAACCTTCTATAGTGACTACATATGCGTATTTGTGGCAGATGACTATGCCGCAGAGCCAGACTTCAAGCCATACACTGTACAATCATTTGTAGAGTTCCTTAACAATGTACAATCATGTGTAGAGTTCGTTCATTTGATCTTCCCTAATAGAACTGGTTAGTTTTTTTAGCAGGCCTAGTCGTCTCGTGGCCTCTCCTGTCGCACCTTCAATGCCATCTCCAACGGCTATACATGACAAGCGCTGTGCTTTCCTTCTCCAAACACGACGCCCTACCTCGCCCCACCGCCCGTGCTGCATTAAACAAATTAACATATGGAATACAATCAAACCAACCGTGGTATTCCTGGGATTTTGCTGTGGTTGTCTGACCTCACCTCCAGGCTACAGGCAATGCACTTACTGTTCAGCAATATATGTATATGTATATGTATATTCTACAATATAGTGTATCATTTTCTCTGTGATCCTTTATGTCGCACCAGCCTCCAAAGGCACTCCATATCAATGTTGTCTGTCATGTGCCTTTATCAAATGAGACTCCTGGGGGTCGTTGCTGGAGATACGGAGTTTGTGCACTGAGTGACGCTTTTGGCAGGCCGTCCTGTGGAAAGAGACCGATTCATGTGGGATAAAAACACGCTGCAGTGAAGTCCATCATCTCGCCTTTTAAACCAGCGATTAAGTTCTGACACAAGAATAACGAGAGCCACGCCATCTGACACAAGGATAACAAGAACCACGCCTTCTGACACAAGAATAACAAGAGGCACGCCTTCTGACACAAGAATAACAAGAACCACGCCTTCTGACACGAGAAACACAAGAAGCACGCCTTCTGACACGAGAAACACAAGAAGCACGCCTTCTGACACAAGAATAACAAGAGGCACGCCTTCTGACACAAGAATAACAAGACGCACGCCTTCTGACACAAGAATAACAAGAAGCACGTCTTCTGACACAAGAATAACAAGAACCACGCCTTCTGACACAAGAATAACAAGAGGCACGCCTTCTGACACAAGAATAACAAGACGCACGTCTTCTGGACACAAACACAGGTGGAAGACATGACAGATTGGACACATACACAGGTGGAAGATATGACAGATTGGAAACATACACAGGTGGAAGACATGACAGATTGGACACATACACAGGTGGAAGACATGACAGATTGGAAACATACACAGGTGGAAGATATGGCAGATTGGACACATACACAGGTGGAAGACATGACAGATTGGAAACATACACAGGTGGAAGATATGGCAGATTGGACACATACACAGGTGGAAGACATGACAGATTGGACACATACACAGGTGGAAGATATGGCAGATTGGACACATACACAGGTGGAAGACATGACAGATTGGACACATACACAGGTGGAAGATATGGCAGATTGGACACATACACAGGTGGAAGACATGACAGATTGGACACATACACAGGTGGAAGATATGGCAGATTGGACACATACACAGATGGAAGACATGACAGATTGGAAACATACACAGGTGGAAGATATGGCAGATTGGACACATACACAGGTGGAAGACATGACAGATTGGACACATACACAGGTGGAAGACATGACAGATTGGAAACATACACAGGTGGAAGATATGACAGATTGGAAACATACACAGGTGGAAGATATGACAGATTGGACACATACACAGGTGGAAGATATGGCAGATTGGACACGCTCCGGTGGTTAATGTCAGGGCGTTCATAAATATGTACACATGGTATTGTTTGGCGCTCACAGGAATGCGAAGAAGGGAGGCTGCACTAGACTCTCAGTTATGCGTCCAAGTACATTTGTTCCTGCAGCGAGGCGCCTTTTTCATTTGAAGATGACAGGTTCGAATCCCGGCCGGTAACTATAGCTTTCAATTGTTATGTTGTCTAGTAGTCTCTACTTCCTTCTTCCCACTTCAATGAGCGCCAATCAATACATGTCTGTTTATTTATGAACAGTCTTAGAGGCCTCAAAGGGTTGCCCAATTGATATTAATGTCAGGGAGACTGTTTTGCTCTCTCTCTCTCTCTCTCTCTCTCTCTCTCTCTCTCTCTCTCTCTCTCTCTCTCTCTCTCTCTCTCTCTCTCTCTGCCGATAGCTGCGCTGAACAGCTTGATAGAGATGTGTGATGAGATAATCACTGCTGAGACGCGCACGTCAAGACGAGTGATGGATGCGACAGCCAGTACAGGCACACATATCACTGACCCGTTCATCTCCCACCGACTACGGTGTGCAGCAGGTAGTGAAAGCAACTGTCTATATAGGACAAGTCGGGCTCCGCGGTTTGACACCATGTACAGACTGTAAGCCGCCACATCGTGAAGGTCACAGACCGCACTAAGTTCGCATACTGACTGAACAGTTTGTTTTAGCAGACTTCAAGTTGTCGGAAACCGCCATGCTAGCCTCGTTTTACACTAAGTTAACGGTCGAAAGTTATAAGCATACAAACTATCCTGACCTGCCTGTATATATTGTCTGCCCGTCCGATTGCCTGTCAAACTTCCCTCTTTCCCCATTTCCCAGGCATTCGCATTGCTAGGTAACGCATACCAATATTTGAATACAGGTCTCGCAAATTCTCCTTAAACTAAACAAGAATACCAGGTGCTAACTAGATGCTACCCATGTTATTAAGTGTGATATTATTACCCATGTTGTTAAGTGTGATATTACCTGTGATACTTGCCACCCATGTTGTTAAGTGTGATATTACCTGTGATACTTGCTACCCATGTTGTTAAGTGTGATATTACCTGTGATACTTGCTACCCATGTTGTTAAGTGTGATATTACCTTTGATGCTTGCTATCCATGTTGTTAAGTGTGATATTACCTGTGATGCTTGCTACCCATGTTGTGAAGTGTGACATTACCTGTGATGCTTGCTACCCATGTTGTTAAGTGTGATATTACCTGTGATGCTTGCTACCCATGTTGTGAAGTGTGACATTACCTGTGATGCTTGCTACCCATGTTGTTAAGTGTGATATTACCTGTGATACTACCCGTGTTGTATGTGTCTGCTTCCAGATCGGCCACGGCTGATTTCGAACTCTCGGTCCGATATATTGGTGTACTATGAAACTGTCTTCAGTAACCCCTATGTCTCTGACCTCATCTAACATAAGAACAAGGGAAATAAGTTTCTCTAATCTGTCTTTCTATTCGGTATAGTATTACTTAAGATTATCTCCCTTGTAGCTGAAAACTACGCACTAACACTAACCGGTTAGTTATTAATCTTTAACATCTCAAATAACAGCTATTCATTTAGTGAAAGTTATTACAAACGAAAATTAAGGCAAAACAAAAAAACCCAATGCTAATAACTAATATGGAACCATCAACGTTGTTCCCCCAATGTAAAGAAATATACAAATTATGATCATGAATATGCTACATAAAAACAATTTACATATAAATTAGTTCTGTTCCAAATAAAGCATTTGGAATCTTTAGGATTGCACCGAGAGAAGAACACGAAGCCAGGAAAGGAACTGGATCACAGTAGATTTTAAAGCTGTGTTATGTGAAAAGTCCTGAGCATCCTACAGCAGTACTCACGATCGGATGTTTGGTCATGTTAACAGTTACCCATAATTACAGACTGCTGCCTACTCACCCCGCCATGCTTGACCAAGACCCATGAACTCGGACTGCATTCACGAAGACTTCAGTTATGAAGTTGTACCTCTTAATTACCCTACACACCCAAACATTTACCCCCCCCCCCCTTCCACCCACCCACACACACACACACACACACAACACAACACACACACACACACACACACACACACACACACACACACACACACACACACACACACACGGTACTCAGTTTTCTACAAAGGCTTCACTTGAAGACACCGACACCGAACGTCTTCTGTGATGTCGCAATCAGCACCTTAGGATTCATTTCTGAAACCATTAGCCTGCATCGATAGGTATTGAAGCGAGTGTTATTTCTTCTTCTTCTTCTTCTTCTTCTTCTTCTTCTTCTTCTTCTTCTTCTTCTTCTTCTTCTTCTTCTTCAGCGTTCCGAGCCATTTAGGTTCTTTGTTGCAGATACAATCCATCTCCATTCGTCTCTCTGGTTCACCTTCTCTTGACAGTAGTTGGTTCCAAGTGCTTGTGGGTCTATAATATATATATATATACACACACTAGCTGACCCGGCCCGGCTTCGCCCAGGTCCGGCCGGCCGGCCGGCCGCCCGCCCCGCCCGCACGTCCATCCATCCATCCATCCATCCATCCATCCATCCATCCATCCATCCATCCATCTATCTATCTATCTATCTATCTATCTATCTATCTATCTACCTACCTACCTGTCTATCTGTCTGTCTGTCTGTCTGTCTGTCTGCTTGTTTGTCTGTCTGTCTGTCTGTCTGACCAGGCCCGGCTTCGCCCAGCTCCTGGTGGGGGGCATCTCATTTAATTCATATAAGTAGTCATATAAGCTCCCGTTCCCGACTATCTGTCTGTCTGTCTATCTGTCTGTCTGACCCGGCCCGGCTTCGCCCAGCTCCTGGTGGGAGCATCTCATTTAATTCATATAAGTAGTCATATAAGCTCCCGTTCCCGACTATCTGTCTGTCTGTCTGTCTGTCTGACCCGGCCCGGCTTCACCCCTTCCCTGGTGGGGAGCATCTAATTTAATTCATATAAATAGTCATATAAGTTCCTGTTCCTGACTGTCTGTCTGTCTATCTATCTATCTGTCTGTCTGCCTGCCTGTCCGTCTCTCACTCCGTCTATTCCACCCTCTCTATCTATCAGGTCAGATTTATCTATCTATGTATCTATCTATTTATATAGCTTTCTATAGCCAGGGGACTTAACCTAAGATGTATCAATGCTACTAAAAGTTATGTCCCTTCACAGAATATTTCTTATGTCAAGTCATGTAATTACAAAATGAAATTTTAGTAAGTAAGTAGCCGATTTTACACTAAGAAACTATTACAGTCGGTTGCACAGGAATGAAAGGAAGACGTGTAGAAAATTTCATCTCAATCAGATGGACCGTTCGCGAACGCAGCAAATACATCCCCAACCACAAACATACAGTCTCTTGTATATATATATATATATATATATATATATATATATATATATATATATATATATATATATATATATATATATATATATATATATATATCTCTCCACCGTCTTCTTGGTCTACCTCAGGGTCTACGGTCATTTATTTCCTGAGAGTAAGCGAGATTTGTTTCCCTACTATCTTCAATTCTTTCTATATGCCCCAACCACTTTAGTCTATTAGCCTTCATGACACCAGTGATTGGCGGGAACTTAAACAGATCATAAATGTCTTTGTTACTTCTTCTTTTCCACTCTCCACTTTGTATATCCCTAATGGGTCCAAAGATGCGTCTAAAACTTTGTTCTCAAAGGTTTGTAGCAAGGCTTCGTCTCCTTTCCTTGTACTCCAGGTTTCAGAGCCATACAGCACAACTGGTCTGATCAGTGTTTTGTATATTGTGATCTTGGTGTTACGAGATAGCGCATTTGATTTTAGTAGATGTTGTAGTGCATAGTATATCTTATTTCCAGAATTGATTCTAGTTTGTATTTCTTCCCTTATGATGTTGGAGCAGTTGAAGATTGTACCCAGGTAATTGTATGTTTCCGTTCTTTTAATGATATTAACTATTTGTATGTGGCCAGAGTTTTTAGCCATTCCTTCTCTTGAAATTACCATATATTCTGTCTTATCTTGGTTGATAACCAGCCCCATCTGTTGGGCTTTTTCCTTTAAGTGAGTCAATAGTTCCAATGTCTTTTGTTCATTTTCCCCTATAATATATATATCATCTGCATAACCAAGCAGCTTGGATGTTCCTCCAATATCACATTCCTCCTTTACCTTCCTTACAACTTTTTCTAGAGCCAGATTGAAGAGTAGCGACGATAGTGCATCACCCTGTTTCAAGCTATATGTTATTTGGAAAGGGTCTGATTTCCTGTATTTATATGTCACTATATTATAAGTATCTTCCATGCATAGTCTGGTCATGTTGATTAACTTCCTTGGTATTCCAAATTCCTGCATAGCATTCCATAGACTATTCCTATGGACACTATCACTACCCTTTTAAAATCCACAAAAATTTTATGGAGATCTCTTTTATATTCCCAATATTTCTCGGCTATTTGTCGTAAGATGAATATCTGATCTATTGTTGATCTGTGTGTCTAATACCCGCCTGGTAGTCACATAATATGTCTTCTGAATATCGTTTTAGTCTATTTAGTAATACTGCGGATAGTATCTTATAGCTTGTGGACAGTAGTGATATTCCTCTATAATTTTCACACTGGAACTTGTCTCCTTTCTTAAAGATAGGTATCAATAATGACTCTTTCCAGTCATGGGGTAATTCTTCTGTCCTCCAGATGTTTATTATTAGTTCGTATAAGTTTAGATGTAATGCATGGCCACCCGCCTTTATAAATTCAGCAGCAATTCCATCAGCCCCAGTTGCCTTATTGTTAAGTGATAACATATAGGATTTCTTTAAATGCAATGTTCAAATTAATTTATTTGTTGTAGTAGTCTTCATATTTTTCTGAAATTTATTCTGAGTTGACTCCTTGTTTTCCGAATATTTTATTTCCACACACAGCCGGAAGTAGGATTTTGTTTCATTTCCGTTTTAAAGTTGTGTACAATTCTAACTGTTCGAATTTTATTAAAACAATGAGTATCAATAACATACGTAAGATTGAAGATGAATGCCGTGTTTTTAATGATGAATGGACAACTAAGTACTGTTTTATAAAAGTTGGTAGCAAATCAGTTTGCTTGTTGTGTCGTGAGTAAGTGGCTGTGTCGTGAGTAAGTGGCTGTCTTCAATGAGTACAATTTAAAAAGGCATTATCAAATAAAACATTCCGATTTCGTATACAATTTAACAACCAAGAGAGGGAAAGGAAATTCCTGGAGTTGATTAAAAATTTGGAGAAACAGCAAACTGTTTTCATTAAACAGTCTTCAATTCAAGATGCTGCAACAGAAGCTAGTCTTGTGCTATCACACAGAATTGTAAAACAGAACAAGCCATTTTCTGATGGCGAGTTCATCAGGGAATGTTTGCTAGATGCAGCAAACATTATGTGTCCAGAACAAAACAAACAACTGTCGTGTCCTCCTTTAAAGTGTCGTCCCTGGAGTGAGGAGAGTCAACACCCACATTATAATATTTTTCTTTCCTATCAATATCCTGGAGAATCCACCAGCTTCCGTCCAACACACTCCATCAGCCCGTGGACACCTTTTCCTATCACTCTCTCACTGTCGTACTATGCCCCCTCTCATTCTCCCCCAACGTAACATACTCAACAACTCTTGCTTCTAAAAATTAATACAGATTAATTTATTAAAAGAAAAGTGTAACGTATATGAGACGTGTATGCGAAGAAAATGTGTGTCGTGTATTCTAATGTAAATGTATATGTCAGCCTTCAAAGTTCAGGATCAGAGTCCTACATCATGGCAAGGATTACACGACATCACACGAGTCAGTACAATAGACCTCACCGAAGTCGTATCCTTCTCTCCAGACATGTCCTCCTCCAGGAGCTCTGATGACCATGAGATCTGAATCCCATGTAAATATATAATCCGTGGAAAATACTATTATTGTTCCTAACACAACGGTTCCTATTAGTTTATAGAAATCTAAGATCTCATAATTCCTGCACAGTGAAAAATAATGGAACACTGTCTCATGAACATAACGTTTCTTCTTGCGAAATGTTCTGTATTTTCACTCTTAAACAGTCAATGTATCTAGACAAAAATGGCTTGCTTTATTCACTAGATATAGTCTGACAGTTCTGATTTCCTTGATACGTGGAACAACTACACTTCAATGTTTGGTTTCATCTAATGTGAACATCAGTTCCTACTGATCTAGTTCCACATGGGCTGAACATCCATCACTTCAGGTGTGTTAACGATTGGTATGCACTCATGTAGGATACATATACCATTAGGCTCCACCGAGCAATGTGTATTAACTTCTTCCGTTGCGAAAGTTGCTGGCCCATCTCTCTACATCATAATTTATCCGGGATCGGATTTTTCATTGGTTCCGGGTTCTTCATTCCAACCAGAGGGAACCTGTAACATAAATCATACAACTGGTGATAGCCTCCCCGTCACTGATCTCTATTAGATGATCGTGGGCCATCGGCCTCGCTCAGAAAATACAATGAACCTACTCTGTCAGGGACAGATGACTCAACCCATTGGTTATCATCAGGCCAAGACAAGAAAAATAAATCAACAAACAGAATGCGGAACCCCGCCCACCAGGGACACCTACTGGAATATCCCAATTATCCCTCATTACTCAATTCTCAACTAGTAAAGCTTATCAACACTTCACTAATCTATTTTCAACTAACAGAGCTAAGTATCACTCTCTAGTGTTAACAAGTCTACAGTCTATATTAATTAGAACTAATTATAATAGGTTCTACCTTAGGCAACACCGCAGTTAGATCAATTTACATCTACTCTTGCCATGACAGGCACGTGTAAAATTAAATTAACTCAATTCGCACACGGTAGACATATTTCCACTCAGAACCGCAGTGCCGAAGCACGTCCGCCTCAATCAACGGTTTTAGTTCAACTCCCATCTCCAATCATGGTTTTTGGCAAAACCTAAAATTGGTCACGTGACGGTATTGATGTCCTGCAGGTGTTATTTGGGCATATCATCCATTGTCAAGAATCCATTTTCCCTGGCTTAGTCACTGTCAGAGTTGTCATCACTTGTTTTGACATCCCCAACAAGCTAGCGAGTTACTGTATGATCCCAACAACAGTTTTCCCAACAAACCGCCAATCTTCTTGATGTCCGGAAACTATAAATTGACAGACGGACTGTTTTCTTCCGAGCTGAGTACTTCCGCTTTCAATCCGACCTGTTTATGAACTGTCAAAGCGATGTACGGACTCATCTCACACACTTCCCCTACACATCTGCAGCTGTTAACTTTTCCCGACCTGTGATGGTTGACATCTGATTGCAACCAGGATCTGACGGGTTCTATCTGTATTCGAATGTTGATAAACTGTCAAAGCGATGCCGGGATTTGTCTCCCTCACCACCGAATGTTCCCAATCTGTCGACCAGATGTAAACACGTGCCAGCTACATTTTCTGGATTTGTTGAAACAACCTTTGGCCTCGAACATGCCGCTAATTCAGAACGCCTTTATTCTCATAATGGTTAAATCACGTTGGTCCATCATGTGACAACAACAACAAAAAAAGCATTACTTTATCAATGAGAACTGTGGTCAGACGTGTTGACAAGATAAATGACAATTTGATGCATAAACTTCAAGATGCAAGTAAATAATGTTTGCGGTACTCTCTGGCACTGGATGAGAGTGCCGACGTTCATGATATTGCCCAATTATTGATATGTATGTGTGGAATAAACACTTCTTTCAAACTCACTGAAGATTTACTGAGTGTTGAGTCACTCAAAGACGCAACCACAGGCCATGAAATATGCAATGCTGTTACTGACTGTATTAAAAGAACTGGGTTGGTTTGGAACAAGATGGCAAGTGTTACAAACTCGTGCTTTGACTGGAAAAAATGTAGGTCTGGTAAAGTTGATAAGTGATAAGATTAAAGCAGAATATCCTGACCACACATTATTACCACTTCATTGTGTGATCCACCAAAAAATTGTGTGTAAAACTATTTTGAATATCAAGTACTGTTATTGACCCAGTTGTCAGTGACATCAACCTCATCAGATCAAGAGGACTTAATCACAGACAGTTCAATGTATTACCTGACGATTTGGAAGCTGGCAAGGTGTTGAGGCGAGTGTGGGACCTCAGAGAAGAAATAGTGATGTTCCTAGAGATTAAGGGCGTTGAATGTGGCTTTAATACTAATATTGTCAATAAAGAGTGGAAGTTAGACTTTATGTTTGCCATTGAAATTATGGAAAAGTTAAATGAACTGAATGTTCAAACTTCAGGGCAATGGTGTGTTTGCACATGAATTGTATGTACATGTAAAATCATTTCAGGCAAACCCCTCACTGTTCTCCAAACAAGCAAGTGAAAAAAGGTTTTGTCACTTCCCTTTGCTGAAACAAGAAATCGGGATATCTATAACAGGATATCTATGGTCACAACGCGCCGGGCAGATGGGGCATGGTATCTTGGATGGAAGCCACCTAGACCAAGAATCATGATCATCATTACATGTCATGCCGATAAGCGTGAGCAGTCACGTTTTGCCATCTCACTCGATCACCAGAGTCGTGGATCATCTCCGTGTTTCTGTCTCGACCATGCCACGTGGCCAAGCCCAGGTACTTAATTTTTGGTCTTCCCTTTAGTCTCCTCCCTTCGATCTTGCCAGTTGTCACCAAGTTCTCCAATTCATTTCTTCTCATAACGTGCCCAAAAGATTTTGACTGTCAACGTCTAATGTCTCTAATCAGTTTACGATCTTCATTTGCTTTCTTGTAGGACTTGTTTAATTGGTTTTTATTTGCATGGTATTCTTTGCATTTTCCTCAGAAACCACATTTCCACAGCCATCAGATGTTTTTCAGCTTGTCTGCTCATTGTCTACGCTTCACATCCATATAAAAGTACAGGTTCTAATGTAAGCACCTCAACACTGTTTAATAACCTATGAATAATTCATAATTACTTATTGTGATAGGTTGCTGTAAACAAAGTGGACATAATAATATATGCGGCCCCCCAGTTGCTTTACATTTGTCAATGTGGCCCTACGCACAAAGAGTTTGCTCACCCCTGCACTAGAGCATAACGTGTAAGCACAATCAAGAAATGGGGAAAAGACCTGCCGTTGGATAGGACACACACAGAGAAAATCTTGAGAGTAGAATAACTAGAAAGTCCTTTGTCCGGATCTCACTGGGCCTATGAAATAGAACAAATATTTATATTTTTTATTTAACACGGAGAAGAAAATTAGAGACAGATGAATAATATGCGGAGATTATAGACGGAGCTGCATGAACGAACGAGCGAATTCTATTTTCATTGGGTTACAAATTGGGCACACAGGCCCGTCTTACATTCGGCCCTGTCAATCTTTCGTACATCAATTACTTACTGTGCATGTTACATTCACACAGGAAAACAAACATTGTCACATGAATGTTGTGAGACAGCACATGAAACAACATATGAGGCAACATATGAGGTAGCACATGAGACAACATATGAAACAGCACATGAGGCAACATATGAGACAGCACCAGACAGGACGGCTTGGAGGGAGTTGGTTGAGAGCATATGTCCCAGTGGGGAATATGGAACAAAAGAAGAAGAATGTGTAAACATGTTCTATAAATGGAGAAAAGAAATTAAATAATATGTAAAGTACTTCTATAAGCCAGGAGGAAGTACGCACAAGTGTAAACATGGCCAATTGTGTAGACAAGGAAACGGGGCGAGACAGCGTCTTGCTAACGATGCATTGGTGGAATATTAGTCTTTACATACCACCAAGTATAAAGCAGGCACCATACTTTTTTTTTTTTTTAAAATATCTAATCCTGCTATTCCACCCAAGACTGTAACAGAATCAGTAACTTCAGTCAGTTAACAGGCATATCCTCTGTGCGCAACCCCAAAGCCAGATTGTCGGTATCTGTTCCGCACAAACCAACCGACCGCTTCCGGTAACACAACTTTCGTTTTTAAGCCTACTTAACAATGAACCGGTGCATCGCGCTCAACAAAGCCACCCGCTGGTGTCAACACAATCCACATTAATGGGCCAGTGATTTAAGAACACATCACGTGAGAACGGTTCCATCTTCACGAGAAACGTCCGCTTACAACAGTGCTATGGAGAAAGAAAATCTCTGGCACTGAATTTAAACTAAGAAATGTGTAAATACTGTGAGCTAACAGGGCCCTGGGTGAGGCGCGTCCACATTAGCACATAGGAATATATGAACCTGGAATTAAGTAAACTCAATAAACAAACTTCGCCCATAAGCCATATGGAATCTCGATGAAAACAAATAAAGTGAAGCAAACGCGTTGTGACGAGAATTTAAAGCGTAACCAGGCAAATGTATTGTTTCATTAGAGATTTATTTTTTCTCACATAAAGGCAGGTGGCCATGCATTACATCTAAAGCTATACGAACTAATAATACAAATCTGGAGGACAGAAGAAATACACCATGACTGGAAAGAGTCATTATTGATACATATCTTTAAGAAAGGTGACAAGTTCCAATGTGAAAATTATAGAGGAATATGACTACTGTCCACAAGCTATAAGATACTATCCGCGATATACTAAATACCGTCTATACTAAATAGACTAACACCATATTCAGACATACATATTAGGTGACTACCAGGCGGGTTTTAGACAAAACAGATCAACAATAGATCAGATATTTATCCTACGACAAATAGCCGAGAAAAATTGGGAATATAAAAGAGATCTCCATAAATTATTTGTGGATTTTAAAAAGGCTTATGATAGTGTCCATAGGAATAGCTCTATGGAATGCTATGCAAGAATTTGGAATACCAAGGAAGTTAATCAACATGACCAGACTATGCATGGAAGATACTTATAATATAGTAACATATAAAGGCAGGAAATCAGACTCTTTCCAAATAGCATCTGGCTTGAAACAAGGTGATGCACTATCGCCGCTACTCTTCAATCTGGCTCTAGAGAAAGTTGTAAGGAAGGTAAAGTGGGAATGTGATATTGGAGGAACATCCAAGAAGCTTGGTTATGCAGAAGATATAGATATTATAGGGGAAAATGAACAAAAGACATTGGAAATATTGACTCACTTAAAGGGAAAAGCCCAACAGATGGGGCTGGTTATCAACCAAGATAAGACAGAATATGTGGTAATTTCAAGAGAAGGAATAGATAATATTACCATTAAAAGAAAGGAAACAAACAATTACCTGGGTACAATCTTCAACTGCTCCAACATCATAAAGGAAGAAATACAAACTAGAATCAATTCTGGAAATAAGATATACTATGCACTACAACATCTACTAAAATCAAATGCGCTATCTCGTAACACCAAAATCACAATATACAAAACACTGATCAGACCAGTTGTGCTGTATGGCTCTGAAACCTGGAGTACAAGGAAAGGAGACAAAGCCTTGTTACAAACCTTTGAGAACAAAGTTTTAAGACGCATCTTTGGACCCATTAGGGATACACAAAGTGGAGAGTGGAAAAGAAGAAGTAACAAAGACATTTATGATCTGTTTAAGTCCCCGCTAATCACTGGTATCATGAAGGCTAATTGACTACAATGGCTGGGGCATATAGAAAGAATTGAAGACAATAGGGAAACAAAACTCGCTTACACTCAGGAAATAAATGACCGTAGACCCCGAGGTAGACCAAGAAGACGGTGGAGAGATAACATATATATATATATACACAGATCTACAGGCACTTGGAATCAACGACTGGCAAGAGAAGGTCCACCAGAGAGACGAATGGAGACGGATTGTATCTGCAGCAAAGAACCTCAATGGCTCGGAACGCTGAAGAAGAAGAAGAAGAAGAAGAAGAAGAAGAAGAAGAAGAAGAAGAAGAAGAAGAAGAAGAAGAAGAAGAAGAAGAAGAAGAAGAGGATATCCTCTTACGGGACATCGCTATCAACACCAGCATTTTTCCGCTGTCGTTGATTATTAAAGAATTACAGCACATATATTGCCGTCTGCCCATTCTATGTGTTGACTGTATCTTGTTTTCTTTTTTCCATCCCTTGCCTCAAATTTGGCATGGTTTTCAACGGGGTATTAAGTTATGTCTTTTGAGTGGTAGAAATCGTATGTTTTAATTTGCATGTTCTTTGCAGGACGTTTCACTCAGCCCCAATCCTACTGGCTGTTTGCGATATACTAGACAATTTTATGTTCAATAGTTTATCACTGCTGTCTGAACAAGAAGTTTATCATTGCTGTCTGAACAAGAAGTTTATCATTGCTGTCTGAACAAGAAGTTTATCATTGCTGTCTGAACAAAAAGTCAGCAGTTAAGTCAAAATGTCCACTACACCGCCGTTAGAAGAGAAAATGTAAACATGTTGAATCTTTCAGTCACCGCACACCTCTGGCAGAAATATATTTTTATACAAATAACCTTAACTGTTTTTAGACAATCTATTTTTCTTTCTGACCTTTTCAGGATCCCTTGAATTGTCATTTTGTCTGTTTACGCGTGCCTGAGAATGCATGTCTGTATCTGCATAGAGAACATAAAACCTAACACGCCAATCTTCTCTTGACTCCCAACCTAGACATGGTTATCAGAGACATTGTAGTGAAGGTTGCACGCAAATAACAACTGCACTAAATGCATAGATAACATGATCCGGAGACAACGCACCCTCTTAGTTGCAAACTGTTACAAGTCAAAATAAAATACGTTGATTAACTTTTGGGGAGGAAAACGATATATTGCCATTGGCTTTTCAATTAAAAGTTCCCTCAAATCCTGGACCAAAGTAGTATTTCACATGTATTATTGTTGGTTTCGGTTCGTCTGTTTGAGTTCTGTCCCAAATTTCTGAATCGAGGCTGAGATGTCCGTTCCAATGTATGCCAGCGACTGTAAGAAATCCCCAAACTTTCTTCAGTGCGAGTGTCTTGGCGAGAGATGCACCTCTGTAGCCATGGTACTCAGTATGTCAGTATGTCATACTTTAGGCACAGTTGTGCAAGGTATTCGTGGTCGGTTTCTGAGGAAAATGCAAAGAACACCATGGACAGACAGAAAAACCAATGAGCAAATCCTACAGGAGAGAAACAAATGAAAACCATAAAGTGACTAGAGAAATTAGACGTAAACAGTCAAGATGTTTTGGGCACGTTATGAGAAGAAATAAACTGGAGAACCTAGTGACAACTGACAAGATCGATGAGAACGGAACAAGGAGAAGGCGCAGAAGTAAATATTTGGATGGCTTGAACACGTGGCATGATGGAGACAAGAATACGGAGCTGATCCACGACTCTAGGTGCTCGTGTGAAATGGCGAAACGTGACTGCTCACTGCTTATCGGCATGGCATGTAATGATGATCATGATTCTTGGTCTCGGTGGCTTCCATCCAAGATACTATGCCCCATCTGCCCGGTCCGTTGTGACCATAGATATCCTGTTACTTTGGGATCAATATCAGGTTCTAATCAACCGGTTAAAGTTGAACTGTTCGACATCCAGCAGTCTAAGACTAAGAGCCACACTTGGTTTGCGACTCTTGGCGTAGGATGGAAAATAAAGGCCTTCAGCAATCACAGCTAGTTACACAATGGGATTTTCCATAGAGTCTGTCATCTGAAGTAGACGTAAACGCATAGCTAACCTTCTGAAGGGTGTACCCCATTCTACAGTAATGATGAGTACTAGCCACAAAAATCAACATTCCCTGGATTATTGCGTATCTATCTCATTGCATCTTCCCATTTTCTCCTGTTCAAGAAAACCAAGCGGCTGTTTTGAAACGAGAACGTGTGCTCGCATGAGGTGGCCCACTGTTAGACATTGTAGCTTCCTTTCTCTCGCCAGACCCATATCAACGTTTTCAGTTGTGGACACAAATATGGAAGAACAGCGATCAGGAAATGCTGTAGCCTCATCAATAAACACAGATAAACTAACACAAACATGGGTTACACACACGAAGATCCGTGCCGGCAACGCTCGCAACCATTCAGCGGTTCAGATATAAATCCAATTAACTGTTGCTTATTCGTAAATTGCCCTCCAGTTTGTCCCCATTCTGTATTTCAAGATTGAGAGATGGAATATTGATCGTAAGCCACAGCATTCTGCTCATCCGTTTTCATCGGGTGATTTAGACATTTCTAATCTCATTTATTCTGTTTGTGACACAATATACCAGAATTAGTCATCTCATTTCTGCCTGTGCGTTTCAGATATACACAATGCTGTCATTCTTGTGTTTGTAGAAGACAACTAAACTATGGTGTGTATATGTAAATACAAAAATTGTTTCTGTTTCGTTGAGATAACTGACTTCCGGTGGGACATCTCTCACTTATGCTCAGTTCAGATGTTTCACTTCTGCCGTTGTCTCGATTAGTTTGTTAAGATTTTCACGTCTACTTTCTCGCATGTTTTAGGATATTTAACTTCTGCTGTCAGATTGCACTTGTTTAGGTGAAATATTTAACGTCAGTGGAAAAACTGTCCTTAGAACACAATCATTAAAAACATGCTCCAGTTAAAGAGTCACTATTCTGAATACACCCTTACATACTTTTCCCAGCCCAGTAATACATTCACTGTCTCATACACATACAGTATATACTCCCCCCCCCCCCCGCCCACCACCACCACCACCACACCAGAAACTTATCTGCATTCACTCTTTGTCCAAACTCTCCCCACCCAATAAAATATTCACTAGTGGTGTAATGCAAGTAGGAAAACTTCCTCTGCACCAGTTAAACATTCACTAATCTCTCAGACACGATGCACTTTCAGTATCTCAGTGAAACATCCAGTAATCTCTCACACATTCGTACATACCCCACTCCCGCGTCTTAGTAAAACATTCACGAATTTGCACGCGCGCGCGCACACACACACGCACACACACACACTTCAGTCCCATTCACACAACACATTCACTAATGCGTGCAGATCCATATTCACACAGTGGAAATAGACTGTATCTCCTAAAGCGAACGAAAGTCACACGGCGGTTTCCTGCCGTTCAAGAGGACATGTTGACAGGTTTTGTTAGCTAAGCTAAGTCGCATACATAATGCACTTCCTGTTGCGACTTCTTACAATGCGACCCTCGTATGAGATACGCCAGTCACTGGGCAACCATTTGAATAACACCAGACATCTAGTCAGTCGACTCAGTGGGTGCCACTCTCTCCCGCCAACACGGGAACCATTTGTGCCTAAGTCACGATAACACCGATATCACACATGCGACATATGCGCACACAGCATGAGGGAAAGAAAGGCAGGCAGAGAGAGAGAGAGAGAGAGAGAGAGAGAGAGAGAGAGAGAGAGAGAGAGAGAGAGAGAGAGAGAGAGAGAGAGAGAGAGAGAGAGAGGAATGTGTTCCTTATGTCTCTTGCATTATGTCGTTCCATATTTAAACCCTCTCCCCTTTTATACTAGATACACAAAGACACTGCACACGGTTTAAGGACAAAGATTGGCAAGTGTCGAGGCAAAAGCCGTCCTGCTGAATAGGCTAGATTGTTGATTTAATCATCTGTAACGTCAACATAAACAAGCGGAGCGGCGGAGAAAAGACAGACATGGTCAGTATCCAGACGACAATAGACGGCCACAGCCATTGAGCTGCTTACAGATGCATTCTGCCGGCGATCGAGTGGTAATGAGGCATGGATCAATGAAAGCTCCAGCAGAAGATAAACAGATCTGCAAATAATCTTGAGGCTGAGTGCAGGGCGCATAAACGCCGGGGAATTGAAACATCACAATTTAGTGGAAGGAGAAGTGAAAGATGAATAGTAAACAGCATCAACCTAGACGTTTTTAAACGTGGATTCTGCACGTTAGATGCACATAAAAAGATTAGTCTGTGGGAGGGCGAAGGAGGTTGTTACAACGAGGGGAAAACGTATTCCTGATTCTAAAGTGGGGAGCAGAACAGGGCGGGATTTAAGTTAATCGCCAGCCTGGATTTCAGTTAATCGTCAGTCTGGATTTCAGTTAATCGTCAGTCTGCATTTAACTGTAGAAATATCTAGACTCAGATGAGTAGGTTCTATGAAGAGTATATGTCACGGGAAACTGTTAGTTTAGTGATTCCTTGATAACTTACATATAAAATTGCAATGTAGGAGGAGGGTTAACAATCTAGCCTTCAGTTTGAGCAAGGACAAAGTGTGGGTTATTGACCGAATGATAAAGAGGAAAAATACAGTTGTGATAAGGGGTCAGTGACTGACAATCTTATCGGACGAGCAGGGGAGACGAGGAAACCGCGGGACGGGGAAACACGAAGAAGTTGATCAAAGATTTCGGACGCTTTGAGGTACTAGCGTAGGGGACCACAGGGAACCAGCGGAGGAACGGAACGGAACGAGCAATTAACGAATACGTGACTTCACAGACTTTTGATGTGGGGACTTACGGCAAAATTTGATTGTGGATCAAAAACAACGGAGGATTGGACACTCGGTATAAATGAGTGGAAAACTTGTTTTGAAGTTAGTGTGTGTTCCAAAACTGGACAGAGATATCTATGCATCCTGTGTGTGGAAAGAAATTATAGTCCCTTATTGTTTAAGGCAATGGGATATTAGTGCATATGTGCTTATATATATGTTTCAATTCATGGATGATCATAGAAGTGATAAGGTAATCTAACCTTAGCGTAATAGTATAGCATAGGGAAATAGGCGTTTGTGCTTGACTTGTAGCATTTCCTTCATTTATCTAATCGGTTAAACTTTAGTGCACTCATCAGTCTTATGTCAGAGTGTCTTTCGGAGGCTTCTCAATATGGCTAGAGAAGGACACTCACATAAGAAGTAGTTTGAAGCAGATTCATATCACCTGATTGTATATATATCCCCAGGTTTCATATATACTCCTGACCTGTTCAGAAAAGAGTAAAGACCCTAACGTCACAGGTGCAGTGAAAGTATTTCAATGGAGCAAATTCAACATAGCCATTCACTAATCGTGGGCTGACCTAACGAATTACAAATAACTAGGTTTTGTGAAACCCATTGAAAGAACTGTCATTATAATAAAACAGAGAGATCCAAAACTGTATGCATTTGCACTGCGGAAAAAAATATACAACTTTCCGAATGAGAGACAGTGTGTAGAACATTTACCATAGCAATAGACATTGATAGACAATGGTGATGTGTGTTTCCGTGATGGATGGTACAACTTCCAAAACCAGGACATATGCGTTTTTTCAGTGACTTACCTTAATCGCATTATCTTCTGGTGATTAGACTGTGAACATTTTTCCAATATCGGATTACGTCCAGACTCAAGCAGAACGGAACATCCAAGGTGAGATCTGTCCATTTCTATGTTTGATGTCCTGTGGTTTGGCCGTATGACGAGGCGAGAAAGTATACGGCACATACGAATTCCAGAGTCCTATCTTGCACTCACACTAGCAGACACTACCAACTACATATACACATTCAATACATACAACTGACATAGTTTTCATAGAGCTACATAGAGCTAATACATGCTTACCAAGCTCCGACCCTCGCGGAAACAGCGCTTTTATTAGTTCAAAACTAATCGTCGTTGCCCTTCGCGGGGCGCGGCGTTCCCACTGGTGACTCTGGATAACTTTGTGCTGATCCCATGGCCTTACGTGCCGGCGACGCATCTTTCAAATGTCTGCCCTATCAAATATCGATGGCTCCCCCGATGTGTCTCTACCTTGCCGCGGTGGGGGAGCTTGAGTGTCCCTCTGACCCCATGTGCTTGCCGATGGATGAAAACTACATATCGGACAGCTGATGGGATAGGGGCCAGACTAAGAGAGACACAACCTGCTGCTCTGCGGGTTAGACTGAGGTGAGGATAACAGTCAGAAGTTTAAAACAGGCGCACGAAGGCAGAAGTTCTTGGTCCGAACAAAACACATAAGGCCCCCTGTCGAGGGCTGTGGCTGAACGCCTCTAAGCCACAAACCCTCGGATCTGAGAGCCGGGCCAATACCCTCCTACCGAAAAATAGAGGCTTGATACTGAGCAAGCTACATGCTCAGGTCTGATACAAGTTCGAAGGCTCTCAGCTGGGGGATATGAGAGATCCCCGGATGAGAGGGCCAGGCCGTTTTCTCGTTCACTACTGCACGAAGGTAAGGTGCTGAGCCGACAGCACATGTAGCCTATCTTGTGAGCGAGTACAAAAAGTCAGAAAAGTGCCCCAGTCGAAGGAAATGGTTACGAAAACTGTCTGCATCTAACTCATAGAGAGTGTAGACAAAAGGGGAAGAACATCTCAATGACGCGAAATGGAACGCACGGCGAGCGAACTGTGACATGTTTGATTGAGTTGCCAGAGGACCTTGTTTGTAGTGTTCTCTGGAGATATATCTTGAATAATAAATAACAAGATAAAGGATATGATTTTGCCCGTTTTGTCTAGAGGTCACTCAAATGAGCTAATCATTCCCGCAATAGCCTTTTTGGAAAACATTTTTCTTTGGCTCAACCCCCACTGTGAGACCACTATGTATCTACACAGAAATTTATAAAAGAAGTAACTAGTTCACCCAAGGCCAGAGAAGATCTGAACTATTAGCGCCTGTACAACTGAGGATCCCTCTCACTCATTATACTGTTGACAGTGTGCTGTTCGTCCGTCACATAGATCTACTCCTATATAGTTTGTCAGTATGACCTATATCAGTTCAAGTAGTCCTTCAATTTTTGCAGACAAACAAACTTCAACAATAACTGTACATTACATCTGTTGGACAGGACATCTACATGACAGTTTCTTGACAAAAGTGGAACATACATTCACAAGGAATTGTTTACACCACAAGTGTACAAGATAGACATCATGAGATACCTGACAACATCTATACAGGACTTTTCACAATATGTATAACCAACCACAGCACTTAAGACAGTCACCAGAGACAACACTTGACAGCAATTGTACAAGAAATTCACTGGGGACATGTACTTGAACACTGGTTCATTGAATACACAATTTATTGAGTTGATGGTAAGTAGAGTGGTGACCATTGCCTCATCTCCTGTCATGTCAACATTTCAATGATTGCATAGAAAATGCATAAAATATGTCACACATGAAGGTTGATAAACAAGATACAACACTTCTTATTTACTCCACCACCCAACAACTACTCCACTCCTCCTCTCCTCTCTAATCACCACTACACAATTGACCTTTATCCTTTCCTCTACTGTTACTGAGGGAAAAGCCAGGTAAGCCATAACCTGGGGCAAGCATAGGGACCTTCTGCTCCACTGGTCTGTTTAATCCTTTTAGCACCTTTGATGGGTGTTGGACAAGCTCAGGTTGCAGTTCTCCCCATGATGATTTTCCAAGTCTGACTAATTATCCCCTACTGTCACAGTTTGAAGAAAAGCTACAGCCTTGTCTTTCACTGGTGAGTTGACTGTTTATGAAGTTGAGACTTAGGACTTTGTTCTACTTTTCCTGTAGAGGAAGATCTAAGATACAAACATGTCCCAGCCTTCTTCTTAGTCTATCTCACTTACTCTGACTGTTCATGAAGTTGACACTTAGGAATTTGTTCTACTTTTCCTGTAGAGGAAGATCTAAGATACAAACATGTCCCAGCATTCTTCCTTCTCAGTCTATCTCAAGTCTTCATTCTGAAAACACTGTGTGAGCACCCTGCTGGAGATTAACTAAGATAAGTCCTAGCTAAACAATCCATTGCACCAGTCATTTCACAAGTTGTCCTGAATGGGGTTAACAACCAGACTTGTTGTTTTCATTCTCAGATGATTCTGATAATTATGATCACTGGAGTCCTCAGAACTATTTTTCTCCCTTATTTATATCCAGCTGTTTGAGAGCTGAGCTGAAAGTCTCTAGGAAATTCCCATATTGTGGGTTCTAGAAGATTTCACTTGTAGAGAGTTGGTTCTGGATTCTGGGACCACTGGTTAGTTTTCCCAGATGATATATGGATGCCTCTCCTCCATCCTCTTGTTCCCTGTTGATATATAGAATGGCACAACATCTCTTCACATGTGTTAAAAGATGAAGTTATCATACATCAACATACACAGATGGAGATGGGGAAGGTTAAGGTTGATGATGTAGTGAATTTCACTCTGATGTACTGTGGTAATCACAAGACCATATGTTGAGACAGGGTAGCTTAACACAATTACAAGCATTTATGTGGTCTAAGTTCCACCATGTTTGAACCACAGTAAACCTGGGCACAAGGAGGACCAGACACAGTACAGCAATCATTGTGACATAGCAACATGGGACAGGCATTGTGAAGGGAAATGGAAAATAGGCATTTACAACTGTTCACATATGCACCAAGCACATATGTGGAAAACATGTTTAGTCCTTGTAAGTTTGCATGAGCCATACATTATATTCAGCCAACTGAGACACAGGTTCACACACCTATGGTTCTCTTAGGAACTAGTTTATATGAACCATCCAACAGTAGAGGTAACAGTGTAATACTTCAAAGAGAAATTATATTAATTCTCTTGAGCTTATAGCTACCAGGCATCACATGAACTTAGCAATTCTGACGTGCCATCACCGTCATGTTTACATATGGATATTTGAAGCATCTTTCTTTCTACTAATGTGAGAGGCTACTTATCAAAGCACCAGCTCACTCACTCCATCATTCTCTGCGTTTTACAAAAGAACTTGTACATGTTTACACCACTCATTCCAATCCAGACTGCCATTTGTTAACTCGCGAGAGCAAAGGTACAGTTGGTTTAAGAATAAGTCATCCTAGGCATGGAGAATGCACAAGGGGTTTGGGTTTGCGAATCTGCATGAGTGTACCACACATTCATCAAGCATACGCAACCAGTCACAACAAGGGATTGATATGCATTTGGAGTATACAGCGTGAAAGACATGTCAAGGTGGAAGAAGCAGTATCCAGAATACTGGCGCACAGAAGTTAGGTTTTCCACTTTCACATTTTATTCATAAAATACTCTTATATTCTTCTCTTTCGTACATTAGGTTTAGCCACAACATTAAAGTATGTTTTAAAGTGGTACCTGTTGTCCAGAGAACAATATTATTGAATCTTTAAGGGCATTGTTGGGTCATCACATCACACTAGCGACCGCTCCTGGTGAGATCCCCGCTCAAACTAATTAGATTTTAAAATATGGCCCAGGAATAGCGTGGGCTCATTACTTATGAACCAATCAAAAGACAAGTACATACCGCCGCCTCCCCCAACTCGTTCTAGAACATACGATCTAAGAATAGCCCTTATATTTGGGATGGTCCCCGTTAAGACTTAAAGTATATTTATGAAATGTGTCGGACTGGAAATGGGGATTCTGTTCCATCATGCTACACGAACCTATTGCGTTGTCCGAAGTCAAAAATAAAAGCTTACCGAGTGGATGTCGCTCGCAGTCTGACCGCTCCTGGTGTGTGCTTGAGCGATCAGTGGTAAGCGAGACACCCAACACATGGAAGTGGGGAACTAAAGCAGCCATGAGCAGGACGTGGCAACTCCTCGGGTGTGCCCAGTCTCAGAGCAATATGTGCCGGCTCTGCAATTATGGAAGCCTCCTTGGATAGCGAGGGAATGCCCATGATCTGCCCCTGCCTTCCCTTGAGGGCCGACCGCGATGTCTTTGATCGTTCTATCTTGACCAGCTGAGATGTTGGCGACATCACAACAGTCTAACGTGCCTCGAAACCAGAGTAAGGCTAACCTCATTAAAAAATGCCCGCCGGAAGTCGGAAGTGTCGTCCTACGGGTGGCAAACTAAAAATTGACACTACGCAATTACGTCCGAGTGAAATGTCTTGCCCGAATGTCTCTCGTGCTAGGAACAGCTCTGACTACCTAGTTTCCGAATGCCGCTCTTGTTCGGAACAGCTCTGACTAGGTAGTTTTCCGAATGTCTGTCGTGCCTGGAACAGCTCTGACAGGCGCAACGACAAGCAAATGTCCGAAAACTCGCTGAGTGGATACCTTCTGCAAACTTGTCTGGTTTGTGCAGGAATGGCCCGGGGCAAACGAAAAGACCAATACATTGAAGTGAGGATTTAAAGCAGCCATGAGCAGGACGTGACGATCTCCCTCGGTGAGCCCAGAATCAGGGCGCTATGTGTCGGCCCTGCAACTATGGAAGCAACCTTGGATGGCGGAAAATGCTATGGACTGTCCCTGCCTTCCTTTGAGGGATGACTGTTGTCTTCGACCGTTCAACCTTGGCCAGCATGGTTGTAGATGGCACCACAAAAGTGAGAGTCTCCCAGGAATGCTACCTGGTCAAAAAAGCACGCTATTGTCGGATGTGTTGGCCTACGGGTTTCAGCCCAAGGACGCATAACAGACACACCGCAATCACATCTGAAAAAACACTCCGGATGAACGAAAAGAAGGAGAAGAAGTTTCAACCGCTGTACGAGCAGTATAAAATCGAGCATTGCCATGTTGTAAAAGGACACCTTTACTCAGAAGTCCACGTCGTTTGGATTTGATTACGGGTCGAACATGATTCCTGAGAAGATCTGTATACGTACCACTGGTGACATTTTTATCTCTTGGCTTGTAGTGCTCTAAAATAACGCTTCGTTCATCCCACAAGAGAGTCAGCGTAGCCTTCCCTGCAGATGGCTGAGTGCGAAACTTCTTTGGTTTAGATGAGGGGGGATATCGCTATTCCTTGCTCGGTCTCTTCGTTTCTCGTTCGTGGTAGTCAACCCAATTTTCCTTGTCCAGTAACAATTCTTGATAGGAATCCATCGCCTTCTGCTTCAAAGCACTGCAAAAGGTCTTGACAAGCGTCGTTGTTTCCATTCTGGAGTAAGCTGACGTGGCACCCAACTTGCAGACACTTTGCGGCACTGTAGCACATCATGGATGATGTGATGTGCTGAACGTTGGCTTATGTTAAGATGTGCGACAATGTCATTCACAGTCAATCGGCGGTTTTGCTGTACGAGGCCTTCAACGCTGTAGTCGACTCTAGGGGTTACTACTCGGTGTGCCTGATCCTAGGCACTACATTTTTTCGGTTGCCGAACTTTACCGGAGATATTTTGCAGTAACTTTCGTTTTCTTGTTTTTGTGTCTCCGATTTAATGAGGTTTAGGGTACTCCTGATGTTAAATTCTCCTAATTATTTCAAGATCGTGTTAAAACAGACACCGATTACTTGATATAGGTTTTCCCCACCCGGTTTTGCGTTGTGCATTTCTGGCAAATCGGGAATCCTTATTTACACCGGAGAACCAGGCTGTCTATTCTAAGTGGTAAGTAAACCCGCAAATACCGTTTTTATGAGACGAAATACATTGTTATTCTATGCATTATTAAATTTAGCATCCATTTTAATGTATATTTTGTAATTTTCGACCATTTAAGTTGGCAATCAATGTCACACTGACATTATGATCGCATGCTGTAATGCGGTATTTCAATGACCGAAGTTGGCAGTTTTACTCCAGCTAGGAACATTTAATATTGTTATGGAATATTCAGAGCGACTACAATGATAATGAATGCATGTTTACATTCAACACCCATTATTGTATGTATGTGCAATTTTTCATCACTCTGCATGGACCAGATCATTGATAATTTTTCATCTTTCCAACGGAACATCTTTTGTCAAAATGCATCTATCTACGCTGGCTGACAAAACTCGCGTGCAGTCCCGCACGCGGTCTGACGTCATCACAGGATGGCGTGGAGATGAATATATCTCTGTATGTGTGTATATATATAAACTGGCAGAGTTATTTGTCCTTGAGTTAGACGGGCCGCTGTGTTAATCTCCCTTAGCATGAGTGTAACCCACAGTGGTGTAAGTGTGTAGGTAGGGTCACAAAAAACGAAAAGGTCAAAACCGTTTTCTTCTATATGCTCCTATTAAATAAATGATAAACCGACACACAAGCATTAATATCTCGGCTTAAAATTGACCTACATACTTGAATAAGGTACCGTTGGATTTGTTTTTTTTCACGAGGTATCCAACTATGCAGGTTATATAATTAAAAAGCAATTGAGAAAATGTTACTAAAGTGGCTAGGCCCTGACCCGGTCGTGAACAGTCTGTCACAGAAGTCACGCAGTTTTAAAACTCCCTACTCCACTCATACACTTTCTAGACTGGCAGGCATGCATCACCATACTGGACCTTCATTCGTCCATGAATCTGTATAGGTTTCACCCCTTCATTGGAAAAAAAACCGGATAGCAGAACTCTGCTCCTCCTTGGTGCATGTCAAAAGTTATGACGTCACCATGTGCGTCTGCAACATTATGTCACGTGCTTAACACGCTTGACATTCTTAACAACAATATTGACTACAGGCTACAACTACAAGGGCATGGTTATAGTAATTTCTATCACACTTTTAAGGTTTTCATTTAAAGCCGCTGTGACATAATGTCCCAGTTTACTCCAGCTTGCAGACGATTATAAATACCTTTTCTAGGAAATTGAAATATTACGTATAAGAGACTGGCAATTCCTTTTATGGTAACGAATGCCGCGCTCAGATAGAGGCGTGGAATGTGCCAGTAGCTGGAAATAGAATGGAATAGTTTGGTAACACTCCCAGGCGGGACCAGACATAGTCACTTGAGTCTTGGCCAGCCACCGAGTAAGATGTGAATTCTTTAGGGAGAGGGTGGAGGCCCAATGTGGGCCCATTTTTGCCTCTATGTTGCATTTGTGAGCATACACATGTTGTTTTTTTTTGAATGATAAGATTGGTGTTAGATAGTTAATACAATCTTTGTTTGATATGAGAAGTATCCTACATGTCATGTATGTATTTTGGCGGAGTTTGCTACGGCACCGTTACTTCTGTAAGAAAGACAGCCTGAGATTTGAACGTCTATACCACTGTCCTATATTCCTATGCTTATAATTCTTATCATGCTATGATTACTGCTTCATCTTCTTTTGAAGACTTTGATGTCTCTGTAAATGCTGTACCGTTTCCTGCAGAGTTCAATCTATCTTCACTTTTGGTTCACTCTCATCTAGGGAAGAGCCTATCTTTACCGGACTCTTGGTAAAGTATTCAGGTGTTACATAATGCCTTTGTTAAAGATTCAGAACCTGTACGCATATATATATATATATATATATATATATATATATATATATATATATATATATATATATATATATATATATATATATTGTGTGTGTGTGAATCTTTACTTTATCTGTGTACAGAATATGCCGGGGACGGAACGTATATGTTGTGTGTATGACAGCCTGGGGACACAGTTAGATAAGACACCCCATTGCTTTTGTCGGATTTTGGTGGACTCTGTATGTCATTGGCTCAATCATATTTATGAGAACGGTTCACATACCTAAATACTCATTTTTACCTGCCGTAAATCGTGCAATGTGCTTGCCAAAATAACAAGACATTGGAGCCAATATTTACAAAACCCCGACCTTAGTCACACCCTGGTCATGTTCTGTAACAGATTGTTGTACTCCCATATAGAGGAGTGTTTTTATGTGTGAGAATATATCTCCATTTGGTATCTGTGATGTCCTGTTCGTTGTATAGGTAGAAGAGTGAGGTTGGTAGAGTGTTCAGATTACCGGCCCACCTTCCCGCCAAATAGACCCATACGTTACAGGCCCACAGGTGATACCACCCATCATGATATGAGGTTTGTCCTCGGACTATATGTCTAATTGTTGTCTCTGTGAGTCTTATGAGCCTGCATAATAAGCTAGTATATTCATGGCTTGACATTTTTTTGATTTTCAGACATTTGAGGCAGGCGGGGAACATCTTAGCTGGATCTTGGCTGATTTTAGATGAATCTAAGTATAGACAACTTAAGCTGTAAACATCTGGCCGATACGTTTTGACTAGAAGTCGGTTAAGAGGATGGACTGTCTAAGCCAGGAGTCTTTCAGTACTTTTGGCCAGCGGCATTCTCTCCTGGAAACCAGAGGCGGAGGACGTAATCCCCTATTTTTCTTCTAGCAACAGTGAGAAACTCTAGACGGAGGTATCTCCTTTTTTTTTGGTTTTGGCACTCTGGTGACATCATGTATTGAAAAGCTTCTAATACTCATCACTGGCGTCTGACGAGAGATGACACTAATATTCTTCCTGTAGTGTCAGGGAAGTTATAGTCTGCCGCCGAACTACCAGAGGTTCTGTAGAATCGGGTTATCAATTCAATATATAGTCGACGACATCAGACGTCTGTCTAGAACCAGGGGTGACCCCATTCAGTGCAGTGTCGCTTATAGACATTGGGATGTATCTTGATCTACGATGGAAGAATACTAACCCCTATCGGCTAAGGGCCTCCTGGATAATCTTCAACTAACAATCCTTACAGCCTCGTCAATGGTCCGTGCTTCAACTTTTCCAGAATGATGGACATTAATACAAAGGGGTGAAATCCCTATTTTATGCAGACATATTTTCCTCTCAAGACCAACGCCATATCGAGTAGTCCAGACTTCAAGTCACTCACCATCATCATTTTTTTTTCGAGGGAACAAGTGAGGACAGTTCCTTTTGTTGGTCAATTATGACTGTATTTTATCAACGTCAATCAGCCGTATCCCCATTATAATGTTCAGTATCCAGAGAACCTTGTTTTTTTTCTCAGTGGCACATTGTGGTGTTTGGTCAAGTTAGGATGGGAGGAGCCCATCTATTTCAGCGGTAGAATCAGAAGAGGAGTTAGGTGTAGAACAGTAGAAGTGTCGTCATAGAACTGTTGGTTGTGGGAGAGTGAAGACCGTTGTAGAGAAGCCCTGTGTGGAGTGAATCTACATTCTCCTGATTTATAAGATTGGTGTCTTCAGGAACTTAATTACAACAAGGACCCAATAAACAGTCAGATCCCTGATCTATGATTGGTTTTTTAGGTGCAGGGAAGAGAAGAGGAGGAGGGAGGTGTTAGATTAGAATTGAATGCATTACTTGATAATGTATTTGTTTTCTTTGATGTTTTGATAGATTGTAGTGGAGACAGAGTCTTGTACTTCCAGATTATGAGAGTCTGGCAATAAACATATATGTTCGTCAGGAGAGTTTTCATTGTCTAGTGACCAGTGTAACACTGTTTGTTATTGTAGAGAACTGTGCTACTATATGTTTTTCTGCAGAGAATCCAGTGGGAGGTCGACCAACACACAGTCTCAGATATTTTATCAAAGGATAACAACTTGATAGAGATCTGTGGTTAAGTGACCTATTCTCTGTTTTATTCTTCAGGAAGGTAGTTTATCTTGTAAAGTGGGCGGAGTCTATCCGACCATAACCCCATTCTTACTTCAATAGAGCCAATAACTACTCTATTCCTGGAGTCTTTTTAGGAAATAAACTGTCTCGATCAACAGCCTTTATGCGGCGTACCTGAGGACCAAATATTTATTTACCCTAGACACTATTTCAGTCCATTTCATATGGTATTCTCAAGTATTATCTCACAGCCGCCTCGTTTGAAGCGATTTTTCAACCACGTCAAGCGACGCACTGTATACCGAAAATGAATGTCAGTTGTGCATGTTCCGCGAATAAAAATGTCAAAGATAAGATTAGTTACACTGAAGAACAAACGCACTGGTGTCCGTAATCGTTATCATCATGTGCCCTGCCAGCTGATGTTGGCGTTCATGTCTCTCCACAGACCTCGATCTTTGGTGTTCTGGACCAACTCTGTTGATGATATTCCTCCATTCCACCATCTCAGTCAATCCAGCATCTCTTGGTCTGCCTCTTTTCCCATTGATCTTTTTCAGTTGTCACGACGTTCTACAATGCCTCTCTTCTATGACACGATCAAAGAAATTCTTTTTGTCTCTTTCTTATTGTTGCATACAATATTCTAGTTACATGAGCCTGTGCGTTCATAATGTTGCTGTTATGTAGCCGCGGCCGAGAGTTGGGGTGAGCGCCCAACCTTGCATAAATACCCCATGGCTCGTGGATTCACCACCTCTACAGCCTTCATGTGGCGGAGCTGTTTTAACTAACGGGAGAAAGGGCGGCGGAGAGTCTCTGGCTCCGCAAAATAACCAGAATACTCTACATGTGTATGCACGTACATGCATGAGCAGACACGTGTGTGCGTGCCTACAATCTAAACTCGAGTTAGACCCACAGTCTGCTCTAGTAAAGAAAAGGTGCTGAAGACGGAGGCAACCAGCCAGGAGTCGCACCACAGACATCAGTATGCCACACAATTACGCAATGAGATATGTCAATTACTAAAAAACGTTATGGTGGTCGCCCTACTTTGAACCCCCAAGTAGGTGCAGTGCCGGGCCCTATGCATCCAAAGGACCCAACCAAAACGACTGGATGTCCTTCTCAGATGCCCTGTAGAGTCAGGGGACTTGAGAATAGAGCATCTGGTCATTCCAAAGACTAAAAATAATGCACTGGAATGCCGAGGAAGTCTGCAATAACAAGAAATAGAGCTAGAAAACATCTTGGACCAAGAAAAAGTAAGCGAATGTTACTTGCAAGAAACTCACCACAATGAAAATATAGCATTCGAAATCAGAGACTACCAGTGTTACCGATACTGACCCTTGTAAAAAATATCACTGTCTCCCAAATTGAAGTTTACATGGAAGGGGGTGAGTATCAGACACTTAAACATAATGCAGGCAATACAGATCTACATCTGATCAATTACTACTGTCCAAATGACAGCCCAAGGGCATTGGACACTCTACCATTAAAAGAAAACAATAATTGTTTGTGGCGATTTCACCAGCCACTCGCAGAGCTGGTTCTATGATCACATGGACCAGAGAGGAGATAGACTGGAAGACTGGCAGGCTGAGAATAGATTCATATTGATTAACAAGCCGTCTGACACAGAGATCATGGCACATTACAACTGCAGCTAACCTGGCTCTTCACTCACCAGACGTGGACTGGAACATCACACGAGTTGTTGAAAAACAACTTGGTGGCAGTGACCATCGGCCAGTCTTTATAACTGTAGAAAATGAGCTTGTATGTTAAAGCAGCACCCTCTCGAGGTGGACCTACAAGAAAGCAGATTAGGCATTGCACAAGCACCGCACCAACATACTGGTTAGCCTCAACAGATGTCTCTGCAAAACAATGGAGCGCATCATCAATCACAGACTGCAGTGGCACACTGAAAGTGAAAACATCCTTGTGCCACAGCAGGCTGGCTTTAGGCAGTGCTATTCTACGGAAGATCAGACAACCTTCCTCTCTCAAGAAATTGAGGATGCGTTCCAAGAGAAGAAACTGGTGCTTGCGGCATGGATAGATCTGAAGAAAGCCTTTGACAATGTCTGGAAAGAAGGTCTTATGAAGAAACTGAGAAACTGTAAAGTCAATGGAAGAATGTACAAATGGGCGAACGCATACTTGCACAACAGAAGAGCCCGATTACAGATAGACGGACTCAAGAGCAAGAAAGAACTACTGCGTAACGGTGTTCCTCAAGTCGGAGTCTTGTCCCCCTATCTAATCTTCATCAATGGTCTTGTTGCTAAGCTACCACATGGAATTAAAGCGGCAATATACGATGATGACCTGGTTCTATGGAGCACAAATGAACACGCATCAGTGGCCACCAGATCGCTACAAATAGCTGTAGATGCATTTGTGGCATGGGCAAATTGATGGTGTGTCATCATAAACACTGATAAGTGCCTCTCTCCAAAACAAAAGGCAGGAATCATCCAGATAAATGGAATACCCCTAAGAGAAGATAAAGAACCAACATACCTTGCAGTAACATTTGATGACAGGCTGACATGGAGAAAGCACATCAACAAAGCAGTAGCAAAAGCCAGAAGGAAAATAGTCATCCTAGGAAAACTAAGTGGAACCACATGGGGAGCCAGTGGTAAAATACTTAGCAAAGTTTATCAACAGAGGATACGACCACACCTGGAATACGGGTCAACTGCGTGGTGTTCAGCATCAAAACCACACTACAAGAACTGGACAAGGTGCAAAATCAAGCACTTAAAGTCAGCATAGGGGGATGAGATCAACCCCTATAGTGGAGATGGAGATGGTGAGGACACAATCACTGAGAGAGCGCAGAGATACGAAAACGCTAATACAAGCAAAAAAGTTCCTCAGCTTGCCAGTTTGAAATGGTGGAGCGGGAGTGTACATAGAATACCTAAATAATACAAGGGACACGACCAGAGTACCAACAAGAAAGTACTGCCATAACTTGATGCTGAGACTGAGGCAATCAAGATAGCAATAGAGAAATTACTATATACCAGCCATGGTACACAACCTGTGGTGCTATTGACAGATGCAAAATCAGTACTCGAGGCACTCCTATCTGAGAAATTGCCAATACTACAGACACTACTTTATGAACTTAGCAGTCAGCATAAGGTCACCATACAGTGGATACCACCCCCCTCCATCCCTCCACCAATACTCAGAAACGAGAGAGCTGGTCGATTAGCTAAGGAAGGAGCAAAACAAGAACAGCCTGGTGTGCCCGTTATATACCACCAAACAAAAAGAATGATCAAATCAGACAGTAAGCCACCAAAACCTGCTCAAGACGACTACCGTGTTATGGACAGACCAGAACAAGTCATTATTTTGCGTCTCAGAACAGGACATAATAGATTACGTAACTACATGTATACACAATTCAAGATTGGCGAATGAGCCATGTGCACATGTGGATTGGCGTTGCAGGCAGCAGATCACATACTCCAAGACTGCCCAAATACAACATATCTAGGCAAAACTTCTGGCCTAGAGAGACGACAGTGGAAGATAAACTCTATGGACCACTGAGTGAGCTAAATAAAGACAGGTATATTTATACAAGAGACAGCAATGCAGTTATATACATATTTCAAGCGAACGAAAGAAGAATGAGAACATGAGCCTTTTTCAGGCTGGTGTCCAAATGTTACAATTTGTGCAGAAAAGGAATCGGGGTTTTAACGTAAATGTAAACTATATAAAAATGCATAATATTTAAGTGCAACAGGCATGGGTTTGCTTTTACAATTAATCTGGCTTCCAGGTCTACTCATCCTCAAATGAGTACCATGAAATGGCAGCGGTAGTAAAGGCGGTATCGTAATACGGAGCAAATTACCCACAGAGTGTTGAGTGGTTTAAAAACATATGGAACTAATACTTTTATAGTCTATTTACTTCTGTCTACCCCAATATGAATTTCCATATCTCAGTAACTAACTGAGGGAAAATGATGAGATTTAGCATATAACCTTATCATTATGTCCACCCAACAAACAAACAAGGTTTTGTTGTGGAGATTGTACAGCAGATTTCAAAGTTGTTGTTTTTTCTTTTAATATGCGGTATACAATTTACGGGTCAGAGATGAAGTGCACATTAATTAAATGTATTACGTCTTCACATGGAAACATTAGCGTTGAATAGTTAATTTCCTCGTGGGACATGGGATTGGCCTTATGACAAGAGCCTCGCGTAGTGGAACAGGGGCATTACTGTAAAACAAGTTTGTTAGCGAGATATCACTAGTTTTTCACCAAAACATCGAAGGAATGTCGCCGCTTTCCACGATTTAAGTTGCTTTTGGACCTTTCAAAGACATATTTCTTGGGTGACGGTAAATATAAGACGGCAGGAACAATTTCATAACGATGCAACAAACAGTTTTCAAAATAGTTGATCGTGAATAAAGGCATTCATTTCTGGACAGACTATAACTGAATTCGCCGCGTGGCGTGGAGAAGGGTTCTTTATCAACTTAGCAGAAACAAGAGGCGGCAAACTCCACGTTGATGTGCAGCTTTGTTGCTAGGCGACACCCATTCCCTACTCCCTCTATCCCGCTATGTGAAGCAGAAAAGAAAAGGTCAACTCGTTAGTGCCACACGAGTCAAATCTCCAGATAACGGAGTGGCGTCACTGTCACAGAAGTCAGCTAAAACAGGCGCGCTGTATGTGTTGCTGTCAGTCTGGTTATCTCGTCTTTCGTGCAGATCAACTAACATATACAGCTGAAGATCTGCCTGTCACACGTTGACCGCGTATACAACTGAAGGTCTGCCTGCCGCACACTGACCTCCAGTTCTGGCTGCCAATGTGTTGTAGATTAGCACACCACGCTGGACAGACCACTAATAGTTGTCATTGTGTCGGGCGCCACGGACAGTCACTGTACTCCACTTATGTGTTCTTGGTAGTTCGACCGTGACATTCTGTTCACCTTACGATCCGCGTTTCTAATATCCCAAATCTTTCCGGTTGTCACGACGCTCTCCTGACATTCTCTTCGTCCTGCCCTGGTGTTGGCAATGATTTGTCTGTGTGAATTTCTTTCTTGCAGTAGTTGGATATTTTGCTTTCCCTGTTGTCAGTAGAAACCTTATTTTATAAAATTCTTATTAGGCGGCAATATAATCACTAGGAAAGCCAGAAGTAGTACCATGTCAGAAATAATGTCTCACAGAATCACTAGCAGGCAATAAGTGCATCATTGTATCACTAGCAGGCAATAAGTGCATCACTGTATCACTAGCAGGCAATAAGTGCATCACTGTACAACAGAGAAACAACAAACATGGCGTCATGTATTAGTGTGTACATGTTGCTGTGTGCCACTGATATTATAAATAATAACGAATACATATTGTAGCCGTGATATATTTTATATGATTATTTATACAGGTTTCAGTCGTGTCTTTTATGATAGTTTATCTAGCGTTATTAATGTAACCCGGCGGAACTGGGAGTGCGTGAAGTGCGGCATCTAGAGGTGCTGTAGGTGTTGTATACCCTAGTTGTATATTTGACTTGTTAACAAAGACCGAGCTGCGTGGGGCAGCTATGGATAGGGGAGGGAGTGGGCTTGGGGTGAGTTGGTTAAGGGCTTATGTCACAATGGGGGATACATTGTGAAAGAAGAAGAGGAAGAAGTGTGTAGCCTATACAATGTTGAGTTGAGTTCGAAAAGTATATCTTCAGTTGAGTGCGCCCTTAAGATTTCTCAAGTGCCACTATCTGCAGCCAACACTTCATTGGTTGTGGACACAAACCGTGGGAGCAGATTGTGCTTCCTGTCACAACATGTCAGAACCACTTCCCTATTGTCTCTCTACAGATTCAATGTAGGAGGGAGTGAAACTTTTGAGCGAATAGCCATTGCAGCTAGTTTCCTTCGGACTAAGATTACCGACGTCAGGTATTACACCTGGAGACTGGTCAAGCCTGTAGACAGCAGTGTTATCTGGTTTGGACTGCCATGTGTCACTGGTAGCATCAGTGCCCTGTACTCTCTTACAGTTTGTTATTGGAAGTTCCGGGTCCATCGGTGTTCGTCTCGGCGTAATAAATAATAACGGTGGTGTCCAGTGACTTACGTCTGTTGACCTGTAGCCCTGCATGTCAAATGATAACAATACACGGTGCTCTTACAACACCCGGTAAGACAAACATATCCTGGACACAATCAGCGCCACTCAGATATTGGGAAAATCTCGTTGCATTTTGTCATACACTTTTCCATCAATATTACTCCTTGAAGTTCACATTGTCTATCAATATCTCACCTCAAATTGCTCATTCTGATACACTTTTCTATCAATGTTTCACTTGAAGTTTCTCAGTGTCATACACATTTCTATAAGCTTTTCGCCTCAAAATTAGCATCATCACACACTTCACCTATCACTATGAAAACTGGGCTACTGTGTTTCCCTCACACAGGACGGTGGCCCCTGTTCAATGTGTTCTTTGATCTATCCAGTGTCATCAAGTAAGCTTCCTGAATCAGCTTATTCACCCCATTTGCATCTTGACCATTGCAGTCTTGAGATTGTGTTGCTAATGACCACTGTATCCAGACGAGGCAGGTAGCTCAACCGGCCAGTTGGACTAAACTGTTGACTTCTCGTCCCTTGACTTGATGATGTAAATTACAAGTACCTCTGAAGTCGGGGTGGGTTCGCCCGATGACGAGGGAACACTGATATTAGGGAAAGCCAATCCACACGCAAAAATCAGTCCAGTGCATTGAGTTCAAAGCCAGCGAATGCACACGCACGCACGCAGGGAAACACACACACACACACACACACACACACACACACACACACACACACACACACAAATAGCCAGTAGTTTTTAGGAAGGTTTTCCTACTATCACTTTAATGCACACCGGATATCGATCGGTGGCCAAGAATAATTAGTTCTTGAAACACACAAGCATGGGCACTCTTATCCCTGCACATTAAACATTAACAGCGTAATAAATTAAACTTCCAACTGGCAACGTGACCACTGCGACTATTTCACAATATGTTAGTTTAGAGCAACTGCACCAAGTGGACAACACGTGCTGAACAACAGAACGGGAAGCGGGTGTTCTACCCAGTGCAACAGCACATGACGTATCAAGACTAAGTGCAAGGTTATTTTTATTTCCTTCATTTCTCGTCTGAGCGTGTGAATTCAAATTCCCCCATGACTGTGACCTTCTAACATCAGTTCCCAGTACTCTCATTACTGTAAATAGTGTCTAGTACAAACATTACTGTATAGTGCCCAGTGCTCGCATTACTGACACAATGCCCACTGCCCACACGACTGTATACAGGATCCAGTAATAGTGCCCTCTATGGGGAGCACTCTATACAGTGGCCGGGATCCCACGTGACTATACATGATATCCAGTACCACGTGACTATACACTATATCCAGTACCACATGACTATACACTATATCCAATACCACATGAATATACACTATATCCACTACCACATTGCTGTAGTCTACAAGTGTTGCATATCCTTTCCAGGACGTTGAAATCAACCCCAGATTGAATGGGGAGTTGGCTGCTGCCGAGCTGATACTGGAGACCAAATAAACACGAAATCTGACTTAGAAACTCGACGAATGGAAAACACAGATATATAGGCGAACGTTGCCACCCAAGTCTTTATTAACGGACAAGAAAGGCTAAACCACAACAAGCAGACACAACAAATGGATACTGATTTCAGTATCCGAGAAGTGGCCCGATCAACACAAGCACTAGGAACGGAAAACCCCATGTACCTGTGTGTGTTTCTCCATTCGTCCAACTTACTTCCTAGTCATATTGTGTGTATATACTTGGACTTCTGTACACAGTATCTGCTGTGTGCTGGAGTATCATCCTTGCATCCAAAGAAGCCCATAGGTGTTCAATCACACCATCCCTGACGGACTCCTTGCAATAACAATGATAGGCTAGCATCATCTATACCCGACAAGGAGTGTAAACACGATTCTTTAACGTTTCCTTTTTGTACAAGCCAACTAGGCATGGGCCGGTCTCCCTTGTCTAAGAGTTACACGACTTTCTCCCGTAATCCCGTATACTCTCGTAAGTAACGTAACGTGCGCGAGAATTGGTAGCGGTACTCTCCGCGTCGGTAACTTACGGGGTTTGTGAGCCGGTCGCTCAAAAAGCAATGGCAAACTACTGAGCGTAATCTTGCCAAGAATTCAACAATCAGCTGAAAGATGCTGATGTTGACAGCGATGTCCTGTAAAAGATATGCGGGGAAAAAAAAACTAGGCATGGACATTAAGCGCGATGGTCTTCGTGATTACTCAGTTTGAAAAACAGTAATAATAATAGTAGCACGAACATTAGTACTGAAGACCGTAATAATAACAGCTGTGATCATATAGACACAGCAGATAGGGGGAGGAGAACCCTGAACTCAGTGGAGCCAAGTAGGTCCGAGACAATGTAGAATGTGGTAAAACAATAGTTCAAACGTCGATTAACTTTTGCAACGAAAATCCACGGCTAACGAATAAATGTACTCACGGTTGTTGGTGCATAGTGCACTTATATACTCTCTTACCGCACGGATGTATACTGTATTTACTGCAGTTTTCTCTTGCATCACGCTGACAAAGAAATTGTTTTATAGGAACTGTATTTACTATGGTTTCTCACACGAATATTGCGAATACCTTGGACTACCAGAGTAACTAACAAAGATTGCCTGGAAAATGCTAAGGAAAGCAACAACAGGTTAACTATTCTGAACATGAGAACCTTTATTTTCTTCAGCATATAAATTCAACGTATATAAAGCAACAAAACACCGTTTGTTACCGTATAGTTGGGCGTGAACTGGCTCGGCAATAACACGTCCCATATCTATGTTTGGATAGGTCGCTTTTTTTTCTTCTTCAAAAATATATATCTATGGTAACGAAGTCCGAAGATAATATTTATGTAGCCAATCCGCAGTCTGCGTGTGTCATGTTCTAGAAGGATTGGTGCACAGTTTAAAATCATGTTTATGTTCTCTCACTGCAGCACAAAGTCGTATTGTTGAATCGCAGCTAAATGCAAGCAGTGCATGTCTGCAGCACAAAGGCTGTATACAACAGTTTGTGACGCAAACCTCTAATGGCTGTAGCCATGAAGCTAACTGTATCACCAAGATCTGACGGCCTCGGTTTATAGATCGAAGATAGGATACTTTATGGAGCAATTTTAGCACATCAAAACAAGCGCACTTCAGCACACATTAACCGTTTATCGTGATTGAGACTACTACAGCCTCTGAAGTCATTGGGGGGTGACTTCATGGTCGTTTCTGAAATAGCCATATATTCATCTAGTGAGTTAATGAGGAACATTGCGTCAATATTGTGTTGCCAACAGTCGGTATTAGTTCCAGCAGACACTCCCAGTCAAGGACCGTAGACTAAAACAGCTACATACAACTGATTTGTTTTACTCATGAAGACATGTGTGGTTATAGAGTAGGTTGCAATCCATCACTGCTGTAAATAGTGTGTATGGACTACGCTTGAGTTCAAAGTGAGCAAGCGTAAACAAAAATCTTGGCGAAAACCAAATGCAGATGTAACTTTCTACTTGACTCTCGAACCAAAATTACAGAAATACGTATTGGTGTGCATGTAGCATCGTTAGAGTTGAAAACATCCTGGACTAAGCAACTGTACACATGCCAAATTTTGAGATGTGCTCGAGAAATCATCATTAACTGTTGCTCCAGAAAGCTGATGTCCCAAATAACACATGTATAGGCGTGCCCGTGTGCAAATGGATGCGCTTTTTTATGTACGATAACTGCATGGACCGCATAAAGTAGTTCCAAACACAAATACAGGGTCATCCTATGATGCAAAACGTCAGAGTGCCGACATGAGCCAGCAGCGGTAAGGATTTGAACGACTAAGGCTCAGTGCTAACATACATGCCATCCTGACGTACTCCTACCAACCGCATGCCTACAGCCAAACTGTATGCATGCCTGTCTCTTTGCCTCTCCAAGATTTTTTGTTTGGTTCGCATATCCTTTACAGGACATCGCTGTCAACATCAGCATCTTTCATCTGACTGTTGATCTCTTGGCAAGATTACGCTCAGGTAGTTTGCCACTGCATTCTGAGCGACCGGCTCACATACCCCGTAAGTTACCGATGCGGAGAGAACCGCTACCGATTATCGCGCATGTCACGTTACTCACGAGAGTATACGGGATTAGGGAGAAAGTCGTGCTAAACCCTAAACCAGGGAGATCGGCTCTCTCCAAGATTACTCCTACAATATAGATCCACCCGAACTGCACCCCCGGGGTGTAGAGGGCGGACAAGAGTTGGCCAACGCAGTCCAGGGTATCCACCCGAGTACGCGGACAACTAGCGCCATACGTCATGGAGATCTGAGAAGAGCAGGCCAGCCCCATGCCCTGACAGCCGCAGGTCACAGACCAGACATGTAGATACGGCAGTGAACCGGGAAACTACGTGATCCTCCCAAGAATAAACTTCAAGGAGTTTAAAGGCGAGAGGACCCATTCCATCTGCTCAGGGTTTGATCCCATACGGCTCGGTCTCTTTCCGCAGGGCGGCCTGCCGAAACCCTCGCACAAAGCACGAACTTCGTAGCTCCAGCGACTACCCTCAGGCGTCTCCGAGAAAACTGTACTCGTGGACCGAATGACAGTGCCCGGAATCTAACCCACGACCCTCGCTGAACCACTCGGCCACGAAGACCCCGTGAATAAGTGTATCAGCGGAATACAAACCTGAGAAGGAGGACATATTTGTTCACAAACTTCATACATGTACCTCACAATGAACAATATAAACAGACATTGATAAATTCACCGCCTGTGGTTAGCGCAAACGCGTGAAACAGATTATATTGACGCATTCGATTACCACTTCACTCGTATCAATGTATGATCACTCACACTGCCATTATCCCGCCATTTCTTTCCGACCCATGCCATGGTCCATTAACTTCTCGCGCGATTACTTGTCTCAATAGATCGTCATGTTTCTGTTTACAGATTGTAAATCTGATCTTCGTGTTTCTGTTTACAAATTGTAAATCTGATCTTCGTGTTTCTGTTTACAAATTGTAAATCGTATCTTTGTGTTTCTGTTTACAAATTGTAACTCTGATCGAAAGTGAAATCGACTGTCCTGAGGTCCAGTAACAAAACAATATAAAAAATAAATTACAAACACGTGACTTCGATTAACACAAAACGACATTAACAAGGGAATCACATGTTTTTCCTACCAACTCATAGGGTGAGGTGAGTAATACGTAAACATGATAGACGGACAGTGTAAGGTAACGTACTGCCAGGCAGTTGTCAAAATGAACAAGCCATCCAAGATCATACGTGCAACTGGAACATGTGTTCAAACTCTGAGTCTCTCTCTCTCTCTCTCTCTCTCTCTCTCTCTCTCTCTCTCTCTCTCTCTCTCTCTCTCTCTCTCTCTCTCTCTTTCTCTCTGTGTGTGTGTGGGTTTTTGTTTTCATTTTTTTCTAATGTTGTCTGCACTCTGGCATAGTTGCACTGCTTTTCTGTTCAGCTCTGAACGAATCAACATCTACAACGCTTTGATTCCACACACTGATCTCATAAGTGACCTCTCATTTTCCATGTCTTTGTATCATGCGCCATCAAGTGCCCTCTCATTCTCCATGCGCCATCAAGATGAAGAGGTTATTTTAAACATACAAGCCACAGGACAACAGAAACAGAGAAAGAGCTAAAACACACACAGGGAGAATTAGAGACAAATGTCCGGAGCTGCGGAACTTGTAACATGATGGCCTGACGTGAGTTGGACGTGAGTATTCCAGTGTGTGGCAGCAGTGGGCAGCAGCACACGATTATAGGGTAGCAGTCCCGGCGGCCATGTGTTCTAACCAACCTGGTCGCGGGGATTTTTGTTTCCATTCGCCTTGCGCTTGCTGGTCGACCCAGCCTACAACAGATACAAGAACTGTTCTGGGAGGTAAAGGCAGCCGGCGTGATAGTAACAACAACACACCTCCTGTTCCTATTGGTCTATACAGATACAGGACTAGCTCCAATGCGCCTCAAGATGTGAAGTTGGGCCCGCTACTGGCTCATTTAACTTACTGCAGACACAGCCCAGTCATAGACGTTCGCTGTTCTAACATTACAGACACAGCCCAGTCATAGACGTTCGCTGTTCTAACACTACAGACACAGCCCAGTCATAGACGTTCGCTGTTCTAACACTACAGACACAGCCCAGTCATAGACGTTCACTGTTCTAACACTACAGACACAGCCCAGTCATAGACGTTCACTGTTCTAACACTACAGACACAGCCCAGTCATAGACGTTCGCTGTTCTAACACTACAGACACAGCCCAGTCATAGACGTTCGCTGTTCTAACACTACAGACACAGTCCAGTCATAGACGTTCACTGTTCTAACACTACAGACACAGCCCAGTCATAGACGTTCGCTGTTCTAACACTACAGACACAGCCCAGTCATAGACGTTCACTGTTCTAACACTACAGACACAGACGTTCGATGCTCATATGTTACAGACACAGAAGTTCGATGTTCGCTTGAAATATGTCTATAACTGCAATGCTGTCTCTTGTATGAATTGAACTGTCTTTTTCAGTTCACACAGCGGTCCATAGAGTTTATCTTCCACTGTCGTCTCTCTAGGCCAGAAGGTTTGCCTAGATATGTTACATTTTTGGCAGTCTTGGAGTATGTGCTCTGCTGTCTGCGACGCCAATCCACATATTACAGACATAGAAGTTCGATATTCACATATTATAGACACATAAGTTTGATGTTCACATGTTACAGACACAGAAGTTCGATATTCACATATTACAGACACATAAGTTTGATGTTCACATATAAAGACATAGAAGTTCGATGTTCACATATTGCAGACACATAAGTTTGATGTTCACATGTTACAGACACAGAAGTTCGATGTTCACATATTACAGACACAGACGTTCGATGTTCACATATTACAGACATAGAAGTTCGATGTTCACATATTACAGACACAGAAGTTCATGTTCACATACTACAGACACAGTCCTGTCACAGGTGTGTTATATTCAATCTATAAATGTATGGCAATAGTCATCGAAGTCAAATTATGTGTGCGTGCGTGCGTGCGCGCGCGAGCGCGTGAAGGCGTTTGTTTTATTATTTTATATAAACCAGGTGCAGTTAATGTCACCATAACTTAACCGATTTACCATAGATCCTCTGTCTATTGTTAAGTTATTTTTCTGCATTTTAATCATGTCGGTGTATTTCTAGGTTGACTTTCTTTTGTCGGTGTTATCTCGTGTCAACAGGGCCTGAGATTCAGATCTAGACATGGGGATTAGACTTGTCAGGCGAGAAGTTCTAGCACTATCTGTAGGTTTCTCTATTCAACATATTATAACATAGACAGAAGCACACTAGCACACACACGTGAAGTCCAGACAATATTATCATGTGTGTTTCTAACAGTGGAAAAACTATCATTGCCTTGTGTGTGTTTGTAACGGGGAATATCAAAGACAATAACCCAGCGTTTCACCAAAGAAACATGACGCGATGTGAAGAATGGAGTATGCATCAACGTGTTTTTTTTTGGTTTCATTCGCTCGCTTCAAACTCAAGAGTTGTCCATACACGTGCTACTACTGATAGCGCACTGGACTGATTTTTGAGTGTGAATTAGCTTCCCCTATTACCAGTGTCCTTCGCCACAAGGCGAACCCACTCCGACTGCTAAGGTACTTGTAATTTACGTCCCCAAGTCAAGGACAAGAGGTCTACATTTTAGTCCAACTGACCGGTGAATGGGTTGAACATACTACTTCGGTACCAGCACACTGGAAGTTTAAGAGCAAACGTTCTTAGCTATACGGTCATGTTAAACTCTGATCGACGACCTACTTTCTTTGACCCAGGAAATCCCCAGAATTGGCAAATGAAATGTTAGAATTGTGTATGGATCGGGAAATACTCGCGGGAAGTCAGGCAAAGAAAAGTAAGATTGGCATTTTGGGATTATGCAAAACAAGATGAGATGAAGCAGGAATACAGGTTCTTAATTCAGGTGAAACAGTGCTGTTGTGCTGCAATACAGAGGAATGATCATATAGGGTGGACGTTACGGAAGCTGTGGGAGAAAGCAAAGATATGAGGGCTTAGGGTGAACTGGATGTTTCTCTGAGGGACAAAAGGCAGCAGATGAAGACGAATCACATAGTTGGTTTTACGGCAACTCTTTTCCCGCCATAAGTAAGCGGCTAATTGGATTGCTAATCCCATCCTCTTGTCTCGTTCTATTGCACCCCTCCCTCCCCCACCCGCCGGGCTGAGCACTCATGCTAAAGCTCCACGCCATTGCGCATACTGTACAGTTAGCATGACAGCACACCCGATTAGTTGGGCAAATAAACAAATAATTCGCTTCTTTCGTTCTCCTCCATTGATGATAATATAATGAATGAAATAATGCTACGACAGTTTTGGCAACATGTGCACCCATGCACGTCAAGTCTGAATGCACGAGGGTTACAATACTATTTGCTGATAATTCAATATTAATAACATTACCCTTTATTGCGCTTCTCATCTGATTATGTTCCCCAAGTGACAATAACATGGATAGCGCTGCACTGTTTCGTCAAGTCTGTGACCCTGTACAACAGACTTCTAGATACACTGATTTCATATTTGCTTTCCCGCCTTTGACCGTGCCCAGTTTATCTAGAAGGTGGCAGGTTTGTATCTCTCTCCGTCTGGTTCCTATCCCTTGACCTGTCCGACGTGGAAGACCCTACCATTGCAACCAGCAATACAAGTTCTCTCCTGCCTGTCTCCAACCTTACACACAACCCAAAAGCTATCTACCGTGTGAGCATCCCCCCACCCACCCACCTATCCATCCATATATGCCTGCCTGTCTGTTTGTTGACGTATCAATCTAACTCACTCTAATATAAAACAGGTGTTTTACCTGGGAAAACACCCTCCATCTCTCACAATCTCTCTTTCTGTCTCTCTCTCTCTCGCATACTCACTGACTCTCTCAACATTTCTGTTAGACCATCCCTCACCCCCAATCTCTCTCTCTCTCTCTCTCTCTCTCTCTCTCTCTCTCTCTCTCTCTCTCTCTCTCTCTCTCTCTCTCTCTCTCTCTCTCTCTCGCAACCAACACTCCGGCACTACAACACGGACACTCACCTCTCTGTCCCCGCTATCCAGAGTATCAATATCCGCGACTATATCCGCACTGACATCTGCCCCAGCTGTGCTGCGGACCTGGCCTGTGGTATCCTTCACCGTGCCTACACCAGACAGATGAACATGGCCACTGTCTTCAACTTGTTGGCAACTCTCATTCGCTCCCTCCTCAGCGGTCACTATTGTCTCATCAGATTCTATAATGGTATCGAGGAAAGTTACTTTTGCTGAATCCTCATCTCCTATAACAGGATGATCTGCGCTGGTGGTTTCAGTGGTTTCAGTGGAAATGTTTGCTTTGTTTGCAATGTCATTATTGTCCAACTTTACAGCTTCTTGTACTTTCTGCATCTCCGTGGGAAGCTCTTTCTGGCTGGCAACATTTTTCTCACGAGATGTATCTCCAGCATCCGGCTCCTGGTGCGCTTCTGCCGTGCCTGATACTGCGTGAGCATCGACGGCACAATCATTGAACAGCTTCTTCACTAGTTTTAAACTCACCGCTGTCTGCTTCATCGGTAGCCAAAGCATTATCCTGATTTCTTTTACTGCATGTCTCTTTTGCATGTTCCTCTACATTTGCATCGGATGTCTCATCTCTATTCGTCTTATTTGGCAGCTTCTTGTCAGCATCGCCATTTGTCTCCTCTATGGGCTCTATTCTTTGTTCACTCTTCACAATATCCTTGCTTGCCTTGTCGGCCTTACTGACACCGTTCTTGCCTATCAAGCGATCTTTTGATGTTTCGCCGTCTCTTCCAAGCTTTGAAAATTCATCCTCGCAACTGGCTCCTTTCTTTTTCTTCTTCTTCTTTCTCTTTTTCTTCTCACAATCTTCTTTGCCTCGACCGTTTCCATCTTCCTTTTGTGTTTTCTTTTTATTGGTAGATTTGTCCTCCTTTAGTGACTGTGTTTTGATTTCGATAATTTTTTCACCATTTGAGGCCGTGCACTGGTCAGTGCCCTTGTCATGCTGACTGTTCAAACTATTTCTAGCTTCAGAGACATTTGAGCTGCTTTCGCTAACTTCATTATTGTTTTTATTTTTCTCACTCTCTTCAATCTTTCTTGACGAATGATCTGCATCATCTTCTTTCTTACTTTTACTTTTTAATTTATCTCCTTCTTTATCGGATCGTTTTGAGAGTTTGTCACAGTTGTCAATGATCGCGCTGGTTTCCATGGAATGTGTGTATTGTAGCCCTGACAGGGGCGGCCGCCTGGGTGGGCTGCAGGTCACACAATGTGAAGGTCGGCTACTGAACGCCCAACGTTGAGGGCAGCTGCTGTACTCCCAGCGTGATGAAGGTCGACTGCTGTACTTCCAACAACACGCGCAGGATGACTGCTGTCCTACAAGTAGCAGATGGTCAACTTCTTGGTGTGGCCAGGTTTCCTGTCAACAGAAAGCCAACACAGACGGTGAGTCACCTGTATTTGTTTAACGACATGTTCTACGTTATGGTTATGTTCACGCTCCAGTATTAATAAAAACAAATAAGTCAAACAATAGGAGATATATTATCAGAGTGAGTGAGTGAGTGGAGTGAGTGCGTGCGTGCGTGAGTGAGTGAGTATGAGTGAGTGAGTGAATGAGTGAGTGTGAGTGGGTGATTGATTGAGTGTTATGGCCTTAAGACATAACAACAGCCCAATCCATGAAACAACATGGCGTCAACACAGGACAGCACTATTTGGGTCAATCGGTTAGTAGACAACCGACAACACTATGTGGGTCTCTGATTGATGAACTGAAGTGTTGGCAGTGGAGCCGGTCTCATACTTTATTGATTTCCAGAAAGCAGCCGATAAATGCCACAGGGGATAGCCTGAGGTCAATACTAATGGCTTGTGAAATCCTGGACAGCAATGTCCCAATCATCAGCGGTGGCTACATTAATTCCACTGGCAGTGCTGGACAGTGTAGCACAACATTTAAGGTCAACACCGAAGTAAGAAAAGGATGTCTCAAGTCAACCACTTGGTTATGAACATCTCGAACTTAATGACGAGTCAGACAACAGAGAATACTCCTTGAGTAACAAGAAAGACATTTCAATGCAGAATAGAAGATGTAGAAATAAAACAAGCAATTTCAGTGACACATGGGTATGGGATAGGTCTATATTTGTAGACACATCGACAATAGATGGGTGATAAGATCAGCACCTGAAATCAGGTCACCTAAACAATTTATGCCTCGTTGGCAGCTGGCTTGAACCCACGACCACCGGCCGACAGGCAAGCGCCGGCCACGGATTGCCCCAGCCACGGATTGTCCTAGCCACTGACTGCCCCAGCCACTGATTGCCCCGTTCACTGACTGCCCCAGCCACTGATTGCCCCGTTCACTGACTGCCCCAGCCACTGATTGCCCCGTTCACTGACAGCCCCAGCCACTGATTGCCCCGTTCACTGACTGCCCCAGCCACTGATTGCCCCGTTCACTGACTCCCCCAGCCACTGATTGCCCCGTTCACTGACTGCCCCAGCCACTGATTGCCCCGTTCACTGATTGCCCCGTTCACTGACGGCCCCAGCCACTGATTGCCCCGTTCACTGTTTGCCCCGTTCACTGACGGCCCCAGCCACTGATTGCCCCGTTCACTGACGGCCCCGTTCACTGACTGCCCCAGCCACTGATTGCCCCGTTCACTGACTGCCCCAGCCACTGATTGCCCCGTTCACTGACGGCCCCGTTCACTGACGGCCCCAGCCACTGATTGCCCCGTTCACTGACGGCCCCGTTCACTGACGGCCCCAGCCACTGATTGCCCCGTTCACTGACGGCCCCAGCCACTGATTGCCCCGTTCACTGACGGCCCCGTTCACTGACGGCCCCAGCCACTGATTGCCCCGTTCACTGACTGCCCCAGCCACTGATTGCCCCGTTCACTGACGGCCCCAGCATCATACAGCCCCAGCCATTGATTGCGCCGGCCTACGACTGCCCCGGCCACTGATTGTCCCAGCCACTGACTGCCCCGGCCACAGATTTCACCAGCTACTGACTGCCCCAGCCACTGATTGCCCCGTTCACTGACTGCCCCAGCCACTGATTGCCCCGTTCACTGACGGCCCCAGCCACTGATTGCCCCGTTCACTGACTGCCCCAGCCACTGATTGCCCCGTTCACTGACGGCCCCAGCATCTGACGGCCCCAGCCATTGATTGCGCCGGCCACTGATTGTCCCAGCCACTGACTACCCCGGCCACAGACTTCACCAGCCACCGATTGTCCCAGCCACTGACTGCCCCGGCCACAGATTTCACCAGCTACTGACTGCCCCAGCCACTGATTGCCCCGTTCACTGACTGCCCCAGCCACTGATTGCCCCGTTCACTGACGGCCCCAGCCACTGATTGCCCCGTTCACTGACTGCCCCAGCCACTGATTGCCCCGTTCACTGACGGCCCCAGCATCTGACGGCCCCAGCCATTGATTGCGCCGGCCACCGATTGTCCCAGCCACTGACTGCCCCGGCCACAGATTTCACCAGCTACTGACTGCCCCAGCCACCGAGCTAAGATGTAATAAATCTCGACATGTGTACAATTTGCTCACTTCACGATAAGAAAAGCGAGAAAAACAACATAGATACTTGAAGTGTCTTTACAACACGCGGGAATCACGTTAACCCCAACAACAAGACGTCGTGGCATTCAACTCCAGCAGCCGTGAAGACAGGGAAAACACGTCAAGCGAGACCAGTAAAAAACAAACAAGTGACAAGACCCCAGCAGGAATCAGCCGTGGATGTGTAAAATGTTAAAAATACAAAAACAAAAACAATAACAAAAATCGAGTAGGGCTGAATTTGCGGGGAAACAGGTGGCCAGTTTTTCTCACCCGTAGCGAACAATGAGTCTTGTCCAACCGGTCTCATGCCAGCGCGATAGTAACGTCCTAACTGTTACACCATACAGAGACATCAGTACAGTTATCACTATTAAACATGTTCACACACCTGGGAGACATTGTCATTTCAGACAGAGAAACCAGTACAGTTATCAGTATTAAACATATTCATGCACATGGAAGATAGTCACTTCGGACAGAGACACCAGTACAGTTACCAGTAATAAACATATTCATGCACATGGAGGACTCACTTCAGACAGAGACACCAGTACAGTTATCAGTATCAAACGTAAAGCCACAACAACCTAACAAAACTACCCAGTAAAACACAAACACCAAATAAAAACATAAAAACACATCAAAGCCTTGTAACTGACATGCTACGTGTGGATAGACAATGTGGGTGGGGGGGGGGGGGGGGTGCCGAACAGAGGCATGACTAAACTGACGCCCTGCCACACAACCTATTTGAGGAACACTTTCTCTGCTCGACAAAATTACTAATCAACAATTGTTCATCAAGAGCATGCGGGACAACATTCGCGTGGTAATAATAAAACGATTAGATTCGGTGGGACATGTCCTGGAGAGGGACCTAGACGATGTCCACAGAACCGACGACTGTGGTGAACGCCAGTGGAAGTGTGTCACAGAGGTGGACTAGAATAACGTGGCGCTGAACTGTGTCGAGTGTGACACGTGGGGCATGAACAGACTGAGTTGAATGCCCACCACGGTGGAGAATACTTGAAGGGGAGTGGGAGAACGGGCAGCTGTAGCAGACGACGGCTGAGAAAGAAAGAAAGAAAGAAAGAAAGAAAGAAAGAAAGAAAGAAAGGAAAGAAAGAAAGAAAGAAAGAAAGAAAGAAAGAAAGAAAGAAAGAAAGAAAGAAAGAAAGAAAGAATGACTGACAGACAGACAGACAGACAGACAGACAGACCAGACCAGACCAGACCAGACCAGACCAGACAGACAGACAGATAGACAGAAACAAAGAAAAAGGGTTGTGGGTGAACAAAACCAATGTTTGTGAGTGGACAAAACCAATGTTTGTGAGTGGACAACATCAACGTTTGTGAGTTTGTTTATTCAGTCAGTCAGTCAGTCAGTCAGTCAGTCAGTCAGTCAGTCAGTGCACTCCAGACACGCCCATGGATGCTCAGACCTCCCCCAACATGTATGCATAAGCGTCAAAGAGCGACTAAATTGCCAGTTATGTGAGTGAACAATGTCAATGTGTGTGAACTGCATGTAAATATACAACGCCGTATACGCTTTCATGGCATAGTAAGGTGGAGTGATCTCATGTTCGCATACTGAACCACTCAATGGACATGCTCAACAAGGTCCAGACTGGCCTCATAGGACATGAGTGGCTCGCCACACTTAGCAACCAGCCAGCCGATCGGTTAGCGAACATGGCGGTGATCGAGGAAGGAAGAGCAATGGATGGGCCAGACTTCAAGTACAAGAGCCGAAAATGTCATACAGTGTGTGGATTTATGTTTGGTTATGCTCTCAAACGTCATACAGTGTGAGGAATTTTGGTTGGTTATCACGCTCACAAATGCCATTAGTGTGAGGATTTCTGGTTGGCGATCCCGCCAGTACGAGTATTTTGTGACAACTAAAAGTAATAGGACACCCTCACAAATAACATACAGTGTGGGGACTTATGGAAAACTGCTTCCTTGCCCAGAGTGAGGGAGATGGGGTGGAGCAGGAAGATGGGAGTGAGGCAGGGAGATGGGGGTGAAGCGGGGAACCGCCATACATAAGCATTTTGTCAAGAGCAGAAGACATTTGATTAACCAACACAAAACTGGTACGATCAGTCTATATACTCTTGTGGGGATGTTAATTAAGGGGAAGATCGGAGCACCTATAGACGTGTCCAATGTGGGGTGATGACGATCGGCAGTAATAATATGGAGAGACTATCCCCCACCTCCACCCCTGGGGTCGCCTTTCCACTATCAGGGGTGAACATTCCTAACACTGTACGGTGTTGGTTTTCGTATGTATAGGATCACTTTCATTGCGCAAGGGTATCTCCATAAGCGTTCCAGTCTCCGCCCACTGATCACACAAGGAGAGTTTCCGTACGGTGCACGAACTCCGTAGCAACGGTGAAGATCCAAACGTATGTATTGCATAATCACACATGCTGGACTTTTTTGGTTGGCTTTTCAAATTTGGAAATGTTGCCTGGGCAGCGGCATAAGCGGCTTATTTGCAACTGCTGGGTGATTTGATTGATTGATTGATTGAATGATTGATTGATTGATTTAAGAACCGACATCGCAGCATTCGGGGCTATCCCATAAGCGCTCCGTCCCCATCCTCAGCAGCCAGCGAAGAGTCCCAACACCAACAGTTCCAGTAGCAATCTGATTATATGTCTGTCTCGCCTTTCCTCTGAGCGTCGCACGTCGGTCAGATCCTCTCGTCACTCCTCGCTGCCTCATTCTTGCCACACCATGGTGATCCATTTGCTCCTCCGAGGTGTGCACGTGCTCCCACAAGGCCGCAACCACGTCTGCCTTGTCATGTATCAATATTCCACCAAATTTTGCAGAGCCAGCCAATCTGTCCGCCTGTTCATTCCCAGCATACCGGCTTGCCCCGGAGAAAAGATCCAGGCGATGCTTGCCACCCGTGTCCTCCGAAGTGAGGCAAGCCACTCTGCACGAAGCATGCCTGTCCTCACCTTCCCCGGCATGCTTTCTGAGTTATTTACAATCACGATGTGTGTGTGTATCGTATTCTCCATCCAGTGGAAAGCTGCAGTGACCGACTCCACCTCCATTCTAAAGCTGGATGTTGTTGTATCATATGCCAGGCTCTCCTGCACCAAACGTCGACCATTAGCTCAGGGGCGTCACTAGGGGGGTGCGGGCCGCACCGGGTGACACCATCAAGGGGTGACACCAAAATAAAAAAATTGCAAATTTGACAAAGCAGACATAGCAAAATAACAAAAATTTAACTTTGTCCGAGTTTGTCGAAGTTCTTTATTTATGTTTTACCTGAAGTATTGAAGTTATATTGTTCAATTTGTTTTCTTTCTTATGTCCTTATTAACTTTTTGACTTATTTTTCAAACATTACTATATGCGATTATATATGGTACAGGAACACTCGGAAGAAGACCATGGTGAAAGTCTAGAGGGGTGACACCAAGAGTTTACCGCACTGGGTGACACCAACCCCAGTGACGCCACTGCATTAGCTTTTGCTACGAACCCCCAGGCACTTCTCCTACCTCTTGACACCGAACCATCTGTGTAGATGATCCCATCACCCGAGCGTTTAACCTGCCTTATATGCACACGGTCCCTCGAGTTGTTCGCCCTTGTCCCGAAAGGCTAGACGCCCGATCCCCTACCCCAGGGTCAGGGGGATGTTTCCCATGCTTTTTCTGATTTTGTGAAAACGCAATCAACTTCGCGAGACGAGCCTGGTCTGCTTGAGCCAAAGGCAGACGCTGTAGTGTCTGATCTACTTTGCCCTGTAAACATTCTAGTGGGTCCACAAACTGTCTGATCTACTTTGCCCTGTAAACATTCCAGTGCGGCCACAAACTGTCTGAAGTCCCACAGAAGGAACATATTCCTTTTAGCATATGTTGCCGACAAGCGTATGGAGAAGGGATTGTCCAGACTATCCCTTTCTCCAAGATCAGTCCTCGGTGGCCCCTCGTTTACAGATCCAAGGATGGAGGGAGATCTGGCCAAAATCAATAGCCAATTGGCGGCGACACACAAGTGCACGTGCATTCTTATGTTCTCACACGAGAGAGAAAACAATCTGCCGCATGTGAACGCAGGAGCCGCACTTAATGTTAATACAGAAACAATGTCAATATATGCATTTTGGTGTTCACCTCTCCCCTCCCACCCTGTCCGCCTTTTCCCGCACTCCCAATTTGTCACGATCGGTAGCGTAGACAAAAATGAGTTGTCAAAAGGAACACTTCCGCTATTCATTGACGCCCTCTACCGTTTGTCCTGGAGACTATCTTTGGTTATGCATGCGTGAAGCGTTAGCACTCGCTCCACCATACACGCATCGCGCGGCCGCGTGCGCGCACACACATAAACCATCTCTGAGGACACAGACGTGTTTGCATGTTGCTTATTCTCCACGTGGCATGTGTTCCGTGTATTACTCATTCAACAATGGTGTCCCGTGTCAGAAGCTAAAATAACGAGGGGAGAAAGGTGTGAGAACAAACTGATGGTAACCTGCACAGGCTAAGATATGTACTATGTTAAATGGAGTCTGTCGCAAACTATTTAACAATCTGTCTAGTGTCACGAACAGTCTAACAATATGTCTAGTGTCACAATCTATCCTGTCACAAACAGTCTAACAATCTGTCGTTTAGTGTTCGCATACAGTCTAGTGTCACAAGCAGTCTAACAGTCTGTCTAGTGTCATCGTTCTGAACATGCAGTTCACGCTACAACAAGCGTGGACAGATGGAAAAACAGTCCAAGCGAAATTCACTGCTCACAGTGTCGCACCACGCACTCAACTCAGTAGCAGGGCGACGGAACCATGCATTACCAGTCCAACATGAGGAAAATACGACTGCAAACCGTAGCCAGAAGCATTAACACTCAAGAGGCTTAAAGGTGAAAATGCCTATCCGCCATGTTCGGGACCGGAAGTCTCCATAGCAGTAGTAGTGTATGCAGTAGTAGTACCAGCAGCAGTAGTGTATGAGGTGGTAGTACCAGCAGCAGTAGTGTATGAAGCAGTAGTACTAGCAGTAGTGTATACAGTAGTAGTACCAGCAATAGTAGTTTCGGTAGACGTTGTAGGTGTAAATTAGTAATTGAAAGACCTCGAGTAAACTAACAGGACTGATGGCTGTGACAGCTGGGAAAATTTATTCTAATTAATTGAAACATGTGACTTTAAGGCTTGGTTGATTTAGGAATCGACATCAAAGCGCACCGGTCTCCTGCAGCAAATATCGTCAGGTGTAAATGCTGATCGCTCCAGTAGCCCGCTGGCTATTGGACCCGTAGGCTCAATTTTTCTCAGCGTCAACATTGCCCTTGGCTCTAGCTTAGAATCTTGCTCAGCGTCAACATTGCCCATGACTCTAGCTTAGAATCTGGCTCAGCGTCAACATTGCCCTTGGCTCTAGCTTAGAATCTTGCTCAGCGTCAACATTACCCCTAACTCTAGCTTAGAATCTTGCTCAGCGTCAACATTGTCCATGACTCTAGCTTAGAATCTGGCTCAGCGTCAACATTGCCCTTGGCTCTAGCTTAGAATCTTGCTCAGCGTCAACATTGCCCTTAACTCTAGCTTAGAATCTTGCTCAGCGTCAACATTACCCCTAACTCTAGCTTAGAATCTTGCTCAGCGTCAACATTGCCCTTGGCTCTAGCTTAGAATCTTGCTCAGCGTCAACATTGCCCTTGGCTCTAGCTTAGAATCTTGCTCAGCGTCAACATTGCCCTTGGCTCTAGCTTAGAATCTTGCTCAGCGTCAACATTCCCCTTGACTCTAGCTTAGAATCTTGCTCAGCGTCAACATTACCCCTAACTCTAGCTTAGAATCTTGCTCAGCGTCAACATTGCCCATGACTCTAGCTTAGAATCTGGCTCAGCGTCAACATTGCCCTTGGCTCTAGCTTAGAATCTTGCTCAGCGTCAACATTGCCCTTAACTCTAGCTTAGAATCTTGCTCAGCGTCAACATTCCCTTGGCTCTAGCTTAGAATCTTGCTCAGCGTCAACATTGCCCTTGTCTCTAGCTTAGAAACCTAATCCAGATGTCTCACCGCGATGCACAGAACCATCAGTGTGCACAATTGTATGATCTCTCCCGACATTTTCATCTATCAGGTGTTGCACCTCCAATTCTGTCAAATCATTACACCACTCTCTACATTCTCTGCCTAAAGCGATGATTACCTAACAGAAGTTGCTCTTATGTGTTGCTGTCAATCCAGCCCTGTCCCTGGTGTATCTGTTTGATTTATGTCACATGTCCGACGATACCTTCTGCTCGTGCTACCCATGACCTTCCTCTCTGTAATCGGTTGTCTTTGAGATCTGTCAGGATACTATACAGTGGATGTCTATCATCAGTGGTCACTTTCATGTAGGCCTTGGCCTGTGCCAGTGCGAGTCTGGACTTCACCGATGTTAGTCCAAGCCCAAATCTGATGGGGGTGCCCCTAGTACAACACAAAACGATTCACATTCCTTCGTTCTGAACCATTCTAGTGTTTCACACCGTAAAGCAGGTAGTGTTAAAATCTCCAGCCCACAACCAATAACTGAGAGAACCAAATGGTTGGACACTAAGACAAGCACAAGTAGTCTCTGTTCCATGTTTCGCAACCAAAGTCTTGCGCGTTATCAGGCCACGTTTGCGCTTGATAATAGTCTACCTTACACTGACACGACAGGCTCCGATCACATCTCAAACCTAAATAATAAATGCATTGCTTCTTGTAATACTCATCTCCTTAACAGATATGCTAAGCTAGTCTGCTCCCCCAAAGTTCTTGTTTAAAGAGCCTCACGAAACACCGGCCTTCTAAGGGCTCACCTTTACACCTGTGTGCTGGCACCATTCCATCGTCTCCTTCAAAGACCTTTGTAATTCTCTAGTCATTCCGTGCCTATACTATTCCCATACAATAACCCATGATCTGCAAACCTCAAGGTCCGAGAATGCTGGGCTGCATTTTGGTCAGATGTGCGTTCCCAGACACACAAAATCCAATGTTCTCTCTATCAGTGCCTCTGCGATCATGTTTACTAACCAAACTTTAACGCCACAGTCCACCACGCACTGCATAATACGTGGGAAGTCTTCGCCACACTAGGCATCTTCAAAACCCATCGCCGCGGCGACTGTTTCCTCTTGTCTGTGAAATCCCTCATATAGAATATGGAGACAGAAGGTATAACAGCCATTACCCCCTTTGGACAATAATCACCTTCAAATTAATCAGCTTTTGAGGGTAAAACCGTGGGCAGCAGCTATTTGCGGCTGACTCAAGTCACGGGAACTTCTCTTTAAGGTTGGACGGGGTAGGGATAATGGAAGAATCGAATTGAGTCGTATGCACAAGTTCCGGCATGTCCCATGTTGGTTTCGATGGCTTGTAATTGCCCACAGTGCCCGCTAGCATACGCACGTTTTCCAAATGTGACATAACTTCCTCCACCACTGTGTATTTCAGCAATATGTCATATCGCCTTTCTCTAATTTCTCAGCCGTGAAGGATCTCCGCGAGGTCCTGGCATTGGCTTTAAACAGCTATGTAACCATCCGTCTTATTCCTTGCATTTCTGCATACTAACACTGAAGTTTGCTGGTAACCCTTCACCTCGTCTACTTGTTTTCACCCATTCTCGTCCATTCAGTCGCTACAGGACACAAACTGTATCGACACATTACCGTCATTGTTTATAACTGTTAAAGGAACACGTGCTCGGGATCCTTATGGGGATATCTGTGTGCAGGCACAGTGATCCAACCTAACATAAACACCGCTCCAGATACAAGAGATGTGTGTGTGTGTGTGTGCGCGCGCGCGCCTTTGTGTATTGACATTGACGTTTCAAGGTACAACGACAATACATGGCAGAAGTCCCCACACGGTATGTTACTTGTGAGGGTGTCTCATTACTTTCAGTTGTCACAAAATACTCGTACTGGCGGGATCACCAACCAGAAATCCTCACACTGAATGGCATTTGTGAGCGTGATAACCAACCAAATATCCTCACACTGTATGACATTTGAGAGCATAACCAAACATAAATCCACACACTGTATGACATTTGAGAGCATGATAATCAAACATAAATCCACACACTGTATGACATTTGTGAGCGTGAAACCAATCAGAAATTGCCACACTGTATGACATTTGTGAGCGTGATAACCAAACAGAAATCGCCACATTGTATGACATTTGTGAGGGTGTTAAATAAACGTTTGCATATCCTTTACAGGACATCGCTGTCAACATCAGCATCTTTCAGCTGATTGTTGATTTCTTGGCAAGATTACGCTCAGTAGTTTGCCATTGCTTTCTGAGCGGCCGGCTCACATACCCCTAAGTTACCGACACGATTCGAACCACTACTGATTCTCACCGTCGTCACGTTACTTACGAGAGTATACGAGATTACGGAGAAAAGTCGCTAACCTCTAGGCCAGGAAGCTGGCTGTGAGGGTTTTAACCAACCAGAAATCCCCACACTGCATAACATTACAAGGACCGATAACTGTGGAAATGCATGGTGCATAATGATGATGATGATGATTGTCTAAACTTTTAGTTCTCACAAAACACTGATTGCCGCGATAACAAACCAGAAAGCCCTACACTGTATTCAACTTGTGATCGCGTTCCATTACTTCTAGTTACCAGGCAACAGTGTGGAATTAAGCCTGATAGCTGGTTCGTTCGAGCCATATCCTTCTCTACAGCCTTGAAGCTTGGTTAGATATACCAGGGCTTGCCAGACTGTATACCAGAGACACCGGGACATATCTCTGAATCAGAGGTCAGTGTGGCAGAGAGGTTTAACCCGTCCGTGCTTACTCTACCTTGCGCTGACGGCGGGGTATTGGGTTCATATAACACAGCGGTCAGTAGGACTTAAATACAGACTTCACGTTCAGAAAGCAATGGCAAACTACTGAACTTACGTTTCATAGAAAATCAACATGGGGTTGATCGCTAAGGACAAGCAACATAAAAAAAAAAAAAAAAAAATCAAAGATGTATCACAGAATAAGAACACTCAAAGATGTGTCAATGAATAATACGGTCTCTACATGAGACATTTAACGGCATGGCAGCACTTTGTGCCACTGTGGAAAAACTGAACCTCAAATTACAAAATGTTTGTCCATTCTTTTAAAAGTGCTAGTAGAGTACATCATCGGTCCGTGTTTTGCTCTCCCTACGTGTCCTGATATGTCCGATCTTTAATGAATATGTAACATTTATAATTTCACACTCTAATTCGTGGTTATTTCTTCCTCGTTTTATGAAATATCGTTCTTAATTTTGTTTAATGAATGAACACTTTCTCTTCGGTAGTTTTGAAATCCGTTAATACCATCAAAATATGGATCACCTAATCTCGTAATAAAACATAAAAACGTCACTCATTTCACCAGACACAGAGATCACATTGTGAAATGCTTACATCTTAGCTTACAACTAATTATGTTCACATTTTAACACGCTGAAACCGACTAAACGTCCTCACCATTGCGACAATACAAGTTAAACTACTAAGTCTGCGCGCTCGGACATCTGCAATTTTCAAATTAAAAGTTGTACCAATTTAAAATCGAGAAAGAGTTTAATTAAACTTATCGCCGACACGAGGGAAAACCCGGGACAAAAGGTCATTCCGAAAATATTTTTCGGGAGAATGAATTATTTCATTAAAGAATTTGCACTCTCTAGCAACGTGTATATAGCACTACATTCAAACACAACATAAATATAATTTTCGCACTAATAAATATTCACCATGAAATAAAGAAGGTCGAAGTTAATCAACAAAGTTCCCAAAAATGTGCATATAAATCCTCTAATCGGTGCGGTCAGTGAGTATCTTCTATTACTACACACAAAGACCGATTCAAACTCTCTTCCTCGGCCCTACTTCACCAATGCATCTCATGCACTGACAGTCAAAAAGAGTCACTCAATCGATGAGTCTCAGGCTGCCGAAGATGTGACATCTGTTTGCCTTTTGTTCATTCCCCCATCCCCTCTGGGTTCAATTTTCACATGGGTTATAGTTCTCTTTGTGTCCCTGGCGCGAGCGTTAATTATTCTCGTCTGCATCAGAAACCCTTGTCCTAGCCGGTCTATTTTTAACTTTAACCTTGGTGTATTTTCAATGGTGGCCAACAATCACCATTTTCGATAACTACATCGTTTGTTTTTCCAACCAACGAGATCTATCATCAGACTATGAGCTAGAAATCATAACTATAACCCTACGACGATGCGGTTAAGCCGCCGGTTGTGGGTTCGATTCTGGACTGCGTCACTCGGTTGACGAGTGCACATTTTTCAGAGAATCCTGGGGGTCGTCGTTGGAGCTACGAAAGGCGTGCTTTGTGCAGGCCGTCCTGCAGGAAGGGACCGAGCCCTATGACATAATAAAACCTGATGCAATGAATTCTGTCGTCTGGCCATGAAACCCTCCTTTCAAACTTGACGCGATCATCTTACAACAGCAACAAATTCATTTCACTGGAAACAGCAAGATGGAGGAATAATTGTATGTTTCAAAGCATCAATCTCAATCTGTATTTACTTTCAAACGTTTTCAGGCGTAGTCTGACTGCCTGCTCACAGATAGGGGTTGGTGAGGCATTGTTTGTTTCGTTATGTTGATTGTTTGTTTTATTATTTTTATTGTTTGTTTCGTTATGTTGCACGCCATACAATTTCTTTTTTTTTCCGACTGTAACTTATTTAGCCGTTTTTCAGAAATATGTAACCGACTGCTGCCAACCCAACACGTCCATCATTTGCACTTTGTCAGCCTCTTATACCCCAATACATCAACACAACTACAGACTGCTGCATTATCAAACTCGTAAGGAGACACGTATGACACTACAGATACATTTCGTTTCATTCACCTGAAATAATTTGTCTCTAGTCTGCAATGTTGATGTGTATCATTGAAATAGAAACTCGAACAGTCGTACAGAAACATGAATCTCACAAAGACACATGCAACTCAACTAGACAGACATATTTCACACAGAAACTTGCACATTGCATAGAAACCTCAACCTCATATTGACATCTGGACCTTATATATAAACCTGAACCTCACATACAAACCTGAACCTCACAGAGAAACGTGAACCTCTTATATAAACATGTGCCTCACTCAGGAACACTACACTGAAATGAATAATCATTAGGCATATCCAGCCTACGCCACCATACGGTTCCGAACCGTGGACTCTAACAACAGAGATGAAAACTTGGACAACAGCATGTAAATAACATCCAAGACTGGTGATTGTCTGAGATGACGAGCTATGACCGCCAACGCTTGTCGGAACGGAACACGATGCTGATTACGATGATGATCACGAATGTTGAAAGAACGAGATTCCCGATGTGGTCTAACAGCGCCAAGCGCTTCGTGCATGATGTAAATCAGTGGTTCTCAACCTTTTCTGCCTATGCATCCTTTCACCATGTGTCAGAATGTCATTCCCCCCTATCCAGCGAACGAAAGAAGAATTCTACCAGCCGTCTCTTTTTCCAAAACTGTCAGCCTCAAAAGGTGCATTCAAAATAACATGCCTATAATACTGAACATCTTTATTTTCTTCCATATTTGCACATAACCTTTACATGCATAGAATAATTTTATAGTGTTGTTAAACGTCAAAGAATTGTCACTTTATACACGACACCAGAATGCTAGAAAATTTGCTTCATCAAACAAAACGCTCAATACAAAACCAGTATACTGTGCATGAAGCCAATTTGAGTTTGCCAATCTGTGGTGTTATGTCACCATATGTCAGAATGTCATTCCCCCTTTCCAGCGAACGAAAGAAGAATTCCACCACCCCCCTCTTTTTCCAAAATTATAGCCTCAAAAGGTGCATTCAAAATAACATGCCTATAATACTGAACATCTTTATTTTCTTCCATATTTGCACATAACCTTTACAAGCATAGAATAATTTTATAGTGTTGTAAAACGTCAAAGAATTGTCACTTTATACACGACACCAGAATACTAGAAAATTTGCTTCATCAAACAAAACGCTCAATACAAAACCAGGATACTGTGCCTGAAGCCAATTTGAGTTTGCCAATCTGTGGTGTTAACCCCCTCCCCCCCCCCCCCTCCCCCCCTCCCCGGAAACCCTAAAATCCCCCCTTGGGGGTATTTCCCAACTGGTTACATAGAGCAGAGAATGCTTTTCAGACTATACCAGCACTTGATCCTCTCAGCGACTGATTATGGACTAGGACTGCTCACTGTCTCAAGGAGTCAGCTGGTGAGATTGGAGCGCATACAGAACGAGGCTATGCGGGTTATTCTAGGATGCACCAGGGACACCCCAGTGGTGTGTATGCGGTACATCCTTGGTTTGCCGACTGTTGCTGGTAGGCTCCAGGTGATGCAGGCGAAGACATACCTCAGAGCAGCTGCAGACACAGATCACCCGTTGCATGAGGCGCTGGGCGCAGTTAAAGGCCAGCGACTGATATGGGAAATCATGGATGGCTCAGGCGGAGGATACGATCAGACAGGTGTGCCCCTTGGAGAACATTAGGCGAGGAGAGGAGTGGGTTAGAGTACCCGCGGAGCAGTCAGACTTGTGCAGAGTTATAATCACATTGAGCCGGGAGTGCAGGGAGTGGCCAGCACAGGCCACGGAAGTGGAAATCCAGCAACTAATCCAGGATAATGCTCGCCCGGGTGATGTGATTATCTACACAGATGGTTCGGTGTTGAGAGGTAGTAGAAGTTGCCTGGGGTTTCTTGGCAAAGAAACGACGTTTGGTGCAGGAGAGCCTGGCATACGATACCACAACATCTAGCTTAAGAATGGAGGTTGAGACAGCCAGTGCAGCTTTTCGCTGGATGGAGAATACGACACACCACACACACACACACACACACACACACACACACACACACACACACACACACACACACACACACACACACACATCGTGATTGTAACTGACTCAGAAAGCATGCTGAGTAGGGTGAGGACTGGAAAGCTTCGTGCCGAGTGGCTTGCTTCGCTTCGGAAGTCACGGGTAGCAAGCATCGTCTGGATATTTTCTCCGGGGCATGCTGGTGGGTTGGGGAATGAACAGGCAGATAGATTGGCTGGCTCTGCAAAACTTGGTGGAGTATTGATGCATGATAAGGCAGACGTGGTTGCGGCCTTGTGGGAGCACGTGTACACCTCAGAAGAGCAAATGGATCACCATGGTCTGGCAAGAGTGGAGTGACGAGGGGATCTGGCTGATGCTCGACGCTTAGAGGAAAGGCGAGACGCACATATAATCAGATTGCTACTCGTACTATTGGGGTTGGAACTCTTCGCTGGCTTCTGAGGATGGGGGCGGAGCGCTTATGGGAATGCCCCGAATGCTGTGATGTCGGTTCCTAAATCAATCAATCAATCAACCAATCAATCAACCAATCAATCCCCACTGATTGAGAACCACTGTTGTAAATTGTGTAGACCTATACTTCTGGGCGCCACATCTTCGTGTGTAAATAATGACAGAGATGATCCAATTATCAACATGAACTACCATCACTGCACACGGGACAATTCCATGGATGCTCAATTCACCCTCTCGGAATTTCTATAAATGTGTGGCTACAGATCATTTCAGTTGCGTGTTGTTTCACCAGTGTTTTTGTGTCCCGCATCAAGCCGTCAGGTCTGGCAACTCCACGCTTGAGGCTAGTGTGTCTCTCATCCTGATCCAGGCCGTTGTTTCGCCCATGTCTTTGACACAAGCGTGCTTCAGATTGTATCTTGACAATGTTAACATTCTAAAGATTATCTATCGGTCGTAATCACTGTGTCACAAACAGAGAGAAAGCGAGAGAGAGAGAGAGAGAGAGAGAGAGAGAGAGAGAGAGAGAGAGAGAGAGAGAGGGGGGGGGGGTGAGGGATAGACAAACAAACGGACGGATTGATGGACGGAAGGATTGATGGATGGACGGACAGACAGATACATAGTTGGAAGCGGAAGCATCAAAACAAAGAATATTCCTGTACATACAGGGTCTGGCCATAACTCGCCACCGGCTCGTGGTGGTGAGGTCTCGGTGGATTGACGCTGAGCCGCCAGCGTCTGCAGCCTACCTTGTGCCAGACGTATTGGTTACCCATTCCTCTGGAATACACAAGACTAGGCCGAGGGAGGGATCATGTCGTTTGGGCATCACATGATCTCTGAAGCTCTGCCCAGACATTGTGATGGAATATTGGCCACATTCCACTCACATACTTTGGTCTGTCAAGACTGCAAGGTGTCTACTACTACACTACATAGACACTATGTAACCCACACAAATATAACATGTTCGTGCATATTCACATTATTTAATCCATACACAAAGAATATACACGCACACATCCAGACAATGTAATACACACTCACACCCGCACACAGAATGTATCAGGCAACCGAGTGCTTTGGGGAAGTTATTTCATCAAGGGCAGGGTGTGAGAATGTGAATCTCTTGCCGTTATTTATTTCCTCTTCCGTCAAAGATAAGACTGGGAACGCATTGTTTATCGTCTGTTGTAGCCTAGCAACAAATGACATGGTATCTATGTGATTACATGACCGTTCAAGTCGGCGCTCGTTGTGAATGTGAGCTACAGGGTCGCAGTCCACTGTACCATAGCGTCGCATTCCATTGCACCACAACATGGCATTCCACTGCACCTTAACATCGGCTTCCATTGTACCATAGCATCGGCTTCCATTGTACCATAGCATCGGCTTCCATTGTACCATAGCATCGGATTCCATTGTACCATAGCATCGGACTCCATTGTACGCATCATCGGATGCAATGTGTTTAGCAATATTTATCAATTATGTAAATGTGGAAGACACAGGGAAACCACACCAATTCCCCTAGGAAATGGCAATGGTCAGTCACAAAGTTAGATTTATGATGACTTGAAATAGCTGAGATAATGCTTATAAACGCATTATCTGCAACATAATATGGTGGCTTCACCATATCGACGCATACATATGTGGCAGGATCCTTTGACAGGATTTTCCGAGCTCAGAACAAGTGAGTGTCCTACTCTGTTCTGGCGAGTGGTTTAGTTATTCCAGTGGACACTCGTTTCCCTGAATGTGCAATACGCTTGTGCCTTGCCCGTTATCTGCTAGCCGAAAATACAGCTGAGAGTTTCCCACGCCAAGCCGAGACTATGATAGCATTTCTCATACTCTCATTTATGTTTTCCAGCATTCCCGCACATAGCCAGAAACGCTTGCATGGAGAAATGAAAACCGTGCATTAACTTGTGCATGATGTGGTGATGTCAGCGTAGAAGACTTGTGGAGCCGAACTTGGTGCACCGAAACGAACGCGAGCAGAATGAGTCATACAACAGGTTGAGGAGTTGTCTGTCAGGTTCACGTCTTAGCGTGTACAGAAAGTAATGTTTGCTCTTATGTTTACCTACCTTGCTGCTTATAAAATCAATTCTGCAGCAGCAAATATGCAAACAACAAGTATTTGTATTTCTGTGAGAGGTTTTCTTTGTGTTTGTGTTATCAACATATGACACCTTGATACGAGGACACACTGCTCCACAAACCCCTGAGTTGTATCCAGTTAGCGTTGAGTGTAGAGCGGGGCAACAATCAGACCAGTTGTTAGGGGGATCCATCACACAGTTGATGTTGTTTGAGGGATCCATCAGACCAGTTGTTAGGGGGATCCATCACACAGTTGATGTTGTTTGAGGGATCCATCAGACCAGTTGTTAGGGGGATCCATCACACAGTTGATGTTGTTTGAGGGATCCATCAGACCAGTTATTTGGAGGAATCAATAAGACTAGTTGTTGTTTGAGGAATCAATCAGACATTTGTGGTTATAGGAATCAATCAGACCAGTCGATGTTAGAGGGGGATAAGTTAGACAGTTGTTGTTGTTGTTGTTGTTTTGTTGTTGTTGTTGTTTGGAGGATCATCAGATAATTGTGGGGGCTGGTGGGAGGAGGTTTGGAGGGGGTGGGGGAGAGAAATCAATCACACCATCGTTGTTAGGGAGATAAATCAGACAGTTGTTAGGGGGATCAGTCTGAGAGTTATTAGGGGGAATCAATCAGACAGTTGTTAAGGGGATTAGTCAGACAGTTGTTAGGTAACACTAGAATTATGTCAATATGATAACGTAAGGAACAGTGTGCATACAGACAAATAGATACAAATGGCTCAAATGCATACCGTTGACGGCAGCAGAAACTGAACTAGATAGGAAAACTGATGCGCTTGGTGAAAGTCGTAATGTATGTGTACATTATGAACTGAGTAAAACAGTAAAACGTCACAAGCTGACGACACGGTTAGCATCTGATTGACTCGTGTTATCTTTTCAGCAAGAACAAAGGGGGAGAAGAAACTTGTTATAAAAAGAAGAGACAAAGAGCAAGTCCAATATGGAATGTCAACTGAACGCGTCTGTGGGTAACACACTGAATCCTATGACACGGGGTGTCCCAGGTCTGAGAGCGCTATTTGTACTGCAAAGAGTGGAGAGTAAATACATCGCGCCCAAGGTAGACTTTACCCTAGTCAGAAGGTAAACACGACAGCCATGGCCTGGTGTGCGCTGCTGGCCTGTGTCCCTTGCTCTCTCTCTCTCTCTCTCTCTCTCTCTCTCTCTCTCTCTCTCTCTCTCTCTCTCTCTCTCTCTCTCTCTCTGTGTGTGTGCGCGCGCGCGAGTGTGTGTGTGTGACAGAGAGAGAGAGAGAGAGAGAGAGAGAGAGAGAGAGAGAGAGAGCGAGAGAGAGAGAGAGAGACAGCTTCTATTGTACTGGTAAACACCGTGTAATACTTGTAACCATGTCTGGTAGCTTTTCTTCTCTTTTCCCGAATAGCCAGTGCATGCTGGAGTTGATTGCGGCATCTTGTAATGGGTCATACAGCTGTCTAATATAACGGCGGCCCTCTCGGTCGGAGTGAACGAACTGTCTTGCAATGCTATTCTAAGACTTTCTTAATGATGTCCTATCCTGCGCCAGCATCTTTTCCTCGATTCGCTGAAAGCTGCCCCCCACCACACACCCCCACCCCACCCAAAAAAACAAAAAACCTACATAAACATTTAGTAAATCTACCATGTCATGTTACTCCTTCTATTGTGCGTAGGCACCGCTAAATGAATTTTTGTGGATTATATGATTTAGTCGTTCCTCATGTGTGTCTGATTCATAATGAGGTTTTGATTTAATATTTGAGTGAACTACTCTAAGTTTGGTGTTAGTTTTAATTTCCCCTCTCTCTCTCTCTCTCTCTCTCTCTCTCTCTCTCTCTCTCTCTCTCTCTCTCTCTCTCTCTCTTTCTCTCTCTCTCTCTCTCTCTCTCTCTCACACACACGTTTATTTGTGTTACGAAAGTTTCACTTGCCCTTTGTGTTCTTATGTTAATATCTGTACGTGGTGCCCCATCTTTGTCTACACTGCTGCCTATATAAATGTATGATTCCACGTCTTCAAGTGAGCTGTCATCTGTCTACACTGCTGCCTACATAAATGTATGATTCCACGTCTTCAAGTAAGCTGTCATTTGTCTACACTGCTGCCTACATAAATGCATGATTCCACGTCTTCAAGTGCGCTGTCATCTGTCTACACTGCTGCCTACATAAATGTATGATTCCACGTCTTCAAGTGAGCTGTCATTTGTCTACACTGCTGTCTATATAAATGTATGATTCCACGTCTTCAAGTGAGCTGTCATCTGTCTACACTGCTGCCTATATAAATGTATGATTCCACGTCTTCAAGTAAGCTGTCATTTGTCTACACTGCTGCCTACATAAATGCATGATTCCACGTCTTCAAGTGAGCTGTCATATGTCTACACTGCTGCCTACATAAATGTATGATTCCACGTCTTCAAGTAAGCTGTCATCTATCTACACTGCTGCCTACATAAATGCATGATTCCACGTCTTCAAGTGAGCTGTCATATGTCTACACTGCTGCCTACATAAATGTATGATTCCACGTCTTCAAGTGAGCTGTCATCTATCTACACTGCTGCCTACATAAATGCATGATTCCACGTCTTCAAGTGAGCTGTCATATGTCTACACTGCTGCCTACATAAATGTATGATTCCACGTCTTCAAGTAAGCTGTCATCTATCTACACTGCTGCCTACATAAATGCATGATTCCACGTCTTCAAGTGAGCTGTCATATGTCTACACTGCTGCCTACATAAATGTATGATTCAACGTCTTCAAGTGAGCTGTCATCTATCTACACTGCTGCCTACATAAATGCATGATTCCACGTCTTCAAGTGAGCTGTCTGTAGCGAAACGCCAGTGGGCCATGTCCTTATGTATTCTGTTATTCTTGGTAAACAAGGGGAACCGGCTTTCGGAAGCTCTCAGTTCTTTATTCGCTCAATTCTCCATGAAAGATGGTTCTTTGGGTTATCTTCATACCACAATCTTTACATGGAGCGAGTATATATTTGTCTTTCCTTTCGGGTAGTCCCGAAGGCGCGCCTTGCGTCAAATGTGCACTGGTGCGGCTACTGGTCAATTGATGGCCGGGCAAACAAGTACCGTTTGCAAGTTGCAACTTGTCAAAGTTAATTAAAGATAACGACAGAAGTGCAACTACTACTAAGACATTTTTAAAGGTAAACTTGGGTTGTGGGTGGTCCAGACAGACCTGGACTTATAAATGTATTTTGTCTCAAAGGGGAAGATGAATTGGCGAAAAGCCAATCATAACCAATGAAGAGTTGGTTGACCGTTGGCAATCTAAATGGGCGTCTTGTTCTTGGCATAGCCGGGGAAGTGAAACGGAACAATATATCTCCCCAGAGGATTTCATTTGTTCTTGGCGTCAGATGAGCTGTTGCTATCTTTCTGTCTACGGCTTGAATTGGGCATCTGGTCATCTTTCTGTGGAATATCATCATTGGATAGCTATACCAATCTATGATCTATCTTCTTGAGCCAGAAGAGGCTATACACAGGACTATCTCTTTCGTCTGTTACTTGATAGGATGATGTCGGGAAGATAATGGACTTCTCTATCTCATTGAGAGAACCTGCATTCCTCTAAATCTATGTGTTCTGTGAGGCACTACCGGTACCTTGCGGCGACAGCTCAGACAAGAGCAGCGGCCGGGAGGGGTAGTATCTTCTTTCCTAGTCTTGCGGGGAATGGGGAACTACACTGCGTGCCATACAACCCCAATACTATACTATTAGTTAAGGGGGAGAAACACAAAGCTTACTCGGCGCACCACACCACAAGATCTTGCGGGTGAGAAAGGCATGATTTGCAAGTGAGAGGGAAGCATGGAAATGATTGTGCCAAATCATAATAAAGGCTTGGTATGAATGTGGAGAGTGTGTCGTGTGGGCAAAAAGACAACAGGACTTCGTCCAGCTGGAGGTCTCCTCAAGCCCGGACGTGGTCAATCCAGGGGCCACCTGACAGGTCAGGCCCAGTCATTCAGGTATTAATAATAGTGTATTTGTGTGATACATGAGTCAGCCCAGTCGCTCAGGTTTTGTTTGTCATCTCCAGGGTCCTCTTCTATGAGAAGTGAATATGTCTTCTAACGGACATTATCACCAGTGCTTCTAGGCTAACGCCAATATGTCCGACGAGGCCAACTCAGGGTTTGGTGTGCTTAACTCTGAGACAGAGGCAAGGTCCAGGTCGTGAGGCAAGGACATTTTGCATGACTGGTGCATTGCCGGTTTTTTTCAACAACATACGCCTGAGAGCAGTTGTTGTCTGGAGGGAGCCTAAGAGTGATTTTCTTGCATACTCATTTTATACCAGACATTAAAAGGCACCCATCCATTATCCCTCCACGAACACCTCACCGTATCTGCAACCGTAAAGCTTTTCATAGGTCAGTGAAGACCTGGTGCCGAATTAATTCATGTGGCAATGAACAGAAGTCCTCAACACACCAGTCGCTTGGATTCTACAAAAGCCTGTGGAATCTACAACCAGTTGCTGGAGAAGGAAGGAGATTCTGACATCTTTGGTGAGATATATCTGGACAGATCAGACAGTATCTGAAGCTGGATCTGTGACTGTGGTGACTGGAGGCTCTGTGTCAAAACTTTACCAGTGTAGTGTCTGTGTAGATCTATCTGTTTATCTGCCTTTATGTGTTCCTGTGCTGTTCTTGATTAGGTTAATAAAATTACTTCCAAGTTGTTCTGACGACTGCCATGTTATTTATGTGTCAGCCAGAAGAACACTGCAGGAAATAGGTCCCTAGGTCGAAAGGAAGCGTGACAGTGAGTCCAGGGAAAACGGAGGAGGGTTGGCAGGTAAAGACCTATTCCAGCCAGGGCTATAGAAGATTAATTAAACATTGTGACCGGGCTATTTGGGACCCTCCACGTAGCTTGTTACAATTTCTGGGGGCATCGTCGCGGGATATTTGAAATCCTGGTGGAGTTCTGGCTGATTTAGTGATAGGGGACAGATATCCTTGTTTTCTATCAATAGGTTCTGCCTACCGTGCCTGGCTATTGTCTGTACTCTTCCTGACACAGACTGACCGACATACGACGTGTTGTGGTCGTGTAATGTAACTTGTTGGGTAATTGTGAGAAAAATTTTATTGGACAATTACCTCGTCCCTTGCCCTCTGAGTTTAAGATGGCATCAGCTGGGTTTAATGTCGCTGACGTACAGGCTACAGGGCGTGAAATGGGTTATGATGGAGCGGAGTTACAGAAATATGTGCAGGAGGTGGAAAGAGACTACAGACAGGCTGTGCGCGAAGCCAAGAGGATTGAGGCGGAGGCTGAGGTTAGGAAGATGGAGGCCGAGCAGGCAGTCAGAGACCATGAGTTCCGTATGAGAGAGTTGGAGCTGAAAGCTCAAACTGCCAAGGAAAGAGACGGTGCAGTGGGAGACGCAGTTCTCCCTGACTCAACAACTTCTGGTGGCGGTCCATACCAGGCAATGAAGTTTCCATTACTCCCGTTCGATGAACACAAAGATAAGATCGACCAGTATCTTCACAGATTTCGGTCGATGGCTTTGGCTATGGGATTGGAACGAGGGAAATGGAACTTGAAACTCTCACAGGGCCTGAGGGGGACCGCGTACGAGGTCTATTCTAGGTTGCCACCTGGTATGGAGAATGACTATGAAGCTCTGGAGAAAGCACTATTGAAAAGGTTCCAGATGACAGCTCATACTTATCGACAACAGTTCAGAAAGTCGAAGAGAGAGCCAGGAGAGATGTTCGCAGCCTACAGTGTCAGACTGAAGTCTTACCTTTTGAAGTGGATGTCATTAGCTGGATTTGCTAACGACTATGAAAGTTTGGAAGAATTGGTGGTCGTGGACCAAATGAAGAGAATGATGCCTAAGCCATTGCAAACCTTCTTGCTTGAAAATGGGGCAGAAAGGTTAGACCTAGTCAACACGTTGGCGGAAAGGTATGTGCTAGCTCATGGGGATAATGGGGAATTGTCACAACCCAATCCCCGACCACCAGACACATGGTCTGGAAAGAAGAAGAACCCTAAAACAGCTCACACTAAGAAGGAGGATCCTTTCGATAAAGTTCCTAGTAAGAAACCCTCTGGTAAGAGTCCACCTGGATCTCCTAAAAGAAAGTGGAGTGAAAAGTGGTGCGCCTATTGCAAATCTCCCACACACAATACGGTTGATTGCCGGCGTAAACAGAAAGACTCTCACTATGCTGCTTGTCTTGTAGAAACCGGGGAAGGGTCTCACAAGGAGGTAGAAGGGAGGGATCTTGGGAACAAAGATTTAGAAAAACCACCAGTAGTAGAAACGGTACTTGTGAACGGTCAACCAGTTGAGTGTCTCTACGACACCGGTCTGCAGTTTGAGGCTGTAATTTCATCACACTTAGTGAGTCCAGAGCAGCTAACCGGAGAATCTATTGAGATTCAAACGGCGACAAAGAGTGCGGTAGCGATGTCTCTTCCAATTGCGAAGGTGGACATCAAATCAAAATATGTTACCGGCACTATACAGGCAGCCGTTCTGCTAGATCCAATCTTCCCAATGATCTTGGGTTGTCGCTACGTCTTTCTAGGGATTCCAACCGAACCCATGTACGTAGGAGCGATGCAAACCAGATCTCAATCGGAGGATGAGCAGACGCCGGCCTTGATCGTGAATCCCTTGCCTGGGGAGTTACGAGCTGCTCAAAGCCAGGATGCTACTTTGCAACCTTGCTTCAACCAGTTGCCAAAAAGTTCTGACCCACCAAGACGGGGTCAGTATTATATGAAGAATCGGTTACTGTACCGGAGAGCCGGAGTGGAGGATCGCCAGCATGGACAGCTGGTAGTTCCTAAGGCTTATCGGGAACAGCTTCTTCATATGGGACACACCATTTCTTTCAGTGGACATATGGGTGTCGGGGCAACTCTCCAGCGCATTTCCTGCCATTACTACTGGCCAGGGATGACTGGAGACGTGCGTAGGTACGTCAAGTCGTGCCCAGAGTGCCAGCGAGTGGCACCAAAACACTGGACAGCTCCGGTAGTCCTGGGAGACATGCCTATTATGAACTCTCCTTTCGAGAGAGTGGCCATCGATCTTGTTGGTCCTCTTCCTAGGACTAGGAAGAGGAATAAGTACATTCTCACGATGGTGGATTGCTGTTCCATGTGGGGTGAGGCGATACCTTTGGCCACAATCGACTCTAAGCGAGTGGCTGATGCACTGATGGAGACCTTTACTAGGTTGGGGTTTCCCAACCAGATCCTAACGGACAATGGGTCTCAGTTCTGTGGTAAGCTGATGGAAGAAGTCTTTCGTATCTTCCAGACTAACCACATTCATACAAGCCCGTATCACCCTCAGTCTAATGGGCAAGTAGAGAGGTTTAATGGTACCTTGATGACCATGCTTCGGAAGCTGGCTCAAGAGAAACCAGACAGATGGGATGAGTATATCTCAGCCGCCTTGTTCGCCTATCGGGAGGTTCCCCATGGGTCGACCGGGTTGCCACCAGCCACTCTACTATTCGGGAGGCCAATCAAGGGTCCCTTAGAAGCCTTATTGAGATGTTGGACAGAGGAAGAAACTTCTGAAGAAGTTGTATCCTCTTATAAATACGTCGAAGAGTTAAAGAAAAAACTCCAGACGGGTTGGGCTTTGGCAGCTCAGAATCTGAGGGCGGCCAGAAAGAGACACGCGGCCTACTACAATAGAAGGACGAAAGATAGGTCTCTTAAGGTGGGGGATCGGGTTCTGTTGTTACTTCCAGTAGGTTCCAATAAACTCGAGATTGGTTGGCAGGGGCCTTTCCCGGTGGAAAGGGTTGTGTCCCGCACCAACTATGCCATCCGGATCAGGGGGAAATCCAAAATCTTCCACATTAACCTTCTCAAAAAGTTTGAAGAACGATCTGATGGTACTTCTCTCCCACTCATGACTATGGCGGTCGCGATGGAAACTGAATCGGGCGAAGACGCGGATCGGGGTTATCCATTACACCCTGGGGAAACCTATAGGGATGTACATATAAATCCTGATCTGTCGGCTGAAGAAACAGACCGTGTCATCCGGTTGTTAGAGTCCCATCAGCAAATTCTTACCGATCGGCCAGGGCGGACAGGGTTGGTCGAGTTTGATATGACTCTGACTACCCAAGACCCAGTTCGCCAGAAAATATATCCAGTACCCTTTTCGAAAGAGAAGGCCCTGGAAACTGAAATCCAGAAGCTTCTGGACGATGACATCATCACTCCTTCGACTTCTCCTTATAATGCCGGGGTTGTCTTGTTGAGGAAGCCAAGCGGGGAGCACCGCTTATGTATTGATTACAGGCATTTAAACAGTTGTACGACATTCCAAGTTGAGCCGTTACCAAACACAAATCAACTGTTTGCCAGATTAAATAGGGCAAAGTACTTCTCAAAAATTGATTTAAGCCGGGGATATTATCAGATCCCTGTGAAACCTGAGGTTCGGCCAATGCTCGCTTTCAGTACTCCGAGCGGCCATTACGAATTTAAGGTGATGCCTTTTGGGCTGAGCAATGCGCCCAGTGTGTTCACACGCATGATGAGAAAGTTATTAGACCCTTTAAGGGATCCTTCTGTTGTCTCGTTTATGGATGATATTCTCATCGCGTCTGACAATATGAAAGATCACCTGAAATCCTTGGAAAAGATCTTCATAAGATTGAAAGAGGAGGGGTTAACCGCCCGTCCAGCCAAATGCATGATTGGCTATCAATCCTTGGAATTTCTGGGACACACTATTACCCCAGGGGGACTGGTACCGGAAGAAAAGAATATTGAGAAGGTCCGTCTCGCACCCCGTCCTAAGTCCAAAAAAGATGTTAGGTCTTTCTTGTCTTTGTGTGGGTTTTACCAGAAATTTATTCCGAGGTTCAACGAAATTGCGGCGCCGTTAACTGAGACCCTGAAGAAAGGATCACCAGATCTTATAGTCTGGACCCCGAGCTGTGAAGAAGCTTATGGGAAGCTGAAACAGGCTTTGGTGGATAGGCCAGTCCTGCAACTCCCAAATTTGGAGAAAACGTTTGTTCTGAGAACCGACGCGAGTAACATAGGGATTGGGGCAACTCTGTTGCAGGAAGGGCGAGATAATCCTTCGGTGCTGTGTCCGGTGGCATATGCCAGTCGAAAACTGTTACCCGCCGAACGGAATTACTCCACCGTCGAACGGGAATGTCTAGCTCTAGTGTGGGCGGTACAGAAATTTCAACCTTATCTGTATGGAGTCCAGTTTAAAGTACAATCCGACCATCAACCTCTGACGTTCTTGGCAACTTCTAAGAAATTGAACGCGAGGTTAATGAGATGGTCATTGCTCCTACAACCGTATCAGTTCACGGTCGAATACATCCCCGGAAGGGAGAATGTGGGAGCAGATTTCCTATCACGGCATCCTATGGTTGAATGTGAGGGTAGGGTCATTCGAACAGAACCACTGACAGTAGAAAGTTCGTAGGGTTCGACTTTCTTAAGAGGGGGCCTATGTAGCGAAACGCCAGTGGGCCATGTCCTTATGTATTCTGTTATTCTTGGTAAACAAGGGGAACCGGCTTTCGGAAGCTCTCAGTTCTTTATTCGCTCAATTCTCCATGAAAGATGGTTCTTTGGGTTATCTTCATACCACAATCTTTACATGGAGCGAGTATATATTTGTCTTTCCTTTCGGGTAGTCCCGAAGGCGCGCCTTGCGTCAAATGTGCACTGGTGCGGCTACTGGTCAATTGATGGCCGGGCAAACAAGTACCGTTTGCAAGTTGCAACTTGTCAAAGTTAATTAAAGATAACGACAGAAGTGCAACTACTACTAAGACATTTTTAAAGGTAAACTTGGGTTGTGGGTGGTCCAGACAGACCTGGACTTATAAATGTATTTTGTCTCAAAGGGGAAGATGAATTGGCGAAAAGCCAATCATAACCAATGAAGAGTTGGTTGACCGTTGGCAATCTAAATGGGCGTCTTGTTCTTGGCATAGCCGGGGAAGTGAAACGGAACAATATATCTCCCCAGAGGATTTCATTTGTTCTTGGCGTCAGATGAGCTGTTGCTATCTTTCTGTCTACGGCTTGAATTGGGCATCTGGTCATCTTTCTGTGGAATATCATCATTGGATAGCTATACCAATCTATGATCTATCTTCTTGAGCCAGAAGAGGCTATACACAGGACTATCTCTTTCGTCTGTTACTTGATAGGATGATGTCGGGAAGATAATGGACTTCTCTATCTCATTGAGAGAACCTGCATTCCTCTAAATCTATGTGTTCTGTGAGGCACTACCGGTACCTTGCGGCGACAGCTCAGACAAGAGCAGCGGCCGGGAGGGGTAGTATCTTCTTTCCTAGTCTTGCGGGGAATGGGGAACTACACTGCGTGCCATACAACCCCAATACTATACTATTAGTTAAGGGGGAGAAACACAAAGCTTACTCGGCGCACCACACCACAAGATCTTGCGGGTGAGAAAGGCATGATTTGCAAGTGAGAGGGAAGCATGGAAATGATTGTGCCAAATCATAATAAAGGCTTGGTATGAATGTGGAGAGTGTGTCGTGTGGGCAAAAAGACAACAGGACTTCGTCCAGCTGGAGGTCTCCTCAAGCCCGGACGTGGTCAATCCAGGGGCCACCTGACAGGTCAGGCCCAGTCATTCAGGTATTAATATAGTGTATTTGTGTGATACATGAGTCAGCCCAGTCGCTCAGGTTTTGTTTGTCATCTCCAGGGTCCTCTTCTATGAGAAGTGAATATGTCTTCTAACGGACATTATCACCAGTGCTTCTAGGCTAACGCCAATATGTCCGACGAGGCCAACTCAGGGTTTGGTGTGCTTAACTCTGAGACAGAGGCAAGGTGCAGGTCGTGAGGCAAGGACATTTTGCATGACTGGTGCATTGCCGGTTTTTTTCAACAATATACGCCTGAGAGCAGTTGTTGTCTGGAGGGAGCCTAAGAGTGATTTTCTTGCATACTCATTTTATACCAGACATTAAAAGGCACCCATCCATTATCCCTCCACGAACACCTCACCGTATCTGCAACCGTAAAGCTTTTCATAGGTCAGTGAAGACCTGGTGCCGAATTAATTCATGTGGCAATGAACAGAAGTCCTCAACACACCAGTCGCTTGGATTCTACAAAAGCCTGTGGAATCTACAACCAGTTGCTGGAGAAGGAAGGAGATTCTGACATCTTTGGTGAGATATATCTGGACAGATCAGACAGTATCTGAAGCTGGATCTGTGACTGTGGTGACTGGAGGCTCTGTGTCAAAACTTTACCAGTGTAGTGTCTGTGTAGATCTATCTGTTTATCTGCCTTTATGTGTTCCTGTGCTGTTCTTGATTAGGTTAATAAAATTACTTCCAAGTTGTTCTGACGACTGCCATGTTATTTATGAGTCAGCCAGAAGAACACTGCAGGAAATAGGTCCCTAGGTCGAAAGGAAGCGTGACAGTGAGTCCAGGGAAAACGGAGGAGGGTTGGCAGGTAAAGACCTATTCCAGCCAGGGCTATAGAAGATTAATTAAACATTGTGACCGGGCTATTTGGGACCCTCCACGTAGCTTGTTACACTGTCATCAGAGGAGATTGTGTTACCGTTCGTTTGATTTACTCTCATTATCTTTGTCTTTCCCCTATCAGTCAAATTGTTGTGGCCTTCCACCGCGCGTGCTTAGTTTATCCTGCATCCGATTTCCTGTTGAGTGACAGAATAGCAACGTCGTCACCGAAGTGCAGATCATCAATCTGCGTTGCCAGAGATCATTGAATTCCATTCCTGTGGCAATGACTGTTGTCTGCATCACCCCATCTATGGTCATAAAGAACAGAGACGGTGACATCTGGATAGTACGCTGGGACTGGTCTATCCCGAAGCTCTACAAATGGTTCACGACACCTGTTTAATGGAACACTTTAATCTACCATGCATGTCGTAAAAGAAAGGTTGCAAAGTGTTACCAGAGCACTAATGAGAAGCACAGATTACCACAGTGTACCCTTCCATGCAGGTCGTAACAGCGACTACGGAGGGTTGGACCATCCAGGGAAAAAAAACCTTTAACTGCGAAATCCAATCCATGTTTGGTACCAAGCACATATATTTGATAACGACAAGTATTGTTCACAAAATTCCCTCACACATTTTTTGTTCGTGTATAGTACTATAGTTTCCCTCACACATTTTTTATTCGTTCATAGTTTCCCTCACACATTTCTAGTTCGTGTACAGTTTCGCCCATACATTTCTAGTTCGTGTACAGTTTCCACCACACATTTCTAGTTCGTATATAGTTTCCCCTCACAGATGTCTAGTTCCTATGCAGTTTTCCTCATACATATTTCCATTCCTGACATAGTTTTCCAACGCATGTTTAATCAGTTCCTCCCTTCCCCACATACACATTTCTATTGTTGATAGTTTCCTAGCGTATCCTACTGTTGATATAGTCCCCCCCCCCCCAACACATTTCTATTTTTGATATTGTCTCTCTCCAAACATTTCAATAGTTGATAACTTTCCCCACATATGTCTATTGTTGATATAGTTTCCGACCCCCCCCCCCCCCTTTCCCCCAACACTTACATCTACTCTTGACATAATTTTTCAAACCTTTTAATTGTTAATATAGTTCCCCTCTTCCTTTTGTTATTTACCACATCTCCCCACACACCTTCTCTCTCTCTCACTCTCTCTCTCTCTCTCTCTCTCTCTCTCTTTCTCTCTCTCTCTCTCTCTCTCTCTCTCTCTCTCTCTCTCTCTCTCTCTCTCTCTCTCTCTCATGTTAAAGTCTGCGAACCAATGTCAAAATTCTGTCCAATGTTTTTTTTAAAGAGCTTCAACAATCTGAAGTAACTGGAATCCGTGTTAAATATTTAATAATTATAATAATTACTCCAAAGGTAGGAAGGTAAATTATCTAATAGATTTCATATTATGAGATTACATCATAAAATGTCCTTTGCGGCTCTCAAAGTCACTACGTTTCAATAGCCTTTTTCTCAAAAGCGTCCGGATATCGCTCATTTTCCTTAAGCGTTGAGATATCACTCTACTCACTAGCGTTTGGATACCGCCCCATTCTGAACGAGCCCCGCATTCGTTTGTACCCTCTTGTTCGGCGCTTCTGTTCTTTGTCTCCGATAGCCATCGACCGTTCGATATGGCCACCTGAGTCAGTCATTTGGGCGAGGAGTCTGCCATTATGGCAATGTTTTGTCGATAGCTAATTATGGAAACCAATTTTAGGCGTCCAAAACTGTTACATCAAGAGTAGGCATCCATAATGTATGGCTTCTGCTGCCCGACACAAGCCAGTAGCTGTTGTTGGTATGAACAACTTGCCATCGGGTGGTCGCTCGGCTTTCAGTGAGAACCACGGGCACAGCAAACGCAACTGACAGCTGGTATACGCAACTGGGACAAATACGCGTATCTCCATATGCTGCCATTACAAGGTTTCAAATTACCACTTGTTTATATCTCAAAATCTCACGATACTCCAGTCTCCCGCTACACCACCATTTCTACGCCATACTTTAACAGAAAAAAAAGGGGGGGGGGGGGGGAAACCAACAGACGCTCTGTTTTTGATTGTTGAATGGAAGAGCCTGCCACTGTTCGAAACATGCATGTCTTCAATTTTTCTCATCTTATTTTGTGAATCCGTTACAACTACGACATGCGTTTGTCCACCAGCCAGCGGAACGCCGCTGTGACTGACTCCACTTTGACTCTCAGACTAGATGTGGTATCATATTTAGGGTTCTCCTGCACCAATCCCTACATTTCCAAACCAATATTATTATGACCCTGCACGGGTTTTACTCTTCCTCTGGCATTCCCTCCTTTACCAATGTTCTCAAGCATACCCACTTATCTGATTGTGTCCTCTATCTAAGCCTAAGCCATCCAAGATTTTCCTCAGGTCAGCCTGTGGCCCTGAAGTGAGCCCGCGGCTTCAAGCAGGGGGTGTTCAGCGTCTGCAGCCACTCGTAGACTCTATTTAGCCTGCAGCACATTCAGCCTGTCAGCAATCGTGGGTAAGGATAGGATGTACCACATACACATTACTGGCGTGTCCCGTGTGCATCCCAGTATCACCCACACAGCTTCATTCTGCACAAGATCTAGTTTCATCAGATCAAATTTGACACTGTGAGCAGTCCCAATTCATACCCAATTACCGAGAGAATTAGATATTGATAGACTATGAATTCCATTCTTTGCTTCATGTCCATTGCTGCCAGTCTTCAGTGCACCAAATCCATTCTTAAATGCCATAACAGCTGTTTCCACATGATCCATGTACGACAGGCTTCTGTCGAAGGGATTCCCAGGCACTTCACTTTACGCTCTCTGCTATCATTTCTGCCATTTATTGTAAGACTTGGGACGTCAGCCTTAACAATCATATTGTCCAGAGAGCACATTAGAGTTGTTCTTTCAAGGGCTGTGCCAATCAAGCATCTGCACTGTTAAACCATGTCACCCTGAACTTTGCAACGACGTCTAGCATGTATGAAGTCCCCTCAAGTACGACAGGAGGCGTCCAATCGGCAGGAGTCCACTAATGTTCCTACCTCTATAACACGTTTAACATGATTCAGCTCGCCGTGAAAACTGTAAAACAAAGTCACTCAACCGTGACAGGCAAACACTTAAGCTCTGTGTGGTGACGTGCTACACGTGCGTGTGAAAAACGCAGTTAGCCCACTTTCAGTAATGTTAACACTGCTCTACATTCCACAGAAACCGGCGACGTCATCACATACAACAAATAACATACGCATTATGAATGTGCTATCCGACTGCGACACAGATCCGCGAAATAAGCGTGTGTCCCAACGTGTAGGCGGCCACCTGGCACAGTGACCTGGCACTTCTAGAATGAGACTGTCCAACATTTTGCAAACACGAAATGGCTTGACCTGTGGTAAAGCTGTAAACACACATCAACAAACATGAACAGTGGACACGGTCAGCGTTATAAGAACAAATGGCACCGTGTGGCGTGATTCAGAGCTCACGAGGCCCGTCTCTGGCACCTACAGACCTGGTTCTACGTAGCCGCTGTCGGACTTGGGGCATTTATTCTCTCGGACATTTCTGTCATCAGGTGTCTTCTGCGGTTAGAGGTGTCTGTCACGCTGCAAGTCTAATGTTATTGTGCGCCGTCATTACTTGTCGGGATGGCTAGTTAAGACTGATACGAGAGAGCAAAGGTTCTGTTCGTTGTTGTTGACATTGAATCCGGTGAGGCCGCAGAAGTCGGATGTTTCGGCCTAACGGCGCAAGAACGCAGCTCTGCTGTAAACAGGCACAACGCAGTCACGTCCGAAAAAAAATCCGGATGAAAGAAGAAGAAGAAGAAGAAGAATCCGGTGAGGCTAATTAGGAGGCGTTCTGAAGCCATCTGACTCATCGGCATTCCAGAACTCCTTCCCTACACCCAAAATATAAGGCCCGTTCTGATTTTTCAGGCCCGCCTTCATTTCTTTCGAAGACGACTTAGAATAAGTAGAATAGATCATTTGGAAACAGCCATTACAGATCTGATTAGAGAAATTAGACGTAGACAGTCAAAATGTTTTGGACATGTTATGAGAAGAAATGGATTGGAGAACTTAGTGACAACTGACAAGATCGAGGGGAACAGACCAAGAGGAAGACAGAGAGGAAAATACCTGGATGGCTTGGCCACATGGCATGGACGAGACAGGAACACTGAGCTGATCCACGACACTGGTGATCGAGTGAAATGGCGAGTCATGACCGCCCACGCTTTCCGGCATGGCACATGATTGATTGATTGATTGATTGATTACAGATCCTGCATCTTTTTCAGACACTTCCCATAAGTGAACATTCTATTGTTATCAGTCTCAGTTATCTCATCTATTTGTTATTAATTTACAACATCCCTATACTGACATATCAGTATAAATTGTTTACCTAGTACAACATCCATTCAATGACTGCCAGATAATCATACCTGGTGCAACATCCATTCAGTGACTGCCAGATAATCATACCTGGTACAACATCCATTCAATGACTGCCACATAATCATACATGGTACAACATCCATGCATTGACTGCCAGATAATCATACCTGGTACAACATCCATTCAATGACTGCCAGATAATCATTGCATGTCCTCAGCAGGACGTTGGATCAACCCCAACCCCGGATTTATTCTCCAGGCAATTTTACGCAAGATAAATATCACCATTAGCCTTGATGTGTCCGCCACACACGGGAGCACACACGGGGCACATCACGGTGCAAAGTCATGGAAATCAATTTAAAAAAGAAGTGGGTTTGAAAGAGCTCATCGATAAGGACAGACAACTAGCAGTAGATGAGATGGTCCATTAAATGAGAACTGAATTTTATAATTGTGAGAATTATGATGTAACTGGCACATCCACGTGCATACGAAGCTGGCTGATTGTCGGTGAGTGCAGGGTAGTTAAACTAATCAATGGTGCTGTATGCCTTGCTCACTGGCCGTGCTTCACTCAAACATCTTGGTAGATCTAATGGAGCTCACCCAATCGACAACTATTCCCACCACAAACTAGAAAATAAACTCCTTTAACAAACGCGAAACAATACTTGTGACAAAACACTGAGAGAAACAGGAAAGATAATGTTCACAGGGGAACATCGCTGTGATTAGTATATACAAAACGAACAACAAAGTAAATGTTCTAGTTGTTTGACAAAAATGTTATCAAACATAATAATAGCTGGAGCGAGTAATACCTAGCACGACCCCGGATGTAGAATGGCAGGGGAAGACCAAGATAAATATGGATTAGTGGTCTAAACTCTAAGAGAGGCACAACAGCCAAGTGGCATGGCAATATAGACAGACACAAGTTCCGAAGAAGGAAGAAGGAGCCTGCATTGGGTCTGTGATGTGATAGGGCCATCACATGTTGTAGGTCTGTGATGTGATAGGGCCATCACATGTTGTAGGTCTGTGATGTGATAGGGCCATCACATGTTGTAGGTCTGTGATGTGATAGGGCCATCACATGTTGTAGGTCTGTGATGTGATAGGGCCATCACATGTTGTAGGTCTGTGATATGATAGGGCCATCACATGTTGTAGGTCTGTGATATGATAGGGCCATCACATGTTGTAGGTCTGTGATATGATAGGGCCATCACATGTTGTAGGTCTGTGATATGATAGGGCCATCACATGTTGTAGGTCTGTGATATGATAGGGCCATCACATGTTGTAGGTCTGTGATATGATAGGGCCATCACATGTTGTAGGTCTGTGATATGATAGGGCCATCACATGTTGTAGGTCTGTGATATGATAGGGCCATCACATGTTGTAGGTCTGTGATATGATAGGGCCATCACATGTTGTAGGTCTGTGATATGATAGGGCCATCACATGTTGTAGGTCTGTGATATGATAGGGCCATCACATGTTGTAGGTCTGTGATATGATAGGGCCATCACATGTTGTAGGTCTGTGATATGATAGGGCCATCACATGTTGTAGGTCTGTGATATGATAGGGCCATCACATGTTGTAGGTCTGTGATATGATAGGGCCATCACATGTTGTAGGTCTGTGATATGATAGGGCCATCACATGTTGTAGGTCTGTGATATGATAGGGCCATCACATGTTGTAGGTCTGTGATATGATAGGGCCATCACATGTTGTAGGTCTGTGATATGATAGGGCCATCACATGTTGTAGGTCTGTGATATGATAGGGCCATCACATGTTGTAGGTCTGTGATATGATAGGGCCATCACATGTTGTAGGTCTGTGATATGATAGGGCCATCACATGTTGTAGGTCTGTGATATGATAGGGCCATCACATGTTGTAGGTCTGTGATATGATAGGGCCATCACATGTTGTAGGTCTGTGATATGATAGGGCCATCACATGTTGTAGGTCTGTGATATGATAGGGCCATCACATGTTGTAGGTCTGTGATATGATAGGGCCATCACATGTTGTAGGTCTGTGATATGATAGGGCCATCACATGTTGTAGGTCTGTGATATGATAGGGCCATCACATGTTGTAGGTCTGTGATATGATAGGGCCATCACATGTTGTAGGTCTGTGATATGATAGGGCCATCACATGTTGTAGGTCTGTGATGTGATAAGGCCATCACATGTTGTAGGTCTGTGGTGTGATAGGGCCATCACATGTTGTAGGTCTGTGGTGTGATAGGGCCATCACATGTTGTAGGTCTGTGGTGTGATAGGGCCATCACATGTTGCTTGTCTGGATGCACGGAGGTCTGTGATGTGATAAAGTCATCACATGTTGTAGGTCTGTGATGTGATAAGGCCATCACGTGTTGTAGGTTTGGATGCACGGAGCAATAGGTGGTCAGCCTTTCCCTCTGTTAGCGGACGACGTAGGCAGGCGTCAAACCCTCGTCAGACCACTCTCATGGCGTTATCATCGTATCTCCCCAACAACCACACTAACGCGGCCGTCTTCGTAATAGGCTAGCTGCGTAATGAGACCAACTGAGAGAGTCAGTTAGTTAGTTAGTTAGTCGACAGATCATCCTCGTTGCACATCGAACCATTCAGTCCATAAGTGCTCGGATCCCCTCCTCAGCAAATCCCGCAGCGTGTAGCGGCTAACGACGCCAGTTCTGTGTTGGTTTATCAATCTTCTTTGGCTTCCTGTGTAGTGTTCTTGTTTGGCCACCCCTCTTTTAATTTGCTGCTCCCGCAGTCTGGCCATTGTTGTAGATTCACAGTCATCACTTGGCTCACGCAAGAGTCTTACTTCTCGTAGAGCATTCAGAATGTCAGCCTGGTCCATGGCGCGTCCGCCCTCCACAGTAGCCTCACCTGCGAGCTTGTCAGCCCGCTCATTTCCTTGTACTCCCGCATGACCTGGCACGAAGATGAAACTAATCTTTGCCAGCCGAGACCGCTTCAGAGGCAGCAACCATTCTCTTCGGATCGACCCCTCCTCTATCCTCTTGATCATGTTCATTGAGTCGCTAAGGAAACAAGCCCTAGTGAATGTCTGTGTCTCGAGCCATGTTATTGCTTTACTTACTGCCATGACTTCCATGGTCAGGCTACTTGTGGTTTCAGTGAAAGCACCAGAGTCCTCCTTCACAATTCTCCCTCCGGCCCGAGCTGTAAAGGCCCATGAGCTTCTCACATGTCGGACGACCGACCCATCTGTGTAGATGACCGCATCACCGTCTAGCGAATTCTCGAAAATCAACGCTTGTACTTCAGCCTCAACAGCAGCCGGATTTTCTTGTCTGCATTTTCTATCTAGTTGGATGCAAACTGAAAAGGATGTGCAGAAGTCTGCTGTTGGCACTTGCACCCACTCCTCGCCAGGTTCTAAGTCCTCAAGTGAACACACCTGTTGAAGAATGTCTTCAGCTTGACCCATCCACAACCGTCCTCTTTTTAACCTGCTGCCCTTCACCTTCCTAATTTCACTATGCAGTGGATGTTGTGTGTTTGCGTTAATTCTGAGGTAGGCGCGTGCCCTGCAAACTTGTATTCTCTCTTCAATGGTTGGAAAATCAAGAAGGTAGCGCATCGCCCTGCATGCTGTATCTCTTGTACATCCAAGAATAATGCGCATAGCTTCATTCTGTATCCTTTCCATCCTTTCTATCTGCTTATGGCTGAGAGTCAGGATTGCCATTGCATACTCCAAAACAGACATGACCAGCCCCTCGTACAGAAGACATAGATGGCGCTGCTCACAGTTTGCTGCCGCCATCACCCGCATCGCTGCCAAACCCCGCTTGGCCTTTGTTATCACCTGGTCTATGTGCACATTATAAGCAAGGCTTCGATCAAACCGTATCCCCAGGTAATTCATTGCCTGCGTTCTTTCCACCGTCTCTGAACACAGCATTACAGTTGGTGTTGGATTGTTGACAATATGATTATTCAACGAGAACCAAGTCACTGTTGCCTTTGTTGGGTTGACCATTGCCCCAGCTTCATCACACCAAGTACTTATGCGATTGAGTTCGGTTTGTAGTTCCACAGCAACCTCCTCTCTATCCTTACCCTGACGATACACTAAAACATCATCGGCATACGACAATGTCCTGCCAGGTCCAGTGATCTGCTCACTGGTGATTCTCACTGTGTAGGCGTTGAACAGTACCGGAGATAATGGTGATCCCTGTGATAGGCCAGGATATATTGTTGTTGGTTCCGAAGTCCAACTGCCACATCTAACAACTACTTTCCGTTGGTAGAGGGCTGCAGCGACCCAACTAAGGAGGAATGGACTTACGTTTAGTTCAAGAAGCTGAAACATTAAAAAATCCAGTGGTACTCTGTTGTATGCGTCCTCAAGATCAATCGCTGCAGCAACGGTTTCAGTGCCTGAGTGGAAACCTTCATAGACATCATGGGCAAAGACTGCTGCATTGGTCCAGGTTTCTCTTTTTGGACGGTACCCACCCAGGGTAGGTGGGAAAACACCTTGCCTCTCTAGTTGGCTTGATATTTTCCTGGCAATTACCTTCTCCAGCAGCTTGCCTATTGTATTCTGCATGGTTATAATTCCATATCCCTGAATTTTTTTGTGGTCTTTGTCAGGCTTCGGCAAGGGAATCAGATAGCTGTGTAACCATTCCTCCTTGATGCTAGCACTCCCTATACTGTTGTTGTACATGTCTGCTAGTTTCTCTAGCTCATTGTCGGTACACCTATTTATGTCGTCGTATCTTATGCCATCAGGACCTGGAGCACTGTTGTTTGATCGTCGAAGCACAGCCGTGATTTCTTTCACTGTCACTGTGTCTTCATCCGAAGTGTTCTGGGCCTTGCGTCTGTCTGAGGTGACCTCCTTGGCCAGATTTCGGCCTCCCATGTCTGTCTGGTTGCTCTGCTCAAGGTAGCGTTCAAAGAGGGCTTTGCCCTTGTCCTCGTCAGTCCTCTGCCAGGTGAGGTCAGCACCTTGGAAGTCAGAAATGCTCTTATTCTTGACTACACCATTCATGCTTTTATGTAGTCGCCAGAACAATTTCAGTGACTTGTCTGTGCTTACTCTTTGACACACCTCTGCCCATTTTTCGCTTTTAACCACCTTGACCAGTTTTTTGAAATAGCTTACTTTTGTGTGCATCTCTCTTTCTAAGTGCAAGCAGGGACTAGGATGACCAGCTCTGTTCTTCTTGGCATTTTGCCATCTCCTTACAGCACTACGCTTATCCACCCAAGCCTTCTCCACCTCGACACTCCACCACGGTGGCTGCTCCCAGCTTTTTTTCCTGCCCTGAAACGTTCTGCGCTTGTCACGTCTGAGAGAGTCTCTCCTCCCTATGAGTTCTAGCAACCGGTAGTAGAGTGACCAGGCTCACCATATATTGGCCCTCTAGTGGCAGGCATGGACAGGCATGCGTGGCATGATGTCCTGCTAGTGAACACATTATACAAAAATCACATTCCATACAAACGGTAGGCAAACCTGTAACATAGGCCCTACACCCCATGCGTCCCCACCTGACACTGAGAACGAGAGAAGAGAACGAGCCAGACAACTGTTCCTAATGTATGTATGTTTGTAAGCCCTGGCGTACAGACGCGAGTGTCCACGATAGCGCTGTTTACTGTTGATTTCCAGGATTAGGGGAGGACATGGCTTCCTCAGACACATAGATCAAAAAAGTCTTGTCACAACAACACGGGACCAGGCCGGAATTCTGGGGACGTCACACAAATACACACGAAGAAGGCCAGGTATTCATTGGTGTCCGTACAGCAGAAGGCATATGAGAAAAGAAGTGTGTATGAGATGACACAATATACAGACATTCATGAACAACAAGGGTTACGGACACAGTTCGTAATCCCACATACCGCGTTAGAAACACAGCTGCGGGAGATTTGGCAGCAGACCGCCTTGCATTGGGTTTTGTTATTTTTATAAAATTGTATGGGCGTCGGTTGTTCAGAAAGCAATGGCAAACTACTGAACGTAAACTTGCCAAGAAATCACAAACAGCCAAATAAGCCTGGGGTTGAATGCGACGTTCTATAAAGGATATGCAACTAACTTTAACATGACCAACATACTCACACTAAATTTATTTTTTTTTTTAAATTCGCATATCCTTTACAGGGCATCGCTGTCAACAGCAGCATCTTTCAGCTGTCTGTTGATTTCTTGGCAAGATTACGCTCAGTAGTTTGCCATTGTTTCTGAGCGGCCGGCTCAGTTATCCCGCAAGTCACCAGCGGGGGTCGAACCGCTCCCAGCTCTCGCCCGCTACGAGACTCTGCGTGATAAACGGGATTACGGAGAGAAAGTGTTGTAACCCCTCGGCCAGAGAGACCGGCCACACTAAATTAGAATACAATATTTGTTAACTTGCACTAATCATTTCATTTTTTATAGGTCTGGTAAACTTGTTTTTTTTTGGTGGAAATATGTCATTCGTTCGTTCGTTCGTTCAGTAGCATGTCCTTTGCAGAACCTCGCTCCCATAACAACCTTCCGGAAAACTTCTCGTCACAAGCAAGATGTCCTGCATCCATACACCGATCTGGAGATCATCCGCCACATCTTGCACCCATTTTCTCTTTGGCCTTCCTCTTCCTCTCTTCCCAGGCATATAACCCTCCATTTTTGTTCTCTCCAAACTTTCATGACCTTTCAAGTGACCAAAATATTTCAATTTTCTTTGTTTTATGTCTTTAATGGCCAACCTTCTTCAATATTCAGCTCTTGAAATATGGATGCATTTGTTCTTTTCTTTATCCAAGATATTCTTAGAACCCGTCTATAACACTTATATTCAAAGGCATTTATGCGCTGTTCATCCTGTTTAGTAAGTGTCCATGTCTCACAGGCGTATGTTGCAATGGGAAAGATGCACGCTATTAGAAATCTAATTTTTGTAGTTCTATCTGGCCGATTCCATAATATATTCAGTTATTTTAATCTTTGAGGAGCAATAAATAGTCGTCGTTTAATTTCTTTCATAGTGTCACCATTGTTGGTAATCAATGACCCAAGATATTCGAAATGTTCCACGACCTCCAATTTTTCCTCGTTATCATATATTTCTTTCCCCATGGTAGTTTTATCTGTATGCATTATCTTTGTTTTTTGCTATGTTAAGATATAAGTTTTGATTTTCACTATTCCTTTGGGTTGAGGTTATTAGGTTTTCTATACCATTCTGTGGTGTGGGTAGTAATACTGTATCATCAGCATGTCGAATCTCTAGTATTTCATGACCACCAATATTTAGGGCATCATGTTGCTCTCAGGTTATATCATTTCTAACATTTCTCATTATATTTTCGGCGTACAGGTTAAACAAATATGGGGATAGCACACAGCCCTGGCGGACTCCTTGCTTGATGTCAAACCAATCTGATGTCCCGCCATCTATTCTAACGGCTGCTTGTTGATCTAGATAGAGCATTTTTATGAGTTGTACTACATGTGACGGAAAGCCCATATTCCTCATGATTTCCCAAAGTTTCTGATGTTGTACACAGTCAAGTGCCTTTGAATAATCCACAAAACATGAGAATATATTTACATTAAATTCTCTGCACTTCTCTGTTTTTAAACACATGTTGAGTATGTAATAGATCTGGTAAACTTGTACTTGTGGTAATGTGTCACAAATGTGGTAAACTTGTACCTGTGGTAATGTGTCACAAATGTGGTAAACGTTATACTTGTGATAATAGGTCACAAAGTTTGTACTTGTGGTCATGTGTCACAATTGTAGGAAACTTGAACGTTTGGTATTACTTTCATACTTCAGAAGCTGGCACCAGTAACAAGCATGAAAAGGCGCAACTGACATAATGATCAACACTGATGGGTCAGTGATGAGAAACAGACGTAGTAGTTGGGGTTTCATAGCGAACGCTAGTGGACGATTCTTGAAAAAGGAGAGCCTGCCATATGAGGCTACGACCTCCAGCATGGGAATGTAGGTGGAAGCAGTAACAGCGGCATTCTGATGAGACCATTGTAACACACACTGTATTCATTACGGACACAAATAGTATGCTTAGTAAGGTGGAGAAAGGAATGTTTCGTGTGGAATGGCTCATCTCGCTTCAGAGGTCACAGATTGTGAGAACTGTATGGATGTTTTGCCTTGGCAATGCAGGATAGTGCGGGGGAATGAACAGGCTGATAGGCTGGCAGTGAATGCTTCTCTTGGTGGTTGAATACCAATGGATAATCGTAGTGCGCCTGTGGGACCAGGTGGAGAAGGTGGGGGAACAGCTGGAAAACCCTTATGTGGAAATAATGAGAGGGAAGACCAGGAGAACTTTCACTCAGATAGCGGTGGGAACGAATAGTAGTGTGACTCTTCGCTGGCTGTTGAACGAGGGGACGGAGTGCGTATGGGAATGTCCTTATTGCAGTGATGTCGGTTCTTAACTCAACTCAAGGGCGAAAGTGTAAGACATACATCACAGATCTGACACATCCCCTAGTGCAGTGGTTCTCAACGGGTGGGGAATTCCCCCCCCCCCCCCCTTTAGGGTTTCCAGGGGGCGATGAGGATTATTTCAAGATCGCGTTAATACAAGAACCGATTACTTGATATTATTTTTCCCTTCATACTTTACGGTTCTGTACGTCTCACCCCTTCTAAAATTCATTTTATAAAGTAAGTAGACCCACAAATCACGTTTTATGTGGACGTCTAGACTTATTTTAGTGTGTGCTTCCATTATTACATATACTGTGTAGGGGCAGAAGCGGGAGGGGAGATTTTAGATAGGAAATACGAAAGGGGGGGGGGGGGGATGACGTTGTGAAAATATGGTGAAGGGGGGCACGGGCCACATTTTTAGGTAGGAAATACGAAAGGAGGGGGGGGGGGGAGATAACGTTCTGAAAATGTGGTGAAGGGGGGCACGGGCCAAAAAAGGTTGAGAACCACTGCCCTAATAGATAGAGAGACGGGCGCCTGCCTGCATTCCGTGATGGGCGGTAAGTGATTGATGGCGTTGAAGTTGAACGCCACGAACTACTTTGCATAGAACTATTACGATCACGATGAGTAAGTAAATCGCTGCTTTCACAGCATAAGATCATCGCGGCAGATGGTCCCTTATGGGCCTCCCAGTGCTTCGGTGGTCAATGCTTCCTCTGCAGTTGTCTATGAGATGGTTGCCAGTATACAGGACAGCCCCCGAGTATCCAATGTTCCTGGGTGTTGGAAGGTAACGCCGCCATTGTTGTGCTCTTATCTTGCTAGGCGTCTGTGGCTTATAGGTTGGTGAACTTTCACAATGTCCGGATATACCGGGTCCAGAGTTCGAAATCTGGCCATTTGGAAGCAGGTCGCGTTGGTTTAATTTCGATGATATGAGAGTCGGCCGTTAAGAAATAATTGGCAAAATGCTGATTGTAAAATAGCCTACTAAATCACAAACAGCCAATAAATGTGGTTGACTGCAACTTCCCTGTAAAGAACACGCTATCAGTGGCGCACTGTCAAAACTGTCATTCATTGTCATTTACTGTCAATATAGTACCTTGCGGTGTATGGCAGAGGGGTCTTTGAGACTGGGGAATTAAGACCGCCTGGCTAGTGCAGTCGCCGCGAACTGTGCAGGTTAGGATTTTCTTTTTGCCCCCGACAGAAAGAAAATCCCACACCTTACCGAGGGATCGAACCCGGGTCCCCAGAAGGGGAGTCCTTCGTTCTAGCCACTCGGCCAGCCGCTCCTCATCAGTGGCGGATTGTGTCTATAAATATTCGTTGCCAGAGCTTGAGGGTCATTAACATGTTGTCTAATGTTTAAGGGCGACAGCTGCATTAGGGCCAGTCTTCCTGGCCTAGGCGTTTAACTCTTTCGCCGTAATCCCGTATACTCTCATGAGTAACGTGACGTGTACGAGAATCGGTAGCGATTCTCACCGCGTCTGTAACTTAGGGGTATGTGAGTCGGTCGCTCAGAAAGCAATGGTAAACTACTGAGCGTAATCTTGCCAAGAAATCAATAATCAGCTGAAAGATCTTGATGTTGACAGCGATGTCCTGTAAATAATATGCGAACAAAAAAAATAACGTAGCCCGACTGTAGTCATTAACCATGTGTCCAGATGTACTCCTTAGATACGTGCCCATGTGACTGGTTGTGCACCATCACACAACCCAAGGACGAGTCTTGTGTCTCTACCACTTCACCATTGGTCTGATGACAGTGTTTAAGTCCCATCCACCACTGACAGTAATAACCGCTATTATAATATATAATCAGTTACTTTACAAATAGACATAGCTGGAAAAAGCCAAGGGCTTCTGACGATCGGATCCGTAAATATGCATTTAAATTGTTAGTGGTAGACCTCCTACCCATGCCGCCATCTTTACTTTTCACTTTACACATCAAAACTACTATTTGTTTTTTAAATATTACTTTTAATAATTACAGTTTTACGTTTTTAACTACACAAAACCGGAAGTAGTTATGTATCCTATCGCATGAGATTTGAAAATTCAGCTTCTTAATGCTTGTTGTGTTGACACATACGCGATATAAGAAAGTATTTCGGGTTCAGAGGTGAACCGTAAATACGACTCAATAGCGCCCTTTCATACAACTAACATTCACACATATGTGATATTTATGTCAAACACTTCGTATTGAATCACGCACATGTGATTAAAGGCACGTCAGACCTCTTTTTACTTTTACAAGATACCTGGGTGTTGTGATAACATTGATGTCTGTAAAATAATTCTCTTTTATCACTATCGTCTGCATAATTTTTAATGCTTTTGCGAGATTACTGCAAACTAAAACAGACTTGTCAACATCCACGCATACCCACAGGTTTTGCATTTCGAGATGTAACACGTAGCTCAAGCTCTAATTGGCATATTTACGAGGTTAGGATTCTCACTTCGAATTCTGAGTGACAATAGATCAGAGTTCAAAGGTAAGTTAATGGAGGAATTGTTTAGAATTTTCCAGTCTCGTCAGATACACACTTCCCCATATCACCCGGCCTTGAATGGGGCAGTATAAAGATTTAATGGAACTCTTATCACCATCTTGAGAAAACTAGCTCGTGAAAATCAAGAGGCATGGGATACCTATGAACCAGCAGTCCTATTGCTTAAGGGGAGGTACTCCATAACTCAACTGGAATTTTATCAGCAGTTCTATTGTTTGGTCGTCTGATCAATGGACCACTTGAGACTTTACTTCTCACCTGGACTGATTATCAAGTAGATAAGACAGCTGTACCTTTGTCCACATATGTGGAAGAGTTAAAACAGCTTTTACATCATGATTGGTAACTAGCGACAGAAAACCTGTGCCAAGCTCAATGTAGAATTGCTCGCTATTACAACAAGAAAGCTAAGGATAGAGAGTTAGCAGTGGGAGAGCAAGTGCTGTTACTCCCACATACCAGTCAAAATAAACTGCAGATCAGTTGGAAAGGACCATATGAAGTGATCGAGAAAGTATCTCGCAAGTAGTATTATATGTTGCTTACTAGCCCCTAAAGAAGGAGCTAAAGGAGCGCTCCTTCAGGAGCCTGAAGGAGCGGGTCGTGAAGGAGCGCGAAGGTGTCTGAAGGAGCGGGTTCATGTCAGCTCCTTCTGTGGTGTGATATTGACTCCTTCTAACACCTGCCTAGTTGTGTCTTTGGCTTGTTAAGCTCGGTATTTTTGGCGGGTAAATTTTTTTAAAAAGAAAAAAAGTCTGATCTAATGGGTGATAGGTCTCATCATGTGTGTATGTGGCCAGGGTGGAAGGAGCCGGCGTAAATAGTAAGCGCAAAGAAGGTGGTGGTGTCCCCCATGTAGTTGTCACCTGACCGGTCAGCACCCGAGTGACCACGAGTCCGATCATTCGGTGTAACGAGTAGCGGGGTATCTACTGGTGCTAACAACGGACAACCGACTGTGTCCTTAAAATGTCAAAACTTAAAAAACACACAGAGATGTACATGCACAATGTGGGACAAAAAATCAATACTGATTCTCCTAACAACTAATCCAGGGGCTTATCGTCGTCGTAATGAACTAGGTGGTTATTAATAATGCTATATATATAAACCGGGCGGGGTGGTCGGGGCTAGCGCGGGCGACGAACGCGGGGGCGACCACGACCGGGTGGTTGCGTGGGCGCGGGTTCGAACCCTCGAGCCGCTCCGGGTGTCGTATGAAAGTTGTAATAAGTAAAAATGTAAATAATTCGGATGTATGAGCTATAGTGGTTCGTAGTGGTTTATACATTATCATCATATAAATTACACCGCTTCAAATGAAAACCTTAGCAAAGAAAAGATGGCCGAAGTAAAGGTTGTGGTGGGCGTGGCTTAGTGTTATACGTTGGTAAGGGTTGGTTGAGTGACGAGTAACTAGGTAAGTGCTTCCAAACACTATCATGGGGTTCGAATCCCGGTAGGGCGGTCTAGTGGTAGAAGAAAAAGTGATAATGTTTTTGTTACTTAGTTGTGATATAGAGCTATGTGTAGCAAAGGAGAGGTGGTGTGTTGGATAAGCTTAGGTGGTACCCCAGACGAGGTGACAGGGTCGAAGCTCGGTGCTGTGCCACTGGTAAGGGTAATGGGCATCAGCGTGTGGGGTGTCTAGCTGGTCATACGGGTTAGGATTCGGGACGGTTTGTCTCTCCGTATCGCTGTGTCCACAAGTCCGAGGGAAAAACAGGCATCTGACTTCACAGCTTAACTTAACATAACAAATTGGAGAACATAAGATACCCATACACGACGCCAGCTGTGACAAAACCAATAATATCCATCTGTATATATGTCTAATCCAGGGGGATTATCGTCGTCGTAATGAACTAGTTGGTTTATTAATGTTATTGATGTATCCGCCATGGCAAATAGTTCGCAAGATTAATAAAAGTTCATATAAATATCGATAGGGGATTAAGAGCTTAACACCTATTGTCGGGCCATCCACAGAAAATCAATACCACCACGCTAGATTTTTCTCATAATTGCGACCAGTGGCTTATAGATGTAACCGTTATTGCAGATGCAGTTGTGTGCAGACTAATCTACCAGGTCACGTGGGCTAGGCCATTTCGACAAAAACTGTGAATAAATACGGTAGAATATTCACTATACAAAACAGTCTCTACCAACCTAGCAGATCGGGGAAACTAGACAGGACAACCTCTTGTTACGAGTCCACAGCAGCATATATCGTGTATAAAACAACCATCCTGTGTCAGGCAGAAGGACCTCTTTTTGACAACACCAAAACAGATCTCATCAAGTAGCAAGTCACTAATTGTAAGTTGGATGTTGATAAATCTTTCACATTTTCATTATATTTCTTCATGTCGACACACCATTAACCTAACAATACTAGTATAATACAGGGGGATATATAGGACTAGATGTATATCTGATGAGGAAACAACAAAACATTGTCTTAATATTTCATATTAGGCTATGTCTCCCTTCTCTCGTTTTTCTATGTCCGAGTCATCCTGGGGCTATCGAGTAAAACCAAAGAACACCCCGACATCAATATAACATAAACCAGTCTCGAAAAGCAGCATAGGCGCGTGTAAATAACTCATCACATTGTCCGACTAAGCTTTTCTCATAGTCATAGAGGAGAGATGTGATCAACGACGCTAGTCAGGGGAAGGCGTGAAGTCAAATTTGCACCTGAAAAATACGTTTTCATGTCATATGTATATATGAAGCTATATACAGGCGATCTCTAAGGACACATTTCCTCATGTCACAGTTTACAAATTATGGAAGTCGCTCAAATTTATACATTTAGAGTGAAAAAAGCATATTGTAGATACAGTATTTCATATCTTCATGTGGGACTTGGTCATTTGTTGTTCTATCTGGTCATGGTATGTATATTTTCCACACATCTCCACTGATGTATTTCATCTTGTCTGCTCATTGCCCACGCTTCACAACCCTACACAAGTGCAGGTTCTATGAAAGACAGAGACAATGTGTGGATATTATTAACCAAAAGGAGAAACAATGTATAGCAAAGTAAGGAAATTGCTCTCAGAAATTATCGACTCGACCTTCAACTTGACTAATTAACCTCACATATTCCCTACTGACTCTCCCACTTTGCCCAATCGCTATTACAACTTGTCGACTGCCTCTCACAAAATGCCCACGGGGGCTTACTATATGTATTATATAGCCACACTCAAGCGCTCTCACAGTCACAAGAATAATGAAACACAGGAATTTAAGCCTGTTTTTTATTCAACATTTTTTCTTTTCTTTTTGATGTACAGTCAAAGTGTAGAAATTCGCCCAACCACCTTGTTGCTGAAGTATCCAAGGACTTAGTTTATCAGTCATATATTCGCCTACAGATTTAGCGAAGCGTTCTTCCAACACCTGGACATTCACATCTGCATTGTAAGAATTTTCAACCAGATGCTTACCCAGACGCATGGCAAATGCAAACAGCATAATTATTCTCCCATAGTTGATGACGTTATCGCCAAAGAGTTCATCACCAACTGAAACAAAAACTTGGAAAACGTGTTCGGGTTTGATACTGCATACTAGTCTCGTGAACAACTCATCGTGTTGTTTGGCTATTTGACCTACTAAATTAGACAAAGTCGAGTTACTTGCCCTTGTAGAATTGTAGGAGCTAATAATAGTCAACGCCATATTCACCATCTCGTTGTGAACGTGTTTCAAAACCACCGTTGCTTGTGTCATTATTATACTGCTAGCTAACTTACACCAAAAAAAAAATCAAACGATGACTAACCATCAAAAATCTGAGTCAGTAGCGTGATACTTGATGCAAAGTGTTCAAATGGGCTAATACTATCACCCGACAGGTTAATAAATAGAAACAATATCAATAACCAAAACAGAATGAACACACACACACACACACACGATGCCCATGGTCAAAGAGAGTAATAATTTCAGCCTCTTCGCTTTTGGTGCTCCAGCTGATAATGAGAGGGGCGATCGTATCCAGCAAAGATTATTGATCAAGACTGTTGATCTCCAGCCTGTGAACTCCTCGGTCTTAGAAAATATCAGCCTGGCAGTGACCACAATATATATAATACGTGCAACTGTGCAGTCTTAAAGGAAACACCTACATCATCAACTTCTACTGGAGAAAGTAATGTTACAGATGGTTCAAAGTCAAATGTTTCTGTAGGAAGCAACCAGTCAGTAGGAATGACTTCACATTGTGAATATTTATCAAACTTGTCAGTTGACAATTGTTACTTGCTTGAAGGCAATTACAACAGTTCTAATTCCCAGAACTGTAAGTTAGTCGCAGAGTCCAAACCAGCAGTGGGTGATAATACAGCCCAACTTGCCTTACAAACCGGTTTAAACCTGACATCAGTTTTGTCAGCGCCCAGAAAAATTGTCAAAAAAGGACGTCCTTCTTCCAAAAAGCAAAAGAAACGTCAAAGAGAAAAACGAAAACATGGAGTACAACACTTGCAAACGAAAGAAATTCCTGACCCCACTCACACTGGCTGTGACACAGAGCAAAGACTTCATTCCCAAAACATGGTATTGGTGTGCGAGCAGATAAATAAATTATATTCTTCCACAGTATCACCTTGTAATCCTAAATTTGAAACTATCCATGAAACTTTCAATTCACCATGCACAATGACACGTGTTTTTTGTAGACTGATATCATATTCAGAAGATGAAAATTGTTTTGAAGCTGATGATGACTCTTGCTTCTTTACCCCAGCTCTATCATTAGACATTTTGTTCTGCAAGAAACCTACTTCGGGTAGTCAGGCAGCAGTAGATCTACAAGAACCAACATTCGATTTGCTTGATGATATGTCTTCAGATGAGAATGTTGACCTTCTGTCTAGTAGTCATGGCCCAGACTCTGAGTCTCTCAAGAAGATTAATGCATTATGGAATGAAAACTATCCTACGGCTGGTTTCCGAAGTTGTTCCTCTGACTCAACAGATGAAATACAACACCCAACGATTAAGGTTTGTATAAATAGTACCTTTCATGATCATAGTCACGCTATAGTATAACTTTCCCTTTCTCAAGTCGAGGCCAAAGAAGGTCGACAGTCTGCTTTTGATGCAAGTTATGTTCTCTTTGTGAGTTTTCATCCACGATGTCTTTATTACACTATTTATCCGTTCAATGTATTTTCGGCAGTCATCTATAAAATCACTGATCTGTAAATTCCACACAATTTCTCGACTTTCTTATATAAACCACACAATCAGTATAATAAACGAGAGCACTGGAAAATACTTTATTTAACATAATTTCGTATGCGTCTCAGCTTATATACCACTACTTATGGATAAGTATAATCGCATGTCATTATGTTTTTCACCGTAAACAGTTGCGTTTGATTAAGATTTTGCCACTTTCATAGTGAGGTGTATATGTTGAAGTTATTTAACTTTCACTATAAATAGCTATTATCTGTTAGGGTTTTGTAACTTTCACTGTCCATTAATGACTAGGTATTGAAGTCTTGTAAGTTTCAATGTGATTTTCTCCTCCACAGGTTAATTTTGCACCAGAACCTCACCTCTTGACAGTTCATATAGTTGGCACCGAAGAACGCAATGGTAACTGGCATCATGTAATCAGAGAACGTGAGAATTTTGAAAGGTGTATTCTAGAGTTGGAACAAATTCTGACCCCAGTCCTAGGGGCTAGTCACAGAATCAAAGTCTTGGAGCAGAGAAAAAGTCCAGAACAATTGTGAAGGCTGCATAGTCTAATTATATTTTATATGTTTCTCTCTGTCATAGTAAAACAGTTATAACAAGAAACAAACTTGTATGCTTTTCTTAATTTAACACGCGTTTTCATGTCTTTGTGTCTTTGTAGTTTTGTGGTCTTGTTCTTGTGTATGTGAGCTTGTTAAGCAAATGAGGGGGAAAACATTGACCTAGTAGAGAAATATTTCATCCAAGCTTATAAATAGCTGATCCATAAGAACCAACGCCAGCATTTTCCCTCTTTTTACATCACCGAAAACTTCAACTTACCAGTCCAGAGTAGCTGCTAAAGAACTCATTATACAGACTACTCACGCATCTGGCCACACTCTTGGTTGTTGTCTTCTAACATAAAATATCTCTGTCTTTCGTAGCTGTCTTCACAACTTTTCTATGTAGCACCACTAACTACTCCAAACCTTCGTTGCACACGAGCTCCAATGAAACACTGATAACAACATTTATGATAATGCAATCTGTGGCTCCCACCTGGGATAGTTTCCATATCATCTGAGTATTCGTCAGCAAAGAGCTATTACCCATGGCTGACATCTTCAACTTTCTATACCACAATGACTTCTACACTAACCGTCCATTGTTCCATCTTTCAACAATACAAAGGGTGTTCTCGAAGTCTAACTAACATAATATTTCTTACTTTATCCACCTCTTTCACACGTTGTAATTTCACAGCTGCAATAACGACAAGTCTGCAACCAACACTGTCTGTTATGAAGTCGACCATTCTTAAAACCACGTCTGTCTTAATGAGCCCTTGAATACTCTCTACCAGATCTTATAACCGACTTTCAACTTTTCATACCAAATAACATTAACACTCTTTTTGATTACAGAACAACCGATTTTCTGCTGACTAGGCAGGTTTCTCAATCTAATGGAGATAAATCACCTGTCCTCCTAACATACTAGGCACTATTCTAGACAAAGAATATGGTCATCAACCAGCACCCCTAAGAAGAACTTGAAAACACCAACAGAGATTGGGTTCCTGAGACGAATTCCTTGGACTACCAGAGTAACTAACGCTGATCGCCTAAAAGAGCCTACAAAACATAGAGCCTTATATACATCAAACACAACAAACTTTTTCTTACTAACCCTACCTAACTATGCATCATCTAGCCCTAACCCTAACTATACATCATGTAACCCTAACTCTAACCCTAACCCTAACTATACAGCAAATACAACAACTTCCTGTCTTAAGAGACATAGATAACCTGTGGAGGAGAAAATCACATTGAAACTTACAAGACTTCAATACCTAGTCATTAATGGACAGTGAAATTTACAAAACCCTAACAGATAATAGCTATTTATAGTGAAAGTTAAATAACTTCAACATATACACCTCACTATGAAAGTGGCAAAATCTTAATCAAACGCAACTGTTTACGGTGAAAAACATAATGACATGCGATTATACTTATCCATAAGTATATAAGCTTAGACGCATACGAAATTATGTTAAATAAAGTATTTTCCAGTGTTATCTTTTATTATACTGATTGTGTGGTTTATATAAGAAAGTCGAGAAATTGTGTGGAATTTACAGATCAGTGATTTTATAGATGACTGCCGAAAATACATTGAACGGATAAATAGTGTAATAAAGACATCGTGGATGAAAACTCACAAAGAGAACAGATAACTTGCATCAAAAGCAGACTGTCGACCTTCTTTGGCCTCGACTTGAGAAAGGGAAAGTTATACTATAGCGTGACTATGATCATGAAAGTTACTATTTATACAAACCTTAATCGTTGGGTGTTGTATTTCATCTGTTGAGTCAGAGGAACAACTTCGGAAACCAGCCGTAGGATAGTTTTCATTCCATAATGCATTAATCTTCTTGAGAGACTCAGAGTCTGGGCCATGACTACTAGGCAGACGATCAACATTCTCATCTGAAGACATATCATCAAACAAATCGAATGTTGGTTCTTGTAGATCTACTGCTGCCTGACTACCCGAAGTAGGTTTCTTGCAGAACAAAATGTCTAATGATAGAGCTGGGGTAAAGAAGCAAGAGTCATCATCAGCTTCAAAACAATTTTCATCTTCTGAATATGATATCAGTCTACCAAAAGCACGTGTCATTGTGCATGGTGAGTTGAAAGTTTCATGTGTAGTTTCAAATTTAGGATTATAAGGTGATACTGTGAAGAATATAATTTATTTATCTGCTCGCACACCAATACCATGTTTTGGGAATGAAGCCTTTGCTCTGTGTCACATCCAGTGTGAGTGGGGTCAGGAATTTCTTTCGTTTGCAAGTGTTGTACTCCATGTTTTCGTTTTTCTCTTTGACGTTTCTTTTGCTTTTTGGAAGAAGGACGTCCTTTCTTGACAATTTTTCTGGGCGCTGACAAAACTGATGTCAGGTTTAAACCGGTTTGTAAGGCAAGTTGGGTTGTATTATCACCCACTGCTGGTTTGGACTCTGCGACTAACTTACAGTTCTGGGAATTAGAACTGTTGTAATTGCCTTCAAGCAAGTAACAATTGTCAACTGACAAGTTTGATAAATATTCACAATGTGAAGACATTCCTACTGGCTGGTTGCTTCCTACAGAAACATTTGACTTTGAACCATCTGTAACATTACTTTCTCCAGTAGAAGTTGATGATGTAGGTGTTTCTGTGTTATTATCCTGCCTTGTTTCCTTTAAGACTGCACAGTTGCACGTATTATATATTGTGGTCACTGCCAGGCTGATATTTTCTAAGACCGAGGAGTTCACAGGCTGAAGATCAACAGTCTTGATCAATAATCTTTGCTGGATACGACCGCCCCTCTCATTAACAGCTGGAGCACCTAAAGCGAAGAGGTTGAAATTATTACTCTCTTTGACCATGGGCATCGTGTGTGTGTGTGTTCATTCTGTTTTGGTTATTGATATTGTTTCTATTTATTAACCTGTCGGGTGATAGTATTAGCCCATTTGAACACTTTGCATCAAGTATCACGCTACTGACTCAGATTTTTGATGGTTAGTCATCTTTTTTTGGTGTACGTTAGCTAGCAGTATAATAATGACACAAGCAACGGTGGCTTTGAAACACGTTCACAACGAGATGGTGAATATGGCGTTGACTATTATTAGCTCCTACAATTCTACAAGGCAAGTAACTCGACTTTGTCTAATTTAGTAGGTCAAATAGCCAAACAACACGCTGAGTTGTTCACGAGACTAGTATGCAGTATCAAACCCGAACACGTTTTCCAAGTCTTTGTTTCAGTTGGTGATGAACTCTTTGGCGATAACGTCATCAACTATGGGAGAATAATTATGCTGTTTGCATTTGCCATGCGTCTGGGTAAGCATCTGGTTGATAATTCTTACAATGCAGATGTGAATGTCCAGGTGTTGGAAGAGCGCTTCGCTAAATCTGTAGGCGAATATATGACTGATAAACTAAGTCCTTGGATACTTCAGCAACAAGGTGGTTGGGCGAATTTCTACACCTTGACTGTAAACCAAAAAGAAAAAAAATGTTGAATAAAAAACAGGCTTAAATTCCTGTGTTTCGTTATTCTTGTGACTGTGAGAGCGCTTGAGTGTGGCTATATAATACATATAGTAAACCCCCGTGGGCATTTTGTGAGAGGCAGTCGACAAGTTGTAATAGCGATTGGGCAAAGTGCGAGAGTCAGTAGGGAATATGTGAGGTTAATTAGTCAAGTTGATAGGTCGATTCGATAATTTCTGAGAGCAATTTCCTTACTTTGCTATACATTGTTTCTCCTTTTGGCTAATAATGTCCACAAATTGTCTCTGTCTTTCATAGAACCTGCACTTGTGTAGGGTTGTGAAGCGTGGGCAATGAGCAGACAAGATGAAAAACATCAGTGGAGATGTGTGGAAAATATACATACCATGACCAGATAGAACAACAAATGACCAAGTCCCACATGAAATATGAAATACCGTATCTACAATATGCTTTTTTCACTCTAAATATATAAATTTGAGCGACTTCTGTAATTTGTAAACTGTGACATGAGGAAATTTGTCCTTAAAGATCGCCTGTGTATAGCTTCATATATACATATGACATGAAAACATATTTTTCAGGTGCAAATTTGACTTCACGCATTATATTAACTTTCGTAGATAACCTCCCCTGACTTAGCGTCGTTGATCACATCTCTCCTCTATGACTATGAGAAAAGCTTAGTCGGACAATGTGATGAGTTATTTACACGCGCCTATGCTGCTTTTCGAGACTGGTTTATGTTATATTGATGTCGGGGTGTTCTTTGGTTTTACTCGATAGCCCCAGGATGACTCGGACATAGAAAAACGAGAGAAGGGAGACATAGCCTAATATGAAATATTAAGACAATGTTTTGTTGTTTCCTCATCAGTTATATACATCTAGTCCTATATATCCCCCTGTATTATACTAGTATTGTTAGGTTAATGGTGTGTCGACATGAAGAAATATAATGAAAATGTGAAAGATTTATCAACATCCAACTTACAATTAGTGACTTGCTACTTGATGAGATCTGTTTTGGTGTTGTCAAAAAGAGGTCCTTCTGCCTGACACAGGATGGTTGTTTTATACACGATATATGCTGCTGTGGACTCGTAACAAGAGGTTGTCCTGTCTAGTTTCCCCGATCTGCTAGGTTGGTAGAGACTGCTTTGTATAGTGAATATTCTACCGTATTTATTCACCGTTTTTGTCGATAATGGCCTAGCCCACTGTGACCTGGTAGATTAGTCTGCACACAACTGCATCTGCAATAACGGTTACATCTATAAGCCACTGGTCGCAATTATGAGAAGAATCTAGCGTGGTGGTATTGATTTTCTGTGGATGGCCCGACAATAGGTGTTAAGCTCTTAATCCCCTATCGATATTTATATGAACTTTTAATCTTGCGAACTATTTGCCATGGCGGATACATCAATAACATTAATAAACCAACTAGTTCATTACGACGACGATAATCCCCCCTGGATTAGACATATATACAGATGGATATTATTGGTTTTATCACAGCTGGCGTCGTGTATGGGTATCTTATGTTCTCCAATTTGTTATGTTAAGTTAAGCTGTGAAGTCGGATGCCTGTTTTTCCCTCGGACTTGTGGACACAGCGATACGGAGAGACAAACCGTCCCTAATCATAACATTAATAAACCAACTAGTTCATTACGACGACGATAATCCCCCCTGGATTAGACATATATACAGATGGATATTATTGGTTTTATCACAGCTGGCGTCGTGTATGGGTATCTTATGTTCTCCAATGTGTTATGTTAAGTTAAGCTGTGAAGTCGGATGCCTGTTTTTCCCTCGGACTTGTGGACACAGCGATACGGAGAGACAAACTGTCCCTAATCATAACCCGTATGACCAGCTAGACACCCCACACGCTCATACCTATTACCCTTACCAGCGGCACAGCACCGAGATTCGACCCTGTCACCTCGTCTGGGGTACCACCTAAGCTTCAACCAACACACCACCTCTCCTTTGCTACACATAGCCTATTACTACCACCAGCTATCGCCATCACAACTAAGTAACAAAAACATTATCAATATTTCTTCTACCACTAGATCACCCAACTGGGATTCGAACCCGGCACCTACGGAGGATATCGACGGCCATCTTGACATGTTTCTCTAATGTTTCTCTTTAACGATCTGATACCGCATGGAGAAAGTATTTGGAAGCACTTACCTAGCTACCCTTTCACCCACCCACTCCGTAACAATGTATAACACTAAGCCACGCCCACCACAACCTTTACTTCCGCCATCTTTTCTTTGCTAAGGTTTTCATTTTAAGCGGTGTAATTTATATGATGATAATGTATAAGACACTACGAACCACTATAGCTCATACATCCGAATTATTTACATTTTTACTTATTACAACTTTCATATGACACCCGGCGCGGCTCGAGGGTTCGAACCCACGCCCACGCGACCACCCGGTCGTGGTCGCCCCCGCGTTCGTCGCCCGCGCTAGCCCCGACCACCCCGCCCGGTTTATATAAAGCATTATTAATAACCCACCTAGTTCATTACGACGACGATAAGCCACTGGATTAGTTGTTAGGAGAATGAGTATTGATTTTTTGTACCACATTGTGCATGTACATCTCTGTGGTTTTTAAGTTTTGACATTTTAAGGACACATTCGGTTGTCCGTTGTTAGCACCAGTAGATACCCCGCTACTCGTTACACCGATAACCGGACTCGTGGTCACTCGGGTGCTGACCGGTCAGGTGACAACTACATGAGGGACAGCACCATCTTCTTTGCGCTTACTATTTACGCCGGCTCCTTACGCTCCACCCTGGCCACATACACACACGCACACACACATGATGAGACCTATCACCCATTAGACCAGACTTTTTTCTTTTTTAAAAAATTTTACCCGCCAAAAATACCGAGCTTAACAAACCAAAGACACAACTAGGCAGGTGTTAGAAGGAGTCAATATCACACCACAGAAGGAGCTGACATGACCCGCTCCTTCAGACGCCTTCGCGCTCCTTCACGACCCGCTCCTTCAGCTCCTGAAGGAGCGCTCCTTTAGCTCCTTCTTTTAGGGGCTAGTAAGCAACATATAATACTACTCTCGCACTAATTATAAGATTTCTACTAGAGGCAAACAGAAGATTTATAGCATAAATCTCCTGAGGAAATACAATGAAAGGCCGCCTACCGAGACAGCTCATCTGATGGCTTTGGCAGTGGCTACAGAAGTAGATCACGGAAACACTATGGGTGTAGAGTACACTATGCAGGTGAAAGAAATACATCGTGCTGTTGATATCAGTTCTACATTAAGAAATTATTAACAACATCAGATTCAAGACCTCTTAGCCATATATGCAGAAGTATTAATGATGTGGTATATTTTTTCACAATCCGTAACAGCACTCTGAATATTTCTCCGGACAACAGTGGCGTATTAACAGCCCAACAAGGATATTTGTTCTGCTTCAGAAAATCCAACATTTTACAACAGACTCATGGTCTACAGAAAAGTACAAACTTGAACTCGGAAATCGCTGAGATAAAAACAGCAAGAACAGGTCTTATGGTCTCATTTGCACAACCACAACTCGTTGCCACCAGAAGACAGGGCCGGACAGAGCAGGAAAAACAAAGACGAGAAAAATACACTGAAGAGTTGGAAGAACTGCAACAAGAAATAGAGGACTTCTACATGGACGCGGACATAACGAATGACGAAGTAACATCAGCAATCAAGGAAAAGGACGACACAGCAGCAGGGTCAGACATCCTAAACTATACAATACTGAAAAGGATACCAAGAAAAACAATAGAGACAATAACAGCTCTCTACAACAAAGTGTGGCACACGGGACAAATACCAGCACAATGGAAGAAGGCGACAGTTATACCAGTCAAAAAGCAGTTCAAGAACCCACAAGAATCGACTCATACAGACCAATATCCCTGACATCACACCTCGGAAAAATTATGGAAACAGTCATCAATAAAAGAATCACACACCACCTGGAGAAAAACGGACTAATTAGCGACACACAGTCGGGGTTTAGAGCCAACCGAAGCGCAATTGACCAAATAATTAAACTAGAAAACCACGTAAAGAGGGCATTCAAAAAAGGAGAGAAAACGATAGCAGTATTTTTAGATCTGACCAAAGCATATGACCAATGCTGGAGACAAGCAGCTCTGATCACAATCAACAAAATAGGGATAGTAGGCAGGACATATCGATATATCGAAAACTTCCTACAGAACAGAAGCTTCACCGTACGAATAAAAAACGAGGAATTCAGAACCTATGAGCAAGAAAACGGAATACCACAGGGATCGGTAATATCACCGACAATATTCGCAATATTAGTAAATGACCTAGATGAAGAAAAACTGGAAGACAGGATAGGGATATCGCAATTCGCCGATGACTGTGCAATATGGAGAAGCGGAAGACACATAAAAACTACAAGAGACCGACTACAACGGCAAATAAACAGAATTGCCAAATGGATGGGAAAATGGGGCTTCCAGATCAACACAGACAAAACGGCCATTATGATATTCAACGCGAAAAGAAAACGAAACTACACGGACGGGGACATCAAGATCCAAGGGAAGAATATAAAGAGAACAAAAACACAAGATTCCTCGGGATGACACTAGACGAACAACTAAGCTGGAGAAAATATATAGACCAGACAGTCGAAAAAGGCAAAAAGACAATAAATATTCTAAGAGTAATTAAAGGCAGTGGATGGGGAGCCCATACAAAAACGATGCTAATGCTATACAAATCTCTGATCAGAGGAAGAATAGAATACGGAAGCATAGTATACGACGCTGCACCGGAACACAAAAAACGAAGACTGGACTCAATACAGAACCAAGCGCTGGGTATTATCCTAGGAACAGGCAAGCAAACACCAAGGGAAGCCCTAGAGGTAGCACTAGGAGTACTTCCACTACAACTGAGAAGAAAGCAATTAGTGTACAACTACTGGATAAAGGCTGCGAAGGATTCAAGACACCCCGCGTTCAGTGCATTCGAAGAAAACAGAAGCAAATGGGGAGGAATACCCATACAAAAGACGAAAACACCAGCAGGATGGACAGCTGCACAAGAGATGAACGCGAACGAGAAACTAGCCAGGGCACTGGCACGAACAAAAGTTCACAGACAAACAACACCCCAATGGGAGCTAGAACTACCATTTACGGATACGACACTCGCGAGCATAATTAATAAATCAACAGAGGACAGGGAAGCCAAAGACATAGCGGAGGAATACATAAGACAAATAAGCACTGACAACCTCACTATATACACAGACGGATCAAAGAACGAGAATGGGGAGGTAGGGGCAGGAGTAGTAGTACCATACCGGAACATCCAAAAGGAGTACAAAATAACAGACAATGCATCGGTATACACGGCAGAACTAGTAGGTATTATGAAAGGACTAGAAATAGCAACAGAGAACCCCCCTATAAAACTAACCATACTGACGGACTCACTATCTGCAGTACAAGCGCTAGGCAACCATTCTAAAGTGAACAGACAAGACCTGAAAGAGAAAATACTAACACTAACAACAAAACTAAAAAGTATGGGATGCCAGGTCACAATAACATGGATACCAGCACACAGAGGGATAGCTGGCAACGAGAGGGCAGACAGGGCCGCAAAACGCGGGACAAGCAGCCAGAATATATTAAACACAGGACTCGGCATTCTGGAGGCAAAAAGCATTATCAAACAACAAGTAATCGACAAATGGAAACAACAATGGAGAGACAGCAATAAAGGACGACACGCTTACCACATGCTCAGAGAGCCAAGTATAAAGTCAAGTGAAAGACAACACAAAAATACCAACGTACAAGAAACTATGGAGATTGAGAATCGGGAAATGGAAAGATAAAATCACCCGACCACACTGCATTGTTTGGCGGGAGGAAAACACCATAGAACACTACCTACTATCGTGCACAGCCTATGCCCAGGAACGCAGGGACCTAGTAGAATACTTCCAAACAAGAAACACTACGCTGACGATGAAGGAATGCCTACAGGTGGAAGGCGACAAAGAAATACAAAAGCTTACAAAACAATTCATTGCAAGAACAGGGAAATAAATATAACCAACATAAAATAAAGCCAACAGCAAAATAAAAATACAGTGAGGAAAAACTCGAACACACAAAAACCAGACAATAGGAAATATATAGGGGTGCGTTAAAACGCTCAAATGGTGGACAATAGAGAGACGAAACGACCCTCTCCGACGGGGGAGACAAGGAGAAGGGTGGAAATTGCCCCAACGATGGAGAAGACGATGGGAAACTTCCCTGAAGATGGATAAGAGGGACGGGCAGGAAACCCCTCCGGAGTGGGACAAGAGGAGACGGAAGGAAACCTCCCCAACGATGGACAAGAGAGATGATACAATCCGACCCCTATGCTTGACAAAAAACCGCTGAACAAAGACCCAAGAAAATAAGCCCAGACGATAACAGGCGCCCACCCCCAGGGCAAGCACAAGAAGGCAAATGATAAAAGACAGCCCCTCCCCACCCCCCAGCGTCAGCCCCGGACAAGAAAACACCAAACGAGAGGGATGGGCAAACCGACAATGACAGCAGACACACCAGCAAAACGACAGAAGCAAAAAAAGGATGGCAAAAGGAGGAACTCGGACAGACATGCAGAAATAGAAGCTGTCCAACACACAAAAGACCAGAAAACCTATACCGCACTATGAACCACCACAACTATAACCAACGTCATTAAGACGGGTTGAACGAGGTGGAAAGTTTCTTTTTTTTTCTACAAATCGGAATCGGAATCGGAATCTTATGGTCTCATTTGCACAACCACAACTCGTTGCCACCAGAAGACAGGGCCGGCTGTGTCTGCGGAAAATGGTAGCTTCTTCACTCGCTAAGAACATGTTAGTAAAGCCTAAAGAGAATTGAAGGACCAGAAACCAGCAGCCAGTTTATTTGGAAACTCCACCAAATTCGAAGACCTGACATCTGTGGTGGACATGTGTGTGAAGTCATTTCATTGAAATGAGGTAAACAATGCTATATTTTATATTAGTTAAGTTTAGTCTGTGAGCCTTTTTCCCAGGAGAAGAGTTGGTAAGTCAAAACATGTTGTAAACCCACGTGGTTAGTTCTTAAGAAATTAATTTAGTGAAACTAAATAATATATTCAGTTATCATAGTCATAGATAAACTGTACATTAAGAAAACCTAGTGAGTTTCCTTTTCTTCTAGTAAACAACTTAATTAATGTTAAGCATTAGACTGAAGTTGTACATTTTATTCTTAAGTAGTTCAACTCAATCAGTAGTGATTTAGGAGTGGTGAGTAACTTAAGATTTAAAACTAGTTTACATGTGCCAACACTGATAGAGAAATTAGTGTAATGTGTAATAGTCAAGTATTTTTAATTACATGAGCACATTAGTCAAGTAGATTTTTTTTGACATGAGCACATGGACAAACAAATAGTTTTCTGGTATTTCATGAACACATGAGAACCAAATAGATTCCTATAGGGATCATAATTGTGTGTGTTGGGTGAAAGCACCCATGTGGTGAGTCAAATGTATTTTCAATGTTGTAAACATGTGGAATTAATATTTGTGCCACATAATAATACTTAGTCAACCGGCATGCTAGAATGGTTAAGATTCATAATGCCTGAATGTAGATTGAGTATATCACATAAATCTATGAGAGCATGTGGGGATCCATGTGTATTTTCATTATTGCTACACATGAGGAAGTATCCTTTGAGAATCTCATAATTATGTCTAATGATCACATAAATCTATGTCATTGCTGAGAGCATGTCTGTGAGGATTCATGTGTGATTTCATTATTGTTAAACAGATGTGAATGTATCATTTGAAAAGAACACATCAGTAGAAATGACTAAATATCATCCAGGAAAATATTATAATTTCTGATGAAGGATGGTAGAATGATGAGATTTCATTGTAATGTCATAGTGGTTGAATCTGTGAATGTATTCTGTGTAAAGCACATACATATGTTTGATTGTCATCCATACAGATATGAATGTGTCTGAAGACTGAGTGAAATGATCATCCATACATATGAATATTATGTCTGAGAATGAGTGAATGCTGAGAAGGGTATAAGCTAACAATCAATCTCATGATAGAAGGCAACTTTTATGTGTAATGTCCTGTCTATCAGCAGAGAATATGTTCGGCATAACCCAAAACACTAATTAATCATTTAGTGCACTCCGACGCATGACAACACTCTGTATCATATATCACTTATGGGACCTTCATCTGGTTTTGTGCCCTAAGCACGACACAATCCATATTATTACATTACGCATACTACAAGTATCTGGTTTTGTATCTTAAGCAAAACCCCATTTTATTATTGATCACTCATGTTACAACATACAGGCTAGTGTCCTGATGATAATGATAATGATGATGATGATAATGATGATAATGATATAATTATGTCGATGATGATGATGATGATGATATAATCATATTGATGATGATGATGATGATATAATAATATTGATGATGATGATGATGATGAAAAGAAACAATGAGCATGACGATGATGACAAGTATCTTAGTATAGACATGGTGAGCAAGAAGGAATATACTCGCCTTGAAACTTTTGACTTGAAAAGAATTCACCAGAATACTATACCAAAATGGATACCATGATGTACTTATACTGTCTATAAACAAACACTCATTACAATGGGGAATGATTTATAAAGCCCATGATGTATGAGCCCTTTTTCTTGAATAGAAGAAGATGAAGAGAATTAACTAGGTACAGAATAGGATTGGAAACATAGTTGTCAATTCCAAATCAAACAAGACATTACTTAACCTGTAGACCCTGAGGACAGGCATAGGTGAAGATGAAACTGCACATCTGCTAGTCTAAACCTGGAACACCTGATAGGGGAAGATTGGATGTAGAACAACCAATTATGTTGTGGATAACTATTTTAGAGCACCAAGACTCTTTACCCTCCACTGTTTATTTTCCTAGGATCACAATTCTTTTATGTAATTTCTTTGTGATTTTCTTGAAAAATATAGAGCATTTCAGTTCTGATGTTCATATTGATGGTATCTTTAGATTTATGATTGATGCTGAAATTTCAGGTAGTGGTCATACTCAGATAGATCCAGACCTGACTTTGTGAAAGTAGTAGTAGCAGCTTGACTGAATGCAGTAGCCACTTAACTGAGTGAGGCAGCTGAGATAGTGAGGCCAAATACTATTCCACAGCAACTTCCTGCAAATTTTCTCCACCCTTCCAGGACAGGTATCACATATCCTTTAGTCTAGGTAAATCGGTGAGAAAAGCAGTGAGCCATAATAAATCTAACCTGGAAACAAAAAAGAACACTCATGAACATAGTCTACACTGACTGAATGCTACCGAGATCCAAGAACTGGATGGGAGACCAACCAGGGTGTACCCAGTTTGCTTCCACAGATTATAAATAGGCCAGCAGAAGAGGCCCAATAATTATAATTAAGAACGGATACAGCACTGAGGACAATGTATGATACAGTGGCACAGCCAGGAGATAGATAATTAGACAGAGATGAATATGTAAATAATCTTGTAATTGTACTGCATTGATTGTTGTATTTTTGACATGTATAACAATAGCTCCATTTATATATAATAAATGATGAAAATTACGGGTTATTTTCTCTTTTGAGAGTTCTCTTGTCATAGTAAAATTGTTGTAAGTAATCACCCTAGATTAATTATTTAGTTGGTAGAGGAGAGGCAAGGAATCACCCTAAGGACATTTGGGATACTCAGTAAAAATTTCATTGTTTTCCTGGAGGTATTCCTTGGTTCTCCAAAACTCTATTTAATGGTCTCAAATCATTGAGCCAGTAACAGCTAAATTAATTATAACGGGGCAGGATCACATTGAGAACGAGGAACAGAGGATTCTTTATATCTTTGGGGTTGAGCCATCAACCATACGACAAATGACAAGCCAGGACTCAAAGGTTAAGTGCAGTTTGACATGAAACTGATGTGATTGATTGATTGATTGATTGATTGATTGATTTAGGAACCCACATTACAGCATTCTGGACATTCCCATAAGCGCTCCGTCCCCATCCTCAGCAGCCAGCGAAGAGTTCCAACACTACTAGTTCCAGTAGCAATCTGAGTAGCAATCCGTCTCGCATTTTCTCTGAGCGTCGATCGTCGGCCAGATCCCCTCCTCACACCTCGCTGTCTCATTCTTACCAGACTATGGTGATCCATTTGCTCCTCCGAGGTGTACACGTGCTCCCACAAGGCCGCAACCACGTCTGTCTTGTCATGCATCAATACTCCACCAAGTTTTGCCGAGCTGATGTTTTGACTGATGTGAGAGTCAAAACATACCCAGTTCCTTATGCGAAAGTGAACACTTTACGAGACGAGATCCAGCAAATGCTTTCAACTGGGATAATCTCTCCATTATAGTCACCTTACAGTGAAAGCGTGGTTTTATTGAGAAAACCCAGTGGAGAACATAGATCGTGCATTGATTACCGACAGTTGAATGCTATTACGGAATTTCAGGCCGAACCTTTGCTGGACCAAAACCACTCTTCACTAATCTACAAAAAAGCCAAGTACTTTACAAGGATTGACCACAGTAAGGAATATTAGCAGTTTCCCGTGAAACCAGACATTCGACCATGGATGGCCAACACCTGAAGGTCACTATGAGTTCAATGCCCTACCTTTTGGATGAGTAATGGTCCTAATTTGTCTTTACTCGCATGATGAGAAAATTTCTCGACCCACTTAAACATCCTGCTATATGCAATTTCATGGATGATATTATCATTGCTACAGAGATGTTTAATGGACATATTAAGGCACCCGACCGTCTTTTCGAACGCCTTAAGGAAACTGGTTTAACAGCACGACCAAAGAAGTGTCAGAAAGTATTCCAGTGTCTTTGCCTGTCTATCCATTGCCTACCTATCTCTCTGCCTGTGTGTGTGAGTGTGTGTGTGTGTGTGTGTGTGCGCGCGTGTGTGTCTGTCTGTCCATCTCCTTCGATCTGTCTGCCCGTCTGTCCATCCCCTGCCTATTTGCCTACCTGCCTATCCATCCCTTACCTATCTGTCTGCCTGTCTGTGCTTGTCCATACCCTATCAATATGCCCGCCTGTGTCTGTCCATACCCTACCTATCTGTCTGCCTGTGTCTGTCCATACCCTACCTATCTGTCTGCCTGTGTCTGTCCATACCCTACTTATCTGTCTGACTGTGTCTGTCCATACCCTATCAATCTGCCCGCCTGTGTCTGTCCATACCCTACCTATCTTTCTGCCTGTGTCTATCCATACCCTATCAATCTGCCCGCCTGTGTTTGTCCATCTCTTACCCATCTGTCTGCCTGTGCCTGTCCATACCCTATCAATCTGCGCGCCTGTGTCTGTCCATACCCTACCTATCTACCCACTTGTGTCTGTCCATCCCTTACATATCTGTCTGTCTGTGTCCATCAGTTCTCCCAGCCGTCCAAAGCACTACCCCCTCAATTTATTGGCAGGAAGGCAGCCAGCCATCCAACCAATTTAAAACCTACCCATCTACCCACACAGTGGTTGGTGTCTCTGTACTACAGAGACACCAACCACTGTGTAGGTGGATGGATAGCTGTTCCCAGGCGTCTGCTGTCGTCTGTAAGTGATGTTATCTGTGTCAATGACTGATGTAGGCTGTCGCGACAGGAAGCAGAAACTAATCGAGTATTCAGTACTATCGATCACACTGTGAGAATGTGCAGGCGATGAATACACACTATGAGGTTTAATTTATCAGCAGAAGTAAACACTTGATTGGGCATGCAACTGATCCATTGTGTAAACTTTTCCACTGACACAATTTCTGAGTAACACTATTACTTCACCAGTACGTACGGATAATTTTTAACAACGGCTATTTTGCAAAGATATAAACGAATAGGCGGAGGTAACATGTGTCCCTCTCTGTAGTTTAACTGTGATAATTATGTGGTTTTACTGTGGTAACTCTGTGTTTTAACTGTGATAATTGTGGTTTACCTGTGATAACTTTGTGGTTTAACTGTGATAACTCTAGTTTAACTGTGATAACACTGTTGTTAAACTACGATATCTGTTGTTTAACTGAGATAATTCTGTAGTTTAACTGTGATAAATGTGTGGTTTAGATTCAATAAGTGTGGTTTAACTGCGATACATTTGTGGTTTAAATTTGATAACTATGTTGTTTAATTGTGATACCTCTGTGGTTTAACTGTGATAACTCTGTGGTCATGTGAACAAGCGGAAAGCAATAAGTCTAGGTTAGATTTGCAACATTACAATGACAAAACATTGAACATTGTGGCGTTATGTCGACATCAGAACACAACAAACATCAAACCACAACAACACACACAACAGCAATGACGCTAAAATAAAAAATAAAAACATTAAGCCCAAATATTATCTTAGCAAGCTCAGCCACAATTCTACTACAGCAAGTGTCAGTCTACACACATGCTGAAACCAGGAAGCGCCTGTCCGTTAACCAACACGCAGACATCTTGTTTATCACCCCCCCCCCCCCCCAACCCCTCCATCCCCACAACAAAAAGCGACTGACATTAGGAACACAAGCACCATTTGTCAGGGAGGGCCAGCCACAGCATAGCAACATGTCGCAGTCAGACGGAAATATGCCGATACTGCGCCGATCACCATGCCTTAAAGGAGTGTCCGCTGGCCAAACATGACACGGACTTCAGAGCACCCAACAAGATAAAGTGCGCCAACTGCCTCGGCAAGCATGGATGGAGCAAGATACTTTGGTTTTCCGTACCTCCAAAGACACAGAGACGTTTTAAAGATCGCCATTACCACAAAGACACCATATAAGGCAGAAATGCGGAGTTGCGAGACAGCCACATGCATCTCACAAGCGGAAAGATCTCAACTGCAAAGCCAGATTGATGAGTTAAAGAAACAAGTCAAGCTACTTCAAGCACCGGCAGCAACCAGCGACAATGAAAAACTGCTTGCTGAATTAAAGGAGATACAGCAAAACATCAAACAAGAGGTGGAGCACATGATGCAGACGACAAAGAAGAATAACGAGATTCTACGAGACATCAAAGCGGAGAGAGAAAGGCTAAAAACTGAAAGGGAGCCAGCCCAAATCAAACCAGCAGAAGACACGGAAAAGAACACAGAGAAGCCGCAAGACGAAACTCAACAAGAAAACATCGAAAAGCTTCTAAAGACAATCAACACAAAAAAGAGGGCAAAAAGACGCATGATGGAGCCAAACTACAAACCAATCAGAATCAGCAAGTTAAAACCAGTAGTAGTCCAGCAACGATGCCCAAGCAGCTCAACGGGAAACCAGAACCCCGCCAGACACCTGAAGAAAACCCAGCGGAGAAAACCGACACACGTGAAGACAACCGGAGCCAAGAAGAGAAAGACAAAGAAACTTAACTCCCGAAGAGTATTGGACAAAATATGAGGAGGATACATACTTCGAGGGGGAACGGCAAAGAAGAATACGAGCCGGCAAATTGGTCATCGAATCGCCATTTTCCACCAAACGTATCTATCCAAGCGAAACGCACAAGTAGCTAACACTGAAAATATAAACCACCAGAGGAGAGGGACTCAAAGGAAAACTTGCCGGCCAATCAATCCCCCAGCTGACGTCACAGACAAACTCTGCAAACCGATAAGCCAGCTAACACTGGCGCAGAAAACTGGACAAACTTTTCCCGCATCATGAACCACCCCATTTTTTTTTAGCGCAGTTAAAATGTGTGCCTGCTGCAACACATACAATGATCTATCAGACATGAGAAATATAATGGCATTAACATTCGCTGGAGTCAAGAAAACTGTAAAGTTCAGAGAACACTCTAAGCAATATACAAACTGATTTTTAAAAAAAAAATACAAAATACAAATATACAAACGGAAAGCTAAGAACGCACCATGTTTCGAACCTGTCCATTTCAAGTGACTACAGAAACAAGTGTATTTCAGAGGTGTCTAGTTGGCCAGATGTTGACGTAATGGAGCACTCGCACATACCACCGCCCCCCCCCCCCCCTCCCTTAACTTCCATCTCCAGGTTACGCCTCTGGCAACAACTAAATAGACTGACTTCCAAGACCTTTGTTCTCTATCACCACGGAAACATGGGCGCGTCAGATGACTGAAGCAGCCAATGGGTGCATATTGTTTTCAGTCGCCGTGAAACAAAACCTGTTAAGCAAATTTGCATACACAAAAATTAAGATCACCATGAAGAGGAGAAGAAACAAAAAACAGATGCACTTGTGGAAAGCGTGCTACAGCCGATCGAAGTGAGTAGCGGAGGATTTCACATTAAATGGCTTATCTGCTGGCCAAATTCCAACTCACATCTGTCAAGACTGCTGTGTGTATTTTTTATTTGGTTCCTCTCTCTCTCTCTCTCTCTCTCTCTCTCTCTCTCTCTATATATATATATATATATATATATATATATATATATATATATATATATATATATATATATATGTGTGTGTGTGTGTGTATCTTTCATTCTGTTCTTTTTATTGCAGATAATGATGCTTAAGAACGATATTTCTTAACACTGTCACTTCAGCATAACATGCGCCCGGGGAAGAAAACAATAAACAATAGGAAAAAATCACTGTAACAAATGATGTTGGAGAAAACAATTAACAAAAAAGTACTGCAACAACTAGGGTTGGAGAAAACTAAGCAAAGAAGTACTGCAGCAACTGGGGTTGGATGACAACAACAAACAACCAAGTACTGCAACAAAAGTGGCTAGAGAATAACTTTAACAAACAAGTACTACAACACCTGGGATTGAAGACAACAATATACAAACAAGTACTCCAAACAACCTGGGATTGAAGACAACAATATACAAATACTGCAACACTCAATAAAATCAAGGTCAAATAAAATGGGTGGGCCATCACAAGTAACCTCTCCGTCTTGAATGTTGTGCCGGCCGGAAAAGTGTATGGCAAGTGGGCACGAGGAAGACAATATTACTTGTGGATAGACAACATTAACAGATGGACTGAAAGAGGCACGTGTGAATGCCCAGTGAAGACCCCACAACGCTGACCTTCAATGCTGAGATGCCATTTTGAGATGATGGTGTTAGTTTATATAGTTATGAATTATATGTATACTTGAGGAACCTTTGTAGTCCAATCACTAGAGCAGCCGTCTGCGGCTAACTCGACAAGTCGAGGTTCAGATTCACTCCTCGTGTTGTGATTTTAGTTAGACACGACTTCAGGGTCTGCCCTTCAGTATAATCACGTAGAATCAGTCTGTTCTGGGAGGTATGGTTGCCTTGAATCATGGCACTCGGAGGTAAAACTCGACGTTTTAGACGGGTGACTGGGATTTATGGCTGTCGAAATACCGGCCACGGGAGGTCAGGCTGACATGATACTTGTCACTGGCAGGTAAAGCTCACGTGACATTGGTAACTGGCAGTTAAGGTTGACGTTATATTGGGCAACGGGAGGTACGACTGGCGTTATATTTGTCACTGGCAGGTAAGGCTGAGGTTATATTTTCACTGGCAGGTAAGGCTGGCGTTATATTTGTCACTGGCAGGTAAGGCTGACGTTATATTTGTCACTGGCAGGTAAGGCTGGCGTTATATTTTCACTGGCAGGTAAGGCTGGCGTTATATTTGTCACTGGCAGGTAAGGCTTTGACTGGGCACTGGACACATCATTCATCGAGTAATGTTTGGTTAATAATAAATAATCCCAGGCTATATATCCTTAGTATACCAGAAGTGATATGCAGTATTTTACCGTTGACACGTATACGCCAATTGTGACTACGAGTATGTGCTCATCTGTGTGTGTGTGCGCACAACGCCAGGTTGTGCCATGCTCCTACATGGACATGTCGTTAACATGCTTTATGTCGTAATTTTATGGCATGTGGTATTTAACAAACGAATAGCGAATATCAAAACATACATCTTAACATAGCAAACACGAAGATAATGCATACAGATAAAACTAATATGGAGAAAGAAATATATGTTGAGGAATAATTGGAGGAACGTTTCGAATAGCAGGGTCATTAATTACCAACTATGGTGACACAATGAATCTTTACCATTGCAATATACGACTGTGAGACCCGGGACACTTACTAAACAAGCTGAATAGCGCATAAATGCCTCTGAGTATGAATGTTATAGACGGATTCTAAGAATATCTTGCATACAGAAAAGAACTAATGCATCCATACGACAAGATCTTAATACTGAAGAAGGTTGGCTACTAAAGACGATAAAACAAGAAAATTTAAATATTTTTGTCACTTGAAAAGCCATGAAAGTTTGCAGAGAACAGTAATGGTGGGGTGTCACAAAGTTGATTATGATACCGTGACAGATAGGAACGGCTGTGGTTGTCTAGTGGTATGTCTGTATGAATACTCTGCAGGTTTCTTTCCGCACAGCTATATCAACTGGAAAAACACACTGTTTCGCGCACATTCTTTATTAATGACACAGGTATATGATGAGTGCAAACAGTCAAGTGCAAACCACGCCCGTTACAAGGGGTATATGCCCGGGACGAGAGGAAGAAGACGGCCAAAGAGAAGATGGGTACAGGATGTGGTAAATGATCTCCAGATAAGTGTATCGCACGCGAGACATCTTGCTTATGACCGAGAAGTTTTCCGGAAGATTGTTATGGGAGCGAGGTTCTGCAAAGGGCATGCTACTGAATGAATCTATATATATAAAACACAATGTATGTATTTCCGTCCGTTCTTTATGCGTTCGCAAACGGTCCATCCGATTGAGATGAAATTTTCTACACGTTTTCCTTTCATTCCTGTGCAACTTTCTGTCATAGTTTTTTAGTTTTTTTTCGGCTACTTACTTACTAAAATGTAATATTTCATTTTTCATTATATATTTCTATATAGCAAGGGGACTTAATTCTAGAAAAGTTATTTCAAGGGGCATAACTTTTAATAACATTTCTATATACTTTATAGTCATATTGATGCATCGCTTTCAAAGATTTATAAACTCTTTGTCTATAGTTATTTTTGGGCATATAAGTTATAATAAATAATGATATAATCTTTAAGGCATTTTCAAAGTTTTCATAAAAATAATGCATAATGCATAACATTGTAACTCATCATTTTATGCTTATCATGTACGTGATTAAAAACAGTTTTCATTAAAAATAATGGATGGTGTGTGGAAGGACATTCTTTTAAGTTACTGTATGAATTTAATGAGACGCTCTCCCGCCAGGAGCTGGGCGAAGCCACGCCGGGTCAGATAGATAGACAGACAGATAGTCGGGAACGGGAGCTTATATGACTACTTATATGAATTAAATGAGATGCTCCCCACCAGGGACTGGGTGAAGCCGGGCCGGCTCAGACAGACAGATAGACAGACAGACAGACAGACAGACAGACAGACAGACAGATAGTCAGGAACGGGAGCTTATATAACTACGTATATGAATTAAATTAGATGCTCCCCACCAGGAACTGGGTGAAGCCGGGCCGGGTCAGACAGACAGACAGACAGACAGACAGACAGACAGACAGATAGTCGGGAACGGGAGCTTATATGACTACGTATATGAATTAAATGAGATGCTCCCCACCAGGGACTGGGTGAAGCCGGGCCGGGTCAGACAGACAGACAGACAGACAGATAGTCGGGAACGGGAGCTTATATGACTACTTATATGAATTAAATGAGATGCTCCCCACCAGGGACTGGGTGAAGCTGGGGCGGGTCAGCCAGACAGACAGAAAGACAGACATACAAACAAGCAGACAGACAGACAGACAGACTGATAGATAGATAGATCCCCTCCAGGGACTGGGCGAAGCCGGGCCGGGTCAGCTAGTGAATGAATAAATGAATGAATGAATGGTATTCAACAATCCACTTCATGACCGTCCCAAGGCTGAGCCCCTGACCCGCCTTCTTTAGAGAGCAAATCTGTGACGCAGCTGAAACTCTCAAACGATCACCAGACTCTTAAGAGTTCGGTATCTTAGTCTGAAAGTATGATGAACGCTGAAGTCTTTTAAACAAGGTTGCTGTCCGCTCGGATAGTCCAAGCTCCACTAACTAGGACAGATTAGTCTTCTCACTGTCCACAATATGTACTTCAACCCTATCTTGTTGTCTTCACTGCGCTGCCTGCTGTTTCTTGTACGCATCTTGTCAGTATATATAAGATATCCCTTACAGGACGTTGCTGTCAACATCAGCATTTTCAGCTGCTGTTGATTTCCTAGGCAAGATTATGTTCAGTAGCTTGCCATTGATTTCTGAGCGACCTGAGCTTACATACACCGTAGGTTACCAACGCGGCAAGAACCTCTGCCGATCCTCACGCAGGTTACGTTACTCACGAGAATATACGGGATTACGGAGAAAGACGTTAACGCCTAGGCCAGGGAGACCGACCTGTGTGTCTGTGTGTGTGTGCGTGTGTGTGTGTGTGTGTGTGTGTGTGTGTGTGTATGTGTGTGTGTGTCCCGCATGTATACAAATATATCTTATGTATTTTCTGTGATACACCGCGGGATTTACCAGCTATGCTGCTAGCAGACAACAGATGAAGCCATGAGGCAACGCCCAGTCCAGCACAGCAGCTACCAGCACACTTGGTCGGTCCAGCCGTGAAAGCTGACACTCGCAGTTCAAGTGTGACCTAATAAGGTGTCAGGCAACCCGCGATGTTTTCTAGCCACTTCCATCACTAGGACATTAGAGGCTGATAAGTAGCCATCTTAAGGACAAACAATTAAGGCAACAAACAGCTATTAACCTGATTTACACTACATATAAAAACTTAGAAATGCAGCCCATGATTTACTAGAGGCAGACACAGAAAGATTTACAAAATGACAAGAGGCAGAGTGATACAGAGAAGAAGGACAGCGTGATGCCGTGATAACAGGTGAAGACAGAGAGATAAAGGAGACACAAAGATAGCGGTGAATGAGATACAGGTGACACAACTAAAGGAGGACAACACACAGCACACAATTTACTAGAGACCGACTTTTACACAGCGAGAGAGTGTGTATGAGAGAGGAGATAGAGTGACGGAGAGATACAGTGAAAGAGATACAGGATGATAGTGGTGAAAAAGCAAGAGAGATAAAGGGGAGAAAGAGACAGAGATAAAGGAGAGAGACCAAAATATAAAGGGGGAGTGATGGTACAGATGAGAGAAAAACAGGCAGGTAAGAATGGAGAGAGACAGCGAGATAAAAGAGACAGAGAGATAAAATTGACAGAGATATAAAAAGAGATAGAGACAAAGGTGAAAGAGCCAGACTGAAAGAGACTGAGAGACAACAGCTCGATAAAGGGAAGAGAATGAGACAAATCAATAAAGGGGAGAGAGTGACAAAGGACACACACATCGAGACAGACAGGGTCCAAGAGAAACAAAGATAGTCATATTTGGAGGTCACGGCAAATAGTATTGATTGATTGATTTATTGATTTAGGAATCGACATCACAGCATTCGGGGCATTCCCATAAGCGCTCCGTCCCCATCCTCAGCAGCCAGCGAAGAGTTCCAACACCAATAGTACCAGTAGCAATCTGATTATACGTCCGTCTCGCAAATAGATCAAAAAGTAAGTCACCATGACAATTAGATGTGTTCGAAGACATGGCAACGTCCCCTTGATTGATTTATTGATTTAGGAATCGACATCACAGCATTCGGGGCATTCCCATAAGCGCTCCGTCCCCATCCTCAGCAGCCAGCGAAGAGTTCCAACACCAATAGTACCAGTAGCAATCTGATTATACGTCCGTCTCGCAAATAGATCAAAAAGTAAGTCACCATGACAATTAGATGTGTTCGAAGACATGGCAACGTCCCCTTGGTATCTGCTATCTGCTACTTACAATATTTGGATGAAGCGAAGCGTTGACAACAGTGCACACTATCAGTTGTCAGTCTCGGTCCGACTGCTGTACACTTAACTATGGGCAGAGTGCACAGGGGCACTTCATACAGTACATAATATATCTCACCATAGAAAAAAGTGTGTGGTATAGGCACACATGCACACATGGGTTACAGTTGAAGGTGTGTGAGTGTGTGTCTGTCTGTGTGTGTGTGTGTGTGTGTGCGTGCGCGCGCGCCTGCCTGTGCTGTATATTTTTGACTGAAACTATTCAAGCTGGGAATTAAAAATAAAAAAGCGATATGTTGCAGTTGAGTATCATTACATCTCTGTACAGACCAACGGTAGAATTACTGGCACAGAAGACATCCAACAACCAACGCTCGTTTCTTTGTGCTGCTCCCTCCAGACATCACGTCGCCTCCTCTTTTGTTTAACACAATTGTTAATGAGGGCGGGGTGGGGTTAACCAAAGCATCAAAGCCAAATGTGTTTACACAGGAAAATAACACGGGAAACAAACAGGCTGATTCTACCTCAAGTCCAGCACTGAAAATGTGATAATGGATACCCCTACGGCCATAACCAAAACAGTACACCAATACTCCAGAGAGAGCACTCGGAAAGTTAAAAGTTAAAATGAGAATGAGAATTATTTTTTTTTTTAAAGAACCCAAAGTGACGCGATGAAGACAGCGCATCAAAATCACTTATTTACATAAAGATTCAACTCACCTGTTAGAAGACTTAATACCACAGCTATATTCACAATGACAGATTATAAATATTATATCCACTTGGGAAAGTCCGGTGTCGCAGTATAATTACTGAAGGCGGCACAATACAGGCATACACAACGGTAACACGGAAAACACAGTGAGTTTCATGCGAGCAATTTTCTAGGTTACACCGGTCGCCAGTTCAAATCGCTGGCCCAGTGACGGGTTTCTTCCCTGAGCCTAAGGGAAAAGCGCAACGCGGCAGTCAGACACGCCTACAAACAGGGAACGTTAGAAGGTTGCTCCACCGCCAAAGTCGGGCTGCTTTGTTGGGCGCCTGTGCCTAATGCAAGCTTAGTTGGGCGCCGCTGCCTCAAACAAGGGTCCCCAAAATGATGTAACCATGTTTACAGATAAGCTCTCGAAGAACATTCAGGCTGTTCCCTGGTCTAGTGCAGGGTTTCTCTCTCTCGTTTTGAGTTGTCACGTTTTAAGTTACAGGATCAGATTGGTTCCGAGTTTAGTTTTGTTTCACTACACTGATCTTGTGTACAAGTTTATGGAAGCAATACCTCTAAATTATATGAATGGGAGTAGGAAAAATATTGCTTGGTTTAGTTGCCCACCAAGAATATACACTGGCTTTTGGCTCGAGTGCAGGAACGTGTCGAGCCCAAACATCTCTTCTCATCGTTGTCTTGTTTAACAGTGTCTATGCCTACATAGGCGCTTTATCCTCCATTACAGTTCTTAAGCCTTACACACATACAATAACTTATAACAATATGCTTAAATTTTTACGTTGAGTCGTCACAACAACACAACTTTACAAAGACGATTTCAAATAGACAAATGTAGCCATCAACAAAGTACAATCAGTGGGTAAAACTAAACTTCAAGAACAGAGGTAGTCAATGTACGGTCAGCATGTCTGTAATCACGTCAAAGTTCCACGTTATTGTTTACGATAATTCGTGTCTATTTCATAAACAAACACACACACACACACACACACACACATAGTGTACATGTGTGTGTGTGTGTGTGTGTGTGTGCGCACCCCGCGTGTTGTAGGATTAGGAGTGCAGAGCGGCCTCTAGCTGTAAAAGTCAGTTCATCCCAGGTTACTGTACGCCAGGTTTTGGTCCCCGTACCACACTATTCCCCCCAGCTTAAAAAGTAACTTGGATGTAGGGATCAAAATGAATTGACAGAATCACCAATGTGGTGCCCATCGGGAGATCTAAAATAGCATAATATGAATCACCAATGTCCGAGGGGTTTGCAGCTTTCTCCGCTAACCCCGAATACTCTCGTCACGTGACGCGACGAGAATTAGCAGTGGTTCGAATTGCAAAAGTGACTTATGAGAGTATGGAGCCGGTCGCTCAGAAAGTCGTGGCGTGCTGATGAGCGTAATCTAGCCTAGGAATCAACATACAGCTGAAAGATGCTGGTGTTGACCGCAATATCCTGAAACAGGATGGAAACGCGGGAAAAAAAAAAAAAAAAAAAAATGTCAGGATCACCAATGTGGTGCTCATGGAGAGAACTAAAATGGGATGACAGAATCACCAAGATTTCGCTCGTAAAGAGAACTAAAATGGTATGACAGAATCACCAACGTGGTGCTCCTGGAGAGAACTAAAATGGTATAACAGAATCACCAATGTGGTGCTCACAGGGAGAACTAAAATGATAAGACAGAATCACCAAGATGGAGCTTATGAAGATAACTAAACTGTTGTTACAGAATCGCCAATGTGATGATCTTGGAGAGAACTAAACAAATTCCGTTGATTCAAGAGGTGAGGATAAGGCGCCGACGCTGTATAGGAAACATTGAGAAGGCTTGTTAGTAGTATAACTAGAAAGTCCTGCCAGAGAAACACAGGGTTTAAGGTGTGGAGAAACACACGGAGAATGGAATTACACGCAGAGAAGAATAACATGGAGGGGGCTGCAGGAGACAGCAAAATCATAAGAGAGCTTGGCATGAATTGGGCGAGGCCTTCTGCTTCACAGGCAGAAACAGAAAGAAGTATTCTACGAGTCTATACGCGCACTCTCCTCCAGCCCTACTCAGCCTTCAGGGCCTGGTTTGGTGGAGTCACGTGGTAATAACTGTTACGTTAATTCACTCTTCTAAATAATTAACCTGCTCATTTCATTATCTCCCCCATCCCCTTCCTTCCTTCCTCACCCCATGTCAGCGTTGTCTGTTCATGTGTGTATATCATGTTCAGAAGCACACCAGCATTTAAGAATGCACATTACGTAAATGAAAGAATAACTCGTCTGAGTAACGTGGTAATAACATGAAATTGGATGTAATGAAAAGTCATTTCTTTAAAAATTCAGAAATTCCCCGAAAATTCAAACACTCCTATAGAATGCATCCTCTCCTCCTCCCGGTGTTGTTTCCTCAATCGTTATTATCACCTTCGACAGATGCCTGCCATTCATAGCATGGGTCAGGTGGAAGCAGGTGTTATGAGATAAAAGAAGAGACTTGGTGCGCTGAAGACCATAGCAGCAATTGACATGAAGCATAGAATGTTTTAATTCTATCAACTTCTAATTCTCTAAGTAATTTAGTTAGTTAGTTAGTTAGTCGTAGTTCCAACCTCATAGCAACGAGTGGTCCCCATTATGCTCCGTTCCTGTGCCAGTGAATATCGCACAAAATGCTCCCCCACTGCCCAATGTGAAAAGTAGAAAAGACAGGAGTCTCGACAAACACTGTGCATAATGCCGCCGCCAGAATGTCAACACAATAGTCCCCAACGAAACACCCAGTTCATCTAGGATGGAATCGGCAGTCATTTTCCCATCTGGATGTTTCCTAGATGTTCACCCACACAGTCCACGAAAATACAGTTCATCGTCGATGGCAGTGGCAGTCAACCAGAAGCCCAGCAGCCACGCATTTCTACATAAGGCAAAATCCGGTCAACTCTGGGACATAGCCATCTACCGAACATGCTGTCACGTTCCAAAAAACCTCGGGCAGATTCAAAAGCATTTCACACGAAACTCACAGCTCACAGTGTCGCGCCACGCACGCACTCAGTAGCAGGGCGACGGAACCATGAAGCCTCCTTAGTCGCCTCTTACGCCATGCGTGGTAGGCTACAGTGTTGCTATTCTTTGCTTCCCTTATGGGCCCCGGCAACACACGGGAGAAGTAATTTAGTATAAACTGGGACTGCTCATAGTAGAACGCATACAGAATGAAGCTATGCGGGTGATACTGGGATGCACAAGGGTCACGCCAGTAGTGTGCACGATATACATCCTAGCCATGATTGCAGACAAGTTCAAGGTGCTGCAGACTAAATCTGATCTCCGAGTGGCTGCAGACACAGAACATCCCCTACATGAAGCCCTGGACACAGTTAATGCCCACAGGCTAATCAGAGGAAAATCACGGATGGCTCAGGCAGAGGACACAATCAGAGAAGTTTGCATGCTTGAGAACACTGGAAGAGAAGTGGAATTACCAGAATGCCAGCGGAGAAGTCAGATCCGTGACGGTTCAGAATAACATTGGATCGAGAATGCTAGGTTTTGCCTGCAGGGATGCTGAATGGGGGTGCCAAACTTCATCCACGACATGTCCGGAGTGCAACGAAGATACCCCAACTGATAACTGATAACTGATAACTGATCCACGACAATTCACGACCAGTCAATGTAATCATCTAAGCGGATGGCTCTGTGCTAAGAGGTCAAAGAAGTGCCCGGGGGATCGTGGCAAAAGTTGGTTGATGGTGTTTTGGTGCAGTAGAACCTGGCATTTGATACCACAATATAATGCAGGTGGAGGCAGTCATGTCGGCGTTCAGCTATCTGGAAGACAAACAGCACATACATTTGTAATGGTAACGGACTCAGAAAGTATGATGAGAAAGTTGAAGACAGTCATACTCAGGACAGAGTTGTAGACTTCCATTCAACAATCAAAAATAAGAGAGCGTCTGTTGGATTTTGTTCCTTGGGACATGTTGGTGTTGTGGGAAACGAGTACGCGGGACAGATTGGTTGGGGTTTTGGTGGGATATTGGTGCATGATAAGGCAAATGTGGTCGGGGCCCTTTGGAATTGTGTGTAAAGTGTAACAGAACGGGTAGAGCATCACGTGGTGCTGCAGGGAGTGACCAAAATGATTTGATTGACATTCTAATATCCTAGGAAAAGCCAGACGGACATATAATGAGACTGCTACTGTTACCATTAGTTTTGAGACTATTTTCATGACATATTGCAGATGAGGACGGAACACGTATGGGAATGTCCCGAGTGCTGTGATGTTCTTTCTTGACTCAACTCAACTCAACTCATCGTGTGCAAATGACAACATCACTCACGACATATTTAAATTCGCCGCTCATGACGCAAGGTAGCAGAGCTGACGGCATGACGACAGCCTTGTTTCACTCAGTTCTTCCTGTTCAACACACTTAGACACGCTGGCATCCCACTGGATGTCGGACGTCTTGTCTTCGCGAAAGGAAACGATTAGTTTGAGCAAGGTTGGTAGACAGGCATCCAGTACTCTAGTAATTTGTAGCGTGTCTGCTCAATGGGTTAAAGGTCTTGGTGATAATAAATACAATCATATCTGTGGCTGATAGCCGACATCATTGAGCAGGCAGATAGGTTGGTGCGTAGGTAGTCGTATATTTGGAAAATAGGTATGTATGTGCCTATGTGGGTAGATATTTGGAAGGTAGGTTGTATGTTTGTAGGTAAATATTTAGAAAGCAGGTATGTAGGTAAGAAAGAAAAAAGTAAATGAACGACTATTTTTCACACATCGAGGATTACTGGGTATATGGCGTTAGCCTCATATTTGTATAACCAATAGCACTTGATGTGAGGTGTGTCAATATCGCGCCAGCCACCTGTACATGACGCAGTATCCAATGTAGGCTGCAGCCACATGACATTCAACACATGACTATCGGGTCGGGAGGCAAGCGTGCTAGTCACTGCACTACTGCGGCTCCCATGTATGCAGGTAGGTAAGTCAACACTGTCTTCATGCTTCCCTTGGTGTAGATAGGTGAACTAGAAATATGTTTGTATTGTTACATTCACTCACAGACGTGGAGCTTTGCCTCACTGGCAGGGCGGGGGCTGTCCTGTGTTTACAGTTTGCTGTCGAGCACCAGAGATTAAATGAATAATGAGAGGCAGAGTAAAGAAACACTGCTAGCCTAACTACTCCCCAGCTTGTTGTATTTACTTGTCCTCTCTGCCGACCTGTCTCAGGCTACCGCTCCCGTGTCCGCAGCCAGCAGGTAACAGTGGGAAGCTGTCCCTGGAAGATCGGTTGAGGTAGACAATATAAAATGACACAAAGTAGTGCAGCTTTACATAACAGATTTACGACACACACAGAACGTTGCGGCGATTAGCCTTCATCAGCAAACAAACACATTCACAAACACAACATATAGTCAAGGAGATATTCTGTGACTACATCAAAAGTTGACGACAGGACGAGAAGAACAAAAGGATGAAAAAATTAAAGCAATGAAGAGAAAATGAGAATTGAAAAAAATGTTCATACTTACCTCACAGTTCCGAACGGTAGTCTGTGCACTTCCCTTGAATCTCTTAATATCTCCATGCTATTCAACCTATGGTTAACGAACATTTGCATTTCTAGCTTATGAACCATTTATTTAAGGACCATAATTTAAGGCGTCTGTACAAACAGACGATAACAATTGAACACAAAATCAAGTATTAACAATACAAAGTGTTGATGTTCAGTAACAGGGTACTGCTTCAGCAAACACATTTCAGCATCTACTGTTACCTACAGTAATTATTATTATTACGGTACAAGCTACATAAAGTAGTGCACATCCTCTCTCTCTCTCCCCCCCCCCCCCCTTTTTCCTGTCAGCTATCTCAAATTTCTCCTGCAGAAAGATCGTTATTTACTCGATGAACAACAATGTCATGATTTTAACTGTAACCAATAGCATATAATTTAGATGATAAAAGACAATTTCACATGTTAAAATGTAACATGTAGCATGCAATTTAGATGAGGAACTACAATGTTATGGTGTAACTTGTAACCAATAGCGTACAATGTAGATGAGGAACTACAATGTCATGATGTAACTTAACCCAAAGCATACAATTGAGATGAGGAACGACAATGTCATGATGTTAATTGTAACCAATAGGATGCAATTTAGACAATGAATAGTAATGCCATATGTTAAATGTAACCCAGATCATACAAACTCTGCAGCCATGATACATTCTCCTGACTACGAGTAGTCGGTTTGGGATTGGGGTGTTTATATTGATAGATTCGATGGTTGCATGCGAAGACCCTTGCCCATGCAGTGTTCAACTATTCATGAGTGCTCCGACCTTCCCATTTACATCACAGCAGAATAATTTCAACTCAGTGTTTGAACTCTGTTGCTTCGGCGAGGGTCCTATATCGATACAATTATCAGTGATATTCCTACATGTATTTCTCAGGAATGGTGACTACTTCTTAGTTTTTGGGTATCTAACGAAGTGTTGACTAAGACACTTTCTCTATATATAACATATTCTCAATTCAAACACAAAACCTTAGAGACCAGCAAATCTACATTGTCCCATTAACTGTAGACCTCTTTGAAATCAAGCGTAGTCCTCACACGTGCAACTCCTTCTAGTTCACTGGACAGATTTTTGCGTGTGGATTAGCTTTCCTGATTACCAGTGTCCATCACCATCAGGTGACCCAACTTCGACGCCAGTGGTACTTGTAATTTTCGTCCCCAAGTCAAGAACGAGAAGTCAACATGTTAGTCCAACTGACCGGTGTAGGAGTTGAACCTCGGCATCGGCACACCGGATGTTTAAGAACGAGCTGCTCTTATTTATTCTGCCGTGCTGATCTCCACTGGAGACCTGAGACAGTACACAAAGATGCTCAGTGTTCGTTAATTAGTTGCTTCGTTAAATGAGCACCCTAATTGCATATCGAACACAAGTGCTCATATCCCCTCCCTAGTATATCCCTCAGCGTGTAGCGACAGACTGTTCTGTGTTGTTGACTGTTCTTCTTTGCCTTCCCGCATGGCACTGTTGACTAACTTGTGACTTGTTCATGCAGTTTGGTCAATTATGGCAGAATTACACTCATCCCTTGAATCATTTACTCGTCCTTCCCCCCATGAGCGATGTTAAGATGCCAGCCTGGTCAGTAGCTCGTCCGCTTCCCACAGAAGCCATACACACAAGCCTGTCTGCTGGTTTATTTCCTCTTACAGCCGCCTGCACTGGCAAAAAAATGCAACATATATTAGTAAATCTTGACCTCCCCAGAGATTCAAGCCATTGTCATTTGCCTCAGGAAGTGTGGTGTGTTATGATTAAGATGGGAGAAGAATCCCCCAAATCCTAGTAGCCAACTATTATAAGAAAACCAGAAATGGCTCCTAAAGGTAAAGTTTCCTAATTGAGGGCAAGGAGAGCACAGGAAAGTCACCGCATTCAACGGAGTGGAAATCTCATTCTGGATAGCCTGACGAGTGTTGTCTCCCTGCCACAAGCTTCTCTCCAAAGGTGTGTTAATTGTTGAAGTATTACTAACTGTAACACAACAAAACCATAAACAAATCAACAAGAAAATGAAACAACTCCTTGCTATAAATTATTATATTATAATGGGAAAACACGAGGAAGGTGTATGTTAATATGGCATCTCACATTTACAAAACTCAAAAATCATTAAAAGGAAGCATTATAGCTCTAATTGTCATCGCTATGAATTAATTAAAATGTCACTGTTTCTTCCTCACTAGCTAAACTATGAACTCCTCCATTTCACCACATGAACTAAGATACAATGTCCATGAGTTCGCAACAGGGACTAAGATAAAATATTACTGGTCTCATCATGGGAACTTATATAAAATGTCCTTTTTATTTCACCCCATCAAGATCCATAAAATTCATGCTACTACTGTTGTTGGCCATGATATCTTAAAGGATTTTCATAGGGTACTTAACTGACTTCCACAATGCTGGGGTTGCTCTTAAATCGGAGGGGTCAGTGCTGTTTAATGGAGTTTCGCTCTTCCAGCAGTAGCATGGCACATCTATTAATTCTTCATTGAGGAATTTGACCCTCCTGATGACAATATTCAGCAGTCCGGATTATACCCGAAAAACCAAAAAGCCCACCATCCCCTGTTGAAACATGAACCAAAAACATATATCAATACTTACATAAAAAGAGGGGGTTGGAAGGAGAGAGAGAGAGGAAAGGAGGGAAGGTGAAGGGGTTATTACATAGGGGCAGGCTAGGCAGGCCTTGCCATGTTTGGTACCATCACTCCAACAAATGGATGTGGCTCATCCTCCCACACCAACATCTGTTGTAGGCCTTCACCTCTCATATCTGTAAGATATGTTTCCTTCACTTTTGTGCTGTGCATGTGAATCATCCTGGTGTTCTCAAGGCCCAGTCGCCGAGATTATCTGGGTGGCTATCAGCAAGAACGTTACACGGTCATGTCATTGCTTCTTTTCTCCAGGATAAATAGCTTCATAATATCACATCATCGTTATGTCACATATGTACAGAGAAAACGCATCCTTAATTACTTTATATATAATTACAAAAGTAAAGAAACACACTCTCTTTTTAATATTCATAAAGAGATCATAATGATATGAAAAGTATCATCAATAAAAGAATATAATAGCTATTTCAGAAAAGCATCACGGTAGTTCTTTTCCTAATCATAAGCTACGCATGAAGACTGGATGAATAATGAATGAGAAGTTCATTCTTCATAAAGTGCAAGAACTGAACAAGCAAGAGATTCATTCAACATTTTCTATGTCCAAGAAAGAAACACTTATATCCTCTGAGTATTTCTCCAACGCTACTCCTATTTCTATTATCACAAAGAAAAAAGAGAACCTTTCTTATAATATCGTTTATTGCTATAAATATGTTATTTATAAATGGACACTAACCTTATCCAATAAAGGACACTATTTACTCCCAAAAATTAAATCACAACTTTCTCCTAGTGATTCATTTTGTTGACTGAAGCATAACATCAGCAATCTGGATGCAACTTGCAGCAGTCCATCCCAGTTTGCCTAATTTAAATATTCTTATGTTAATTTCTCTGTCTACATCAATCAAAATCACTCCTAATTTGGTGTTTCCCTGGCGCGAGATGTTGTCATCATCCTGCAGGTGGCTGCAGCTGTCGTGTTCCGGGAATTGAGGGGGGGGGGGGGTATAAGTTTCTGTGCCAGGAATCACATCAACCTTGTGCGGGTGTTCGCAGCTGCCAATTTCTGACAATGGAGGCGAGTTCTTATTTATCCTGATTTTGGTGCGTTAAGCAAATGAAGGAGTGGCCTGCCTTAATATTTGTAAAAAATGGAAGCGGTTCTCAGTGTGTATTCATAATTATGTTGTGGCGTAAGCATCATATATGTCACAGGAAGTCTCTACCTTCCTCAAGCATACTCATAGAGTCGCTGAGAAAACATGCATGAGTCACTAGCCTGTGTTGCCGCCATGACCTCCAGGTTAAATTGCTCGTAGTCACGACAAACGTTCCGCTGTCGTCCACAACAGTTCGTCTTCCAACCTAGGCCGTGAAAGCCCAAGATCATTGAGACATGGTACGCGTTAGCTACATGCCTCATCTCGATTCACAGTTCTTCCTTTTCTCTGAATCTTCTATTTATTTCCCAATGTCGCATAGGCCTTCAATCAACTCGCGCCGAACAGTCCTATCCTTTGATGCCAGTGTAAGCTCCCTCCGTGTCCTGCTCAAATGATTAATCTGTCTCTAATTCTCTGTGTGAGTTGTCAGATCCCTCGCTATGCCATTTGCTCCGTGGTTATATATAGACAAAGGACTTTTTACTGGACGTAATCAAAATGGGGACCTGTTCGTCCTTTAGGACGAACATTTTTTTTTTTTATTCCGACAGGGAAAATGCATCAACACAGGCTCACAACCGAAAGGTAAGATGCCTAATCTGTCCAGCACAATGACAATCTCAAGTGGAAGGTGCTGCGACAGGTGCTTTACGCAAAACTACAATGGTGTGTCTGCCGTAACTCTACAGCAGGATCTGCTGTATATATACCCAGGCATTGTCATGTCGTTGTCTCAGTGCTACAGGGCTCAACGAATGAAACAAACCATATTTCTGGTGTCTTCACTGTTTTGTTTGGGTGCTCAGTCATCTACTTATGACAGTTATGTTTCCGACAGCAACACACCAAGATTGTAACAATGAATGGTTTGGACAAAGGTGTAGGTGTGTTAGTAATTATAATCTCAGTGTTAAAATAGGATATGAAATCCTGAGAATGGAAGCTACCTTTCTGGTATCCCGTGGGAGACGGTTTGCTTTGATCCTGGGTGACAGTTTGTGTTCACGAACTTAACGAATGCTGCTCGGATTTCTTGACAGATGAGAATGATGCCACTTGTCATGTTTTACAGGATACCCCTCTCACACTGAGGCTGTCACATCCCCACACAGGACAATATGGTTTAAGCTGCATCTGAAACACTAAGTACTTTTGTTTTCTTCATAGTAGCACGGGATAACGCAGGAAATATCTGTTGTAACACGTCTGAACTCCTTATGGTTGCGAACACAGTGGCATCATAGATAACAAATTTCACCATTGAATGAGCTCTGGCAGCTGGAGTGTGTTCCATGTATGTCGTTGAAGGTAGATATGTAACATTACAGCAATTTATAGCACAGCTATCGGATTACAGCTCAATGAGGTGTCGTGCTCCAACGGCTGTGGATGGCGACACCAGGAGCGAGGAAAACTACCTTTACTGGTGATGATACAATTCTGGATATGTACATAGACCCAAAAAACACGCTCGGATGTCTATTACATTCCCTCCGATTCTGTGAAGGGTCTACTGGTCTGGCACACAGCTTTCAACTTATGGGGGGGGGGGGGTGTATGTTTACCTTGGACGTGCCTTCAGGCCGCACAGTGGTTTCATCTGTCGCAGTACAGTCGCATGACAGCCCTCATCGACATAGCAAAGGTGTGGCACCATTTCTTTCGCGGAGTGCTGTATCACTCCGAGCATGTTCGATGACAAGTCCTTGATACAACATCTGGACATTATGAATGAAACTCTGGTTACAACTTCCAAGCTAACCTCCAATGCACCCAAGCTGCCTGCTACAAAATCTAATTGCACTTTAGCTAGAATATGTGGCTTTAAAAACGCAAGGCTAATTTATAAATTCTACCTCGTCTATTGACATACGGTAGAAGACATATTTGTTGTCCTGGTTGTGTCAGTGTGTGATCTGGTCACTGCTGTGCCGTCAGCATGTTGTACTGCAGAGCTCAACGTATGTAGTTAACCAGATTACTGATGTCATCACTGCTTTGTTTGGTGCTTAACTGTCTACCGGCGAGAGTTATGTTTCCATTGTGTAATGACTTTAGCTATGTACAATTTGATATATATTGTTTGTCATTGGTTGTGTTCCCTGTATACATGTATCTACTGTGTTCGCCAGGAATGAGGCGCTGGAACCTTTTGCCCCCGGGTGGATTGGGCCCGGTAACTATTACAGCGGCCAATCTAGGAGATGAAAAAAAATGATTCATGAACCCCCAAGTTGAAGGTGGACCGACGTGCCGAGGACTGAATGGCCACGGGTGAGTTGGTCGTGAACGTGGAAAGTCTGGTATGCGGGTGGGGCGGCGCCAGGCGTATGGACTCCTGAGGGACATCCACTGCCCCGTCCCTAGTAAGCAGTCAATGCTAGGGTAACCGGTTATTTCCTGCAATATCCAAACATTGTTTATGGATTTAATTAAACACGGGAATCGTCGCCGGAGCTACGGAGCACGTGCTTTGTGCTTGACACATCTTTCAGAGGCTAGCGAAGAGAGAGTGAGGAGGAGAAGGTGAGGAAATGGTGTGAGAAGAAGACATAGAAATAGGAGAGCAGGCGCCAGGAGAACAAGACGAAAAGTGGAGAGACTAGGTTTCAACTATGTAAGAGTGGGATACTGGAACTGTCGTAGTGCCAGACAGAGAGTCCTGTATTGGAGAGACTAATATATGATTTTGATGTCCTCATGCTCCAGGAGTTAAATACAGACAAATACCATTGCCCTGGGTACGTCAGTTATATAAACCCCACTGGGCAGAAGAGACATGGGCAAGGTCTGCAAGTGAAGAAAGGAGTGAAGCATGTGGTACTTGATTTGAGCCAGTGTAATCACAGTGCAAGAGAGGTCCAGCGTATACAAATGGAGATTGATGGCTTAAGTTGGAACATCATAAATGTAAATGTCAGAGTGGATTGTTTTGTCAGAAAGGAACAATAGGACTGGCTTAAGGAATTGGAGGAATTACCAGGTGATAGGCTACTCATATGTGGAGACTTCAATGCGAGGAACAGAAATTGAGACAGTAGTGGAGAAAACCGACAGGGAATTGCCCTTGCGGATGCCATGGTGGACTCCGATGTGGTCTGCATAAATGATTGTAGGCCGACTAGAATGGCAATGAGGCCTGGCGATGCAGACACTGCTATTGACTTGGCACTTGTCGCCCAGTCATCAGTCCTTGATGTAAAGTGGACTGTTTTGAATGACCATGGAAGTGATCACGTGCCATGCTCAGTCCTGATCTCTAAATCCAGGAAAGTTAAGGCTGGGAGAGTGCGCAAGACCTTCCGATATGAGTGCACCGACAGCCTTCTTGGACGCCTCAGACAGGGGGCATGCAACAGGACTGTTAAAACTTTGTTTTTGCAACTCCCATGGTGGACCCCAGAAGTAGACCAGGCTTGGAAAGCAAAGAGAGCTGCAGTGAAGCAGCTACGGAAAGTGCGACAGACACCCCGAAGCTCACGAGAGGAAGTGGACACAGCGGAAAATGTCAAGAAAGACAAGGTGGAGGCTTTCAAGCGCTGTGTTGCAGAGGCCAAGAAAGTAAAATGGGAATGTTTTATGAAGAAGATTGGAGGTGATAAAACACTGCGAAAATTCTGGAAACTGCACAGACAAATGCAAAGAAAAGATCGGCCTATGACAGTGGGAATAATTTATAGAGAGGATGGTGTGCGCGTGACAACAGACAAAGAGAAAGGGGAGGCGTTTATCCAGAGATTTTTAGAGCAGACCAATCATAATGATGCGGATACCAGGGATGCAGTTAGAGAGGAGTTATCTGGCACAATAGAGAATATGTATTATGACGATATCATACCGGTGGAAGATGTTAAATATATTTTGAAAAAGGCAAAAGACACGGCACCAGGGCCTGATGGGGTTAGGTATGGCCACATGAAGGTTGTGAGCGATGTTGACCTGAAGGAGATGACCGACTGCTTTAACAAGAGCATTAGGACAGAACCAGTACCGCAGGATTGGTTACATAGCTATCTCATCCCTCTCCCAAAACCATTTTAGGATCATTCAAAGCTGAGCGGCTTTAGGATCATCAACCCTGCATAATAGGTTTGGGAAGATTTTAGAGAAGATAGTCGCTGTCAAGCTGCAAGAGTTTTTGGGAAAGGGGAAGCTTCTTCCAAGAGGCCTGGGGAGCTACAGGCCAGGAAAAGATACCTGGTCAAATGCAGCCACTTTTGCCTCTGACGTTTATGAGGGGTTACAGAGTAGACAGGAAACGATGACGGCAGCGCTTGATCTCGAGGATGCGTACAACAGAATTCGCTATGATGTTTTGATGACCGCACTGATGGAGAAGGGAGTAAATCCCTAGCTGGTGAACTGGATAGCAGCCGTCCTGCATTCTCGTCGGGTTGCTCTCCGTCTGGGTGCATGGACCTCAGAACCACATATTTTAACCCCGGGACTGCCACAGGGATCTGCAATCTCACCGGTGCTCTTTAGCGTGTATACGAGCAAGATTACAAACATAGAAACACCAGGGGTTGGAAGGATACTAACATTTGCAGATGACATTCTTGCATATAGGCAGGGGAGAGATAGGGAGCAAACAACCCAGGAGCTACAGGCGACAGTAGACAAAGTGATTGACTGGTGCACTGAAATGAGTGCTGTCATCCACCCTGAAAAGGAAGCTGTTTTGTGGTGCTCTCTGGACAACAGGATTGTGAGAACTGATGTCCCAAGCCTCACGATTGATGGTAGAAGCGTCAACAGAGAGAACAAACTGAAGTATCTGGGAATCACATTTGACAGGAGCTTCAAGGACCATGTGGAGTCAGTTGTGACAAGATCTCAAAAGGGACTCAATGCACTTAAAACTTTGAGGCGCTGGATGTAGTTAAGGGTCAGCGAATGATAAGAGGGAAGTCACGGATGGCTCAGGCTGAGGATACGATCAGACAGGTGTGCATCTTGGAGAACATTAGGCGAGAAGAGGAGTGGGTCAGAGTGCCAGCGGAGCAGTCAGACTTGTGCAAAGTTATAATCACACTGAGCCGGGAGTGCAGGGAGTGGCCAGCAGGGGCCACGGAAGTGGAAATCAACAACTAATTCAGGATAATGCGCACCCGGGTGATGTGATTATATACACAAATGGTTCGGTGTTGAGAGGCAGGAGAAGTGCCTGTGGGTTCTTAGCAAAAGCCAATGGTCGCCGTTTGGTGCAGGAGAGCCTGGCATATGATACCACAACATCTAGCTTAAGAATGGAGGTGGAGGCGGTCAGTGCAGCTTTCCGCTGGATGGAGAATACGATACACACTGTCAGGGTCTTGTATGTAAGTAATAGTGTAATTGCCGGTATGTAAGAGAGAGTCAGTGTAAGCAATAGCTGAGGTCAAGGGCAGTAGGAGACATCACGGCTTGGCTAACGGACGGCCAGGCAAGAAGCCCGTGGACAGACCCACGTGATGTGGGAATGTCAAGGAGGACGGATTGAGTATGTGTGAGACAGCGAATAGAGACGGACGTGTGGAGATCTAGCGAGTGATAGAGCGATCGAACGATAGTGTTGTGACGGATAGATGAGATGAACGTTGTGTATTGATATTCGAGGAATGTACTAACTGTGATATGTGCGGGATGATGTGAGACTGTGATTGCGAATGGTCATACGGGCGGCAGTGTAAATATCACCCATGTGAGCGAGCGTTTGGCTGCTTGTGTCGAATGATTGCTGAATCGTACGCGAGGTGACGATGGAGTGAGAGTATAATGTGATACTGTAATATATTGTAATAAAGGGTGTTCAGGAGATAGCTCCTGCGAGTTTCCGATTGCATTTATGTGTTCTTAGTATATGCGTCGTAGATGTTGTAATCTGCCTGTCCGAGTCCAGTGAGCTAGAAGGAGAAGATAGTTAGGACTCTGACAGGTAAAATGGTGTCAGAAGTACACATGAACCACATTCCCATGTAAATTGCATAAAAGAACGCTACTTTTGTAAAGAAGAAGATCAAGTGCAGAATTTGGTAAAAAGTTATAAATTGGAGATTTGGTAATAAAATCAGAACGAAAATAACGTCATTTCTTTCCACAGCAGGTTTCAATTCTACAAAGCGACCGACGTAACCAGAACAGGTCAACGGTAACCAGCACGAGAATCACGTTCTTGTACATCAAGCGTTCGAGTAAACAGCAGATAAAGATAAGTTGATTAATTTTGATTGCTAATTACCCAAATCTGCATTCTTCGGTTTGCTTGTATAAATATCATCATTGGTAGAGTTAAATATTAATTAACATAAAATGTCGTCAGAAGACGAACACAGTCCAGATCGATCAGGATACTGGGGCACAAAACATTACAGACAATTGCAGAGCTATTTCGATGCGACAGAAGCACAAGTCAAAGAAAACTTGAAGATCTCTGAAAAGTGTAATAAGAAAGATAACATAATCAGGGATTGGACACAGGAATTTGAAAAGAAAATGCAAGACTACAAAATTCCGAAACATAATTGGTATTTATGGTATAGGGGATTCGTCCCACTAAGTAGTAACAAACTACGAAAGATCATACCAGATTTGTCAAGAGCAGACTATGAATATTATAAAACAAACATATCAAAACACTATGCAAACGACTTCAAGACTCTAGAATTAGAAGTACAAAAGCTGAAACCGGTCCCTAAACAAGTCGTTTACCTCAGTATATACATGAAATAGAAGACTTTTTCAGGAAGCTAACATCCGAAATTAAACATACAGACAACAATCAGGAAGCAATACAATTCTTAGTAATGGAAAAACTAAAAGCAACACTCCCATCCGAATGCGGAAAAATATTTAGAAGAACACCACACAGAGCCTATCAAAAATTTACTAGAAAAATGCCACGAATATTACAACCAAAGTATGAACCTGATTAAGAACACTCAACAGAAGAGTACTGTAACGTGCAACGGCATCTGCAGCTACAGACTTGCCAAAACAAATCACAGATAAAACAAACCAGTACTGTGCAAACATTGTAGGCACTCCACATACAGAAAATGGAATATGCGATAAGAATCCCACTTATCAAGAATACCTGAATACTATTATAGCACAAAAACTGGGGAAGGTAAATCAAAGGAAAATATAGAACAAAATGTCATTTTTGCTTGGCGTATGGCCACAGACGTTTCGAATGTGAAGGAGTAAAAAGAATACAGAAAGCAAAAGCAAATGCAGCCACAAACATTACAACAGACAGTTCAGCAAAGAACTTAGAAAAAGTAAACATCACAGAGACGAAAACAAGAACAAACACTGCAAATACAGAACATACTGAGTTTTACCCAACAGACTTTCGTACCATATTTCAATAATGTTGTTAACATCAGTCAGCCTCACTCCTTATTAAAGAGGAGAATATTCCACAAGAAAGGAAGGAAATGAACAAAACCTCCAGACTGTCGTTAGGAAAACTAACATTCCATGAGGGATACATAATGACACAGTATGCACATGTGTACGCGACACAGGGTCCTGTCTTATCGGTCTTCGGAAGAACCTAGCTGATCCTAAAGACTACCTAGATGAGTACATCTATTGCAGAACTGTTTCAGGAACAGTAGAGAAATATCCTATGGCATGGGCCAATATAAAATCACCTTTCCTATCAGGCAGAGTAACTTGAGCATTATTAGACAATCCATGCTGTGATTTATTAATTGGAAATGTATTAAATGTAATAGACCACACAGAGTCCACAACCCAGACATGGCAGAAAGTTAACACTACAACAAACACTGCCTTAACTACACCACTCATCATACAACAACATGATGAACAGACCAAATTACCACACCATACCAACTTGATTACCATCTCACAACAAGAAAAAACTAGAAACTGGTGTGTATCATCAAAGAAAAGAAGGTACAGATAACAAGCATTTCACAAGGGCGAGAAAAGATCACAAAACATCATGGTACATGCTATACCTCCTGATACCTACATACATGCCCAAGTGCACACAATGGATGGTTCTACTCACACTACTCATGGTAAAGGCAAAACAAATGTCTTCACAAACAATTTTATTCACATATCATCATGACGCAACACAGATGATATTACTCATGACAAACCAGCTAACTTTGTTACTTGCATCATTACTGGTGAACCAAAGTTTGTTGTTACCACTGCTAAACACTATGTCAAATCAACTCAAACACATACTTATGCTGAACAATGTAAATCATCAGTCGGTGGAATTGCTGACAAAAATCAGCAACAAATTACCCTACATATTTTGGAAAATATACACAAATTGCAGAAAAGTGTACAAACATGCACGATTACAGTTCAAAATTATACATGGTGTATTATTATTATTTGAATTATTGGATGTATACACACATGTACGAGTGCAGATTTGGAGATAGCACTCAAAATGATCTCAACATGAAATTTGAAAATCCCCACCCTTTGGAAAACTAATTTTAACCGTAACCCACTTTATGTCCGTAGATCGAGTAACTCCAGAGTTGCCTTGTCTGCTGTACGACTCCAGCGCTATGATACTAGCACACTCCATTGTATAGACCAACATAAAAGTTCCTTCAACGTGAAAAGTGTCATCAACAGAACAGTAAGACTCAACATGTGATTTCAGGTATCTAACAGTAAGCTATACCCATATTGACTTCGTTTCAAACGAGTATCTACAGAGTCCACATTTTGAAATCGACTAACAACGACAAGAACTTCACAAGTACAGACATTCATTCCAGTGATCAGTTTAAGGAACCAGATGCCAACCTACAAACTATGGCAAAGACAGTCACAGACAGACGCACCATGGCCACACTCATAAGTAAGGCCACCGAACTTAAAACATTAATACATATTTTACAGGTGTGAACTCCAATAATTTTATAGAACGGACTTACAAATTGTCCAAACTTGGTGCAAAGTCTTAATCACTATACAGAAGAAAAGACAATATCATGGATATACAGAGTACGTCAATAATCGATTGAGAAAGAAGAAATGCCAAACATTCCAGCACCGCAATGAACATTGAACACTGGTAATTTAATTACGTGTGCATAACTTTCACAGGACAAGAACAGTATCCTATAAGTGCATAAAGGCAGCGACGATGAACATTTTAGTGTATAGGTATCAACTGCGTGACATCCAATGTCTAATTTTATTATTATAGTACTTTGTATTGTTAGAATGTGATATGTGCATATGAGCGTAAGTATAGTGGCGAATAGAATAAGTTGTAATGCTGAGAATCAACGCCTGGCAATCCCAATACGCGAGTGTTGCCAAACTTGCTTTCGCGTATGGTGGATAGCCCGACGAATGACGCTTAGCAATAGTGGTACAAAATTAACATCATAATATTGTAACAAGAAGGAACATACCAACAGGGTGATGCCAACCAAAGAGATTAATAAGAACTCTCCATAACAGTAAACGAGGTGTACCCAAAAAGGGAAACAACTCACGGTCTGACATAAGATAAGGTAAGGGGGACTATAACATACATGAAGAATATTCGAACCATGACCACAACATTGACATAGCGTGCTCATAAAGAATCGATTAGGGTGGGGACCACGTCTGAATAGAGAGAAAATTTAAGAATGCTGTAAGAGGAAGTTGTAGCCTTATTCCAGGCGTGAATCAATGGAGAATCCTTAAACCAGCATAGCCACAATAACTATGAGATGATAATACACAGCGAATCGATTGGGAAACATGAACAGAATGTAATGTCACGGAGTGGGGATTGAAGAATATAACGAGGTATGACAAGTAGACCCAACCAGAACATTTGCCAGACCACGACAAAACCTTGAGAGAAACCTCAGTACTGAAAAAGAGAGAACAATAGTTATAGTTGATCTCGGAAAAGACCAGAGTAAGAAGAGTACGCACGCGTATACTTATGATCATACAATCCCCTGACAAGGTTAAAAAGATGTATCAAAGAACAACAACAGAATGTGTCACATTTCCAAGAGAAAGTGCCACATTGTTTGTGCGGGGGGAGAGTGTCAGGGTCTTGTATGTAAGTAATAGTGTAATTGCCGGTATGTAAGCGAGAGTCAGTGTAAGCAATAGCTGAGGTCAAGGGCAGTAGGAGACATCACGGCTTGGCTAACGGACGGTCAGGCAAGAAGCCCGTGGACAGACCCACGTGATGTGGGAAGGTCAAGGAGGACGGAGTCAGTGTGTGTGAGACAGCGAATAGAGACGGACGTGTGGAGATCTAGCGAGTGATAGAACGATCGAACGATAGTGTTGTGACGGATAGATGAGATGAACGTTGTGTATTGATATTCGAGGAATGTACTAACTGTGATATGTGCGGGATGATGTGAGACTGTGATTGCGAATGGTCATACGGGCGACAGTGTAAATATCGCCCATGTGAGCGAGCGTTTGGCTGCTTGTGTCGAATGATTGCTTAAGCGTGAAGTGAGACCATATTGTTATCCTGTAGTATAATGTAATAAAGGTTGTTCAGGAGACAGCTCCTGCGAGTTTCCGATTGCAGTCATGTGTTATTAGTATATGTGTCGTAGATGTTGTAATCTTGCCTGTCCGAGTCCAGTGAGCTAGAAGGAGAAGATAGTTAGGACTCTGACAGGTAAAATGGTGTCAGAAGTACACACGAACCACATACCCAAGTAAAATGCATAAAAGAACGCTACTTATGTAAAGAAGAAGATCGATTGCATAATATTCATAAGAAATTGTAAATCAGAGATTTGTTAATAAAATCAGAACGAAAATAACGTCATTTCTTTCCACAGCAGGTTTCAATTCTACAAAGCGACCGACGTAACCAGAACAGGTCAACGGTAACCAGCACGAGAATCACGTTCCTGTACATCAAGCGTTCGAGTAAACAGCAGATAAAGATAAGTTGATTAATTTTGATTGCTAAGTACCCAAATCTGCATTCTTTGATTTGCTTGAATAAATATCATCATTTGTAGAGTTAAATATCAAGTAACAGAAAATGTCAGATAGTGAAGACAGTCCAGATCGATCAGGATACTGGGGCACAAAACATTACAGACAATTGCAGAGCTATTTCGATGCGACAGAAGCACAAGTCAAAGAAAACTTGAAGATCTCTGAAAAGTGTAATAAGAAAAATAACATAATCCGAGATTGGACACAGGAATTTGAAAAGAAAATGCAAGACTACAAAATTCCGAAACATAATTGGTATTTATGGTATAGGGGATTCGTCCCACTAAGTAGTAACAAACTACGAAAGATCATACCAGAGTTGTCAAGAGCAGACTATGAATATTATAAAACAAATATATTAAAACACTATGCAAACGACTTCGAGACTCTAAATTTAGAGGTACAAAAGCTAAAACCGGCCCCAGACAAGTCGTTTACCCAGTATATACATGAAATAGAAAACTTTTTCAGGAATCTAACATCCGAAATTAAACATATAGACAACAATCAAGAAGCAATACAATTCTTAGTAATGGAAAAACTTAAAAGCAACACTCCCAGCCGAATGCGGAAAATATTTAGAAGAACACCACACAGAGCCTATCAAAAATTTACTAGAAAAATGCCGCGAATATTACAACCAAAGTATGAACCATGATTAAGAACACTCAACAGAAGAGTACTGTAAGGGCAACGGCATCTTCAGCTACAGATTGCCAAAACAAACCGCATAAAACAAAACCAGTACTGTGCAAACATTGTAGCACCCCACATACAGAAAATGGAATATGCGATAAGACTCCCACTTATCAAGAATACCTGAATATTATTATAGCACAAAAACTGGGGAAGGTAAATCAAAGGAAATATAGAACCAAATGTCATTTTTGTTTAGCGTATGGCCACAGACGTTTCGAATGTGAAGGAGTAAAAAGAATACAGAAAGCTAAAGCAAATGCAGCCACAAACATTACAACAGACAGTTCAGCAAAGAACTTAGAAAAAGTAAACATCACAGAGACGAAAACAAGAACAAATACTGCAAATACAGAACAGACTGAGTTTTACCCAACAGACTTCGTACCATATTTCAATAACGTTGTCAACAGCAGTCAGCCGCACTCCTTAGTAAAAGAGGAGAATATTCCACAAGCAAGAAATGAAATGAACAAAACATCCAGACTGTCGTTAGGAAAACTAACATTCCATGAGGGATACATTAATGACACAGTATGCACATGTGTACGCGACACAGGGTCCTGTCTTATCGGTCTTCGGAAGACCCTAGCTGATCCTAAAGACTACCTAGATGAGTACATCTATTGCAGAACTGTTTCAGGAACAGTAGAGAAATATCCTATGGCATGGGCCAATATAAAATCACCTTTCCTATCAGGCAGAGTAACTTGCGCATTATTAGACAATCCTTGCTGCGATTTATTAATTGGAAATGTATTAAATGTAATAGACCACACAGAGTCCAAAATCAAGACATGTCAGAAAGTTGACACCACAACAAACACTGCCTTAACTACACCACTCATCATACAACAACATGATGAACAGACCAAAGTACCACACCAGACCAACGTGACTACCATCTCACAACAAGAAAAAACAGAAACTGGTGTGTATCAACAAAGAAAAGAAGGTACAGATAACAAGCATTTCACAAGGGCGGGAAAAGATCACAAAACATCATGGTACATGCTATACCTCCTGTTAACTACACACATGCCCAAGTGCACACAATGGATGGTTCTACTCGCACTACTCATTGTAAATGCAAAACAAATGACTTCACTAACAGTTTCATTCACACATCATCATGACGCAACACAGATGATATTACTCATGACAAACCAGCTAACTTTGATACTTACATCAGTACTGGTGAACCAAATTTTGTTGTTACCACTGATAAACACTATGTCAAATCAACTCATACACATACTTAGGCTGAACAATGTAAATCATCAGTCGGTGGAATTACTGACAAAAATCAGCAACAAAGTACCCTACATATTTTGGAAAATATACACAAATTGCAGAGCAGTGTACAAACATGCACGATTACAGTTCAAAACTATACATGGTGTATTATTATTATTATTATTTGAACTATTGGATGTATACACACATGTACGAGTGCAGGTTTGGAGATAGCACTCAAAATGATCTCAACATTAAATTTGTAAATCCCCACCCGTCGGAACATTAATTTTAACCGTAACCCACTTTATATCCTTAGATCGAGTAACTCCAGAATTGCCTTGTCTGCTGTACGACTCCAGCGCTATGATACTAGCACACTTCATTGTATAGACCAACATAAAAGTTCCTTCAACGTGAAAAGTTTCATCGGCAGAACAGTAAGACTCAACATGTGATTTCAGGTATCTAACAGTAAGCTATACCCATATTGACTTCGTTTCAAACGAGTATCTACAGAGTCCACATTTTGAAATCGACTAACAACGGCAAGAACTTCACAAGTACAGACATTCATTTCCAGTGATCAGTTTAAGAAACCAGATGCCAACCTACAAACTATGGCAAAGACAGTCACAGACAGACGCACCATGGCCACACTCATAAGTAAGGCCACCGAACTTAAAACATTAATACATATTTTACAGGTGTGAACTCCAATAATTTTACAGAACGGACTTACAAATTGTCCAAACTTGGTGCAAAGTCTTAATCACTATACAGAAGACGTCAATAATCGGTTGAGAAAGAAGAAATGCCAAACATTCCAGCACCGCAATGAACATTGAACACTGGTAATTTAATTACGTGTGCATAACTTTCACAGGACAAGAACAGTATCCTATAAGTGCATAAAGGCAGCGACGATGAACATTTTATTGTAAATTTATTAAGTGCATGACATCCAATGTCTAATTTTATTATTATAGTAGTTTGTATTGTTAGAATGTGATATTTACATATAAGCGTAAGTACAGCTGTGAAAGATATAAGTTGTAATGCTGAGAATCAACGCCTGGCAATCCCAATACGCGAGTGTTACCAAACTTGCCTTCGCGTATGGTGGATAGGCCCGACGAATGACGCTTAGCAATAGTGTTACAAAACTAATACCATAATATTGTAACAAGAAGGAACATACCAACAGGGATATACCAACAAAAGAGATTAATAATAACTCTCCAAAACAGTAAACGAGGTGTACCCAAAAAGGGAAACAACTCACGGTCTGACATAAGATGAGGTAAGCGGGACTATGACATACATGAAGTATATTCGAACCATGACCACAACAGTGACATAGCGTGCTCATAAAGAATCGATTAGGGTGCATTAAATAGAGACGAGGGGGACCACGTCTGAATAGAGAGAAAATTTAAGAATGCTGTAAGAGGAAGTTGTAGCCTTATTCCAGGCGTGAATCAATGGAGAATCCTTAAACCAGCATAGCCACAATAACTATGAGATGATAATACACAGCGAATCGATTGGGAAACATGAACAGAATGTAATGTCACGGAGTGGGGATTGAAGAATATAACGAGGTATGGCAAGTAGACCCAACCAGAACATTTGCCAGACCACGACAAAACCTTGAGAGAAACCTCAGTACTGAAAAAGAGAGAACAATAGTTATAGTTGATCTCGGAAAAGACCAGAGTAAGAAGAGTACGCACGCGTATACTGATGATCATACAATCCCCTGACAAGGTTAAAAAGATGTATCAAGAACAACAACAGAATGTGTCACATTTCCAAGAGAAAGTGCCACATTGTTTGTGCGGGGGGAGAGTGTCAGGGTCTTGTATGTAAGTAATAGTGTAATTGCCGGTATGTAAGCGAGAGTCAGTGTAAGCAATAGCTGAGGTCAAGGGCAGTAGGAGACATCACGGCTTGGCTAACGGACGGTCAGGCAAGAAGCCCGTGGACAGACCCACGTGATGTGGGAAGGTCAAGGAGGACGGAGTCAGTGTGTGTGAGACAGCGAATAGAGACGGACGTGTGGAGATCTAGCGAGTGATAGAACGATCGAACGATAGTGTTGTGACGGATAGATGAGATGAACGTTGTGTATTGATATTCGAGGAATGTACTAACTGTGATATGTGCGGGATGATGTGAGACTGTGATTGCGAATGGTCATACGGGCGACAGTGTAAATATCGCCCATGTGAGCGAGCGTTTGGCTGCTTGTGTCGAATGATTGCTGAATCGTACGCGAGGTGACGATGGAGTGAGAGTATAATGTGATACTGTAATATATTGTAATAAAGGGTGTTCAGGAGATAGCTCCTGCGAGTTTCCGATTGCATTTATGTGTTCTTAGTATATGCGTCGTAGATGTTGTAATCTGCCTGTCCGAGTCCAGTGAGCTAGAAGGAGAAGATAGTTAGGACTCTGACAGGTAAAATGGTGTCAGAAGTACACATGAACCACATTCCCATGTAAATTGCATAAAAGAACGCTTACTTTTGTAAAGAAGAAGATCAAGTGCAGAATTTGGTAAAAAGTTATAAATTGGAGATTTGGTAATAAAATCAGAACGAAAATAACGTCATTTCTTTCCACAGCAGGTTTCAATTCTACAAAGCGACCGACGTAACCAGAACAGGTCAACGGTAACCAGCACGAGAATCACGTTCTTGTACATCAAGCGTTCGAGTAAACAGCAGATAGAGATAAGTTGATTAATTTTGATTGCTAATTACCCAAATCTGCATTCTTCGATTTGCTTGTATAAATATCATCATTGGGAGAGTTAAATATTAATTAAAATAAAATGTCGTCAGATGACGAACACAGTCCAGATCGGTCAGGATACTGGGGCACAAAACATTACAGACAATTGCAGAGCTATTTCGATGCGACAGAAGCACAAGTCAAAGAAAACTTGAAGATCTCTGAAAAGTGTAATAAGAAAGATAACATAATCAGGGATTGGACACAGGAATTTGAAAAGAAAATGCAAGACTACAAAATTCCGAAACATAATTGGTATTTATGGTATAGGGGATTCGTCCCACTAAGTAGTAACAAACTACGAAAGATCATACCAGATTTGTCAAGAGCAGACTATGAATATTATAAAACAAACATATCAAAACACTATGCAAACGACTTCAAGACTCTAGAATTAGAAGTACAAAAACTGAAACCGGTCCTAAACAAGTCGTTTACTCATTATATACATGAAATAGAAGACTTTTTCAGGAAGCTAACATCCGAAATTAAACATACAGACAACAATCAGGAAGCAATACAATTCTTAGTAATGGAAAAACTAAAAGCAACACTCCCATCCGAATGCGAAAAATATTTAGAACACCACCACACAGAGCCTATCAAAAATTTACTAGAAAAATGCCGCGAATATTACAACCAAAGTATGAACCTGATTAAAAACACTCAACAGAAGAGTACTGTAACGGCAACGGCATCTGCAGCCACAGACTGTCAAAACAAATCACAGAAAACAATACCAGTACTGTGCAAACATTGTGGCACTCCACATACAGAAAATGGAATATGCGATAAGAATCCCACTTATCAAGAATACCTGAATACTATTATAGCACAAAAACTGGGGAAGGTAAATCAAAGGAAATATAGAACAAAATGTCATTTTTGCCTCGCGTATGGCCACAGACGTTTCGAATGTGAAGGAGTAAAAAGAATGCAGAAAGCAAAAGCAAATGCAGCCATAAACATTACAACAGACAGGTCAGCAAAGAACTTAGAAAAAGTAAACATCACAGAGACGAAAACAAGACCAAACACTGCAAATTACAGAACAAACTGAGTTTTACCCAACAGATTTTGTACCATATTTCAATAATGTTGTTAATATCACTCAGCCTCATTCCTTATTTAAAGAGGGCAATTCTCAACAAGAAAGTGAGGAAATGAACAAAACCTCAAGACTGTCGTTAGGAAAACTAACGTTCCATGAGGGATACATCAATAACACAGTATGCACATGTGTACGCGACACAGGGTCCTGTCTTATCGGGCTTCGGAAGAACCTAGCTGATCCTAAAGACTACCTAGATGAGTACATTTATTGCAGAACTGTTTCAGGAACAGTAGAGAAATATCCTATGGCATGGGCCAATATAAAATCACCTTTCCTATCAGGCAGAGTAACTTGAGCATTATTAGACAATCCATGCTGTGATTTATTAATTGGAAATGTATTAAATGTAATAGACCACACAGAGTCCACAACCCAGACATGGCAGAAAGTTAACACTACAACAAACACTGCCTTAACTACACCACTCATCATACAACAACATGATGAACAGACCAAATTACCACACCATACCAACTTGATTACCATCTCACAACAAGAAAAAACTGAAACTGGTGTGTATCATCAAAGAAAAGAAGGTACAGATAACAAGCATTTCACAAGGGCGAGAAAAGATCACAAAACATCATGGTACATGCTATACCTCCTGATACCTACATACATGCCCAAGTGCGCACAATGGATGGTTCTACTCACACTACTCATGGTAAAGGCAAAACAAATGTCTTCACAAACAATTTTATTCACATATCATCATGACGCAACACAGATGATATTACTCATGACAAACCAGCTAACTTTGTTACTTGCATCATTACTGGTGAACCAAAGTTTGTTGTTACCACTGCTAAACACTATGTCAAATCAACTCAAACACATACTTATGCTGAACAATGTAAATCATCAGTCGGTGGAATTGCTGACAAAAATCAGCAACAAATTACCCTACATATTTTGGAAAATATACACAAATTGCAGAAAAGTGTACAAACATGCACGATTACAGTTCAAAATTATACATGGTGTATTATTATTATTTGAATTATTGGATGTATACACACATGTACGAGTGCAGATTTGGAGATAGCACTCAAAATGATCTCAACATGAAATTTGAAAATCCCCACCCTTTGGAAAACTAATTTTAACCGTAACCCACTTTATGTCCGTAGATCGAGTAACTCCAGAGTTGCCTTGTCTGCTGTACGACTCCAGCGCTATGATACTAGCACACTCCATTGTATAGACCAACATAAAAGTTCCTTCAACGTGAAAAGTGTCATCAACAGAACAGTAAGACTCAACATGTGATTTCAGGTATCAACAGTAAGATATACCCATATTGACTTTGTTTCAAACGAGTATCTACAGAAGTCCACCTTTTGAAATCGACTAACAACGACAAGAATTTCACAAGTACAGACACTCATTTCCAGTGAACAGTTTAATGAACCAGATGCCAACCTACAAACTATGGCAAAGACAGTCACAGACAGACGCACCATTTTTTTTATATGTGTGAATTCCAGCAATTTTACAGAACGGACTTACAAATTGTCCAAACTTGGTGAAAAGCCTTAATCACTATACAGAAGGAAAGACAATATCATGATATACAGAAGACGTCAATAATCGGTTCAGAAAGAAGAAATGCCAAACATTCCAGCACCGCAATGAACATTGAACACGAGTGATTTAATTACGTGTGATTTAATTACGTGTGCATAACTTTCACAGGACAAGAACAGTATCCTATATATGCATAAAGGCAGCGACGATGAACATTTTAGTGTATAGGTATCAACTGCGTGACATCCAATGTCTAATTTTATTATTATAGTACTTTGTATTGTTAGAATGTGATATGTACATATGAGCGTAAGTATAGTGGCGAATAGAATAAGTTGTAATGCTGAGAATCAACGCCTGGCAATCCCAATACGCGAGTGTTGCCAAACTTGCTTTCGCGTATGGTGGATAGCCCGACGAATGACGCTTAGCAATAGTGGTACAAAATTAACATCATAATATTGTAACAAGAAGGAACATACCAACAGGGTGATGCCAACCAAAGAGATTAATAAGAACTCTCCATAACAGTAAACGAGGTGTACCCAAAAAGGGAAACAACTCACGGTCTGACATAAGATGAAGGTAAGGGGGACTATAACATACATGAAGTATATTCGAACCATGACCACAACATTGACATAGCGTGCTCATAAAGAATCGATTAGGGTGCATTAAATAGAGACGAGGGGGACCACGTCTGAATAGAGAGAAAATTTAAGAATGCTGTAAGAGGAAGTTGTAGCCTTATTCCAGGCGTGAATCAATGGAGAATCCTTAAACCAGCATAGCCACAATAACTATGAGATGATAATACACAGCGAATCGATTGGGTAACATGAACAGAATGTAATGTCACGGAGTGGGGATTGAAGAATATAACGAGGTATGACAAGTAGACCCAACCAGAACATTTGCCAGACCACGACAAAACCTTGAGAGAAACCTCAGTACTGAAAAAGAGAGAACAATAGTTATAGTTGATCTCGGAAAAGACCAGAGTAAGAAGATACGCACGCGTATACGTATGATCATACAATCCCCTGACAAGGTTAAAAAGATGTATCAAGAACAACAACAGAATGTGTCACATTTCCAAGAGAAAGTGCCACATTGTTTGTGCGGGGGGGAGAGTGTCAGGGTCTTGTATGTAAGTAATAGTGTAATTGCCGGTATGTAAGCGAGAGTCAGTGTAAGCAATAGCTGAGGTCAAGGGCAGTAGGAGACATCACGGCTTGGCTAACGGACGGTCAGGCAAGAAGCCCGTGGACAGACCCACGTGATGTGGGAAGGTCAAGGAGGACGGATTGAGTGTGTGTGAGACAGCTGAATAGAGACGGACGTGTGGAGATCTAGCGAGTGATAGAGCGATCGAACGATAGTGTTGTGACGGATAGATGAGATGAACGTTGTGTATTGATATTCGAGGAATGTACTAACTGTGATATGTGCGGGATGATGTGAGACTGTGATAGCGAATGGTCATACGGGCGACGCTGTAACTATCGCCCATGTGAGCGAGCGATTGGCTGCTCGTGTCGAATGATTGCGTAAGCGTGAAGTGAGACCATATTGTTATCCTGTAGTATAATGTAATAAAGGTTGTTCAGGAGATAGCTCCTGCGAGTTTCTGATTGCAGTCATGTGTTATTAGTATATGTGTCGTAGATGTTGTAATCTGCCTGTCCGAGTCCAGTGAGCTAGAAGGAGAAGATAGTTAGGACTCTGACAACACACATCGTGATTGTAACGGAAGAGAAAGACGACAAAGTGTGAAATCTGGGCTGGGGACCACGATGATACATGGCGGTGCTACTCAGGGAAAAACCCATTTGATCTAAAGACGGCAATATAATACAGGCCTAACACCTATCTAAAGCCCAGACTTTGTGGAGCCGGGACAACGTCTGTAGTTGCCACCACAAAGGAGCAATTAGGACCAGATGCCTAACACCTCACCGCAATACGGCGGCAAAGTAGGAACACATGGCTGACACAATTTTGCCAGCAACCCAGGAAGGCTGGTGTTAACAGCAGATTGGAATGTAATGACGCAACTGCATCACCGCCAAAGCAGGTTTCATTGTTTCAGGAATGTGGCGGGGCATCGATCAATTTGATTGGCAGAAATAACTACAGTCCATGTGGAAAATAGGTGGAGTTAATGAATATTGGACATATTAATTAGTCCACGTGAAAACCATGTCAGGGATGAAGAGAATAAAACTACAAGCATGGCCAGCAAGACTTCAGATGCATTCACAATAGCGTACCAGGGAAGCCGGAATTTTAATTTCTGGTGAGAGATTACCCTCTCGTTTTGTTACTTCAATACAAAGTCGTATGACAGGATTTCCTAGCTAAACTCAGGTAATACCACATTATTATTACTCTGATACGTTTCTCTGCTAGTCTGAGCCTGTGTAGTTTTCTTGTTCTGTATATTCTCCCAAACTTTACACTGGTGGATTTTCTGTGTTACTCAGTGTTCCAGTTTCTAGATTTACTATTACACTCAGAACTACCTTCTTCTTTCATTCACCACTTGGTTGTCTGATTTGTTGTATGTGATAATTTGGAGAAATCCATTATCCAAGCTACATGAGCGTGTGGCTTATGCATGTACAGGAAATACATTTAGATTCATCCTGTATGATGTTAAACATTGGGGAGACTGACTACTTAGGAGAAATTCCTGAGAGCTACCAGTCTCTTGATAGCGTCCAATTAACATTGATTATTTGGACCAACACTTTGAGTGCCTACCAAGATTGTGGTGAAACCACTTGGTTTGAGGAATGGCACCAGTTCACCTTGTCTGCATGATGTCTGCATGAGGACAGACATGACTTAGGACATTCAATATCCCAGACAGCTTCAGGGAAGGCATTTAATGTTCGACAGGGACTGTGCGACCAGTCCTTCCGACAAGACAGTATGAATGAATCAGAAAGGGAGAGAGTAAGTGAGGTGAACTTATATGGGAAACACTTCATTACATAAATGTATGTGAATATGTATGTTTTGAGCTATAGATGTTCTAAATAGTCTTATGAATATATACATATATATTTATTTGTTTAGAACTGATATACGTTTATGTAACATGCCATCATATATCATCATACCATCATATATTATGACTTGAATGTATGTTTATATGAATGTATAGACATATGTGTTTGAGATGTGTAGACGTAGATACTACCCATCTCCGTTCGTTTCATTCCAGATCTCTTAGGAGCAAGGGACAGTCAACTCATATCGGGGAATGACTTAGCCAAGTGAAGGGACCAATTTGGACTCCTTCAGTCTGACAGTGAACTGCGTCTCACTGGGGGGGGGGGGGGAGCATGACCTACGTGCTTCTTAGCTTTTCAGCCTATTAAGTTACGTACACCATATTATAATCATCATCATCATATAATCATCAAGACTAGAAATAATAAACACAGTTGTTGTATTTTAAAACTCAATTTGTCCGTATAATTCTAAATGTTTATAAATGTTTGTGTAGCGTAATCAAGTACACACATTATTATATCATTTAGTGGGGGTTCGCACACATTGTCCAGAAGGGGGAATTTATGTCAGGGAGATACCTTGCATATGCAGTCATAAGTAACCAGATTACGTTGCATAACTTAACTCCTCCTTTCTCACTTCTGGTGATACCAAGTACAGCCAAAACTATATAGATATATTCTATCTTCAACGAGCCACTTCTTGACTGTTTTCTTGAGTATCAGGGACGGTGTCTTAAATCAGCATAAAAGACACTAGTTCCACGTTTTCTCTCTGGGATCTGGGGTAGTAATTAGTCCCATCTGACAGAGGTAAGGGATCTCAAACTGCACCCAGAACTAAACCCCAGTAGGTGAAAACGAATTTGGCTGAGTGGTTGCCCATCTGGGATCTAACCCCAGCCAGTTGGTGACACCTACCAAACAGCAAGCTTCCACATATGTTAGAACACTGTTACCAATCGCCTACAGCACATACTCCAAGATTAGAATTAACCATGTGTGAAATGAACAACTTCGAAAGAACGATCACTCAGTACTAGAGATAACCACCAGTCATTTATAACCAACAAACACGTGTGACATTGCCAACTACCACTGACGATAAAATCAGGTCACCAACGACTATATTATATTGTTCAGATTCATGGAAAAAAGACATCGGACATTTTTCCATCTACACTTCATCATGAACAGAACATTTATGAAACAACCATCACACTAACGTCGACAGAACCACCTACAATTTTCATCAAGGAACGACACTACCAGGATCATCGAGTTACATAGTTAGTTAGTTAATTAATTAGTTAAGTGTTTAAAATATCTCTTTATTACTTGTTCAAAATTTAATTTACAAATATGTCCATTTTCATGTAAATTTTTCTTTCACAGGTATATGTGAATATTTTGATAAAACACGTTGACGTGTGATTCAACGTAACTTATATTAACTAGTAAATTTTCTTCTAAACATATTAATTTTTGTAAATTAAATTGTAAACTATTCTATTATGGTCGGTACACTGGTACCAAGTATTGACGTTAAATTTTTATACTACCGCCAATTTTTCCAAAGGGTGACAAACTTTACCTTAACCTCATTTGTAATCTTTAAACCTGTCCTGGCAAATCCGTCTTTTCTGCTCCCACATGGATACGTAGCGATTGTGCTTTTTAGTTTTCTGCTTTTTTATATTTCGTTGTCCTATCTATCCGTGTTGTCCTGTCCTTGACAAAGATTCTGAGAAACGAAACGTCGGCCGTCCTGTGTGTAGTATTGTACGCGTTTGTGTGTATTTTATTTTATTATTCATTTTATATATTTATTGAGTGCTTCTGATTTCGGATTTTCACCTGTATTTCGGGATACGAGATGGATCTCCTTGTAAGGTATGTGCAACTTGTTGATGTTTAGTACGTTTCTTCTCGCAGGAGCTTAATATACCTATTTGTTTCCAATTCATATTGTTATATTCTGCTGCAGCCGCTGCTTTTTCTTTCTATTCCATATTTCAATAAAAAGACAACATCAAATAAAAAGATGTTCTCGTAGTTGTAGAAGTACGGTTATAACTTCAAAACAACGGATCTTCCCCCCCCCCCCCCACCACCACCGATAATTGCTCCGTTCCTGTGCCAGCAAAAACACGAGAAATCTCGTCTCACGTGAACTTGTGAAGAAAACAAGTAATTCGTCACACCAAAACACAGATTTGTTTACTACGGTATTATACTACCATTTGTATGAGAGACAGAGAATATAAGAGATGGTTTGTAGTTGGCACTCATTATGAAGATAAGTAAATAGTCTGCTCTGAATTGAATGGAGCATGAAAGGCAAAACGACTGACGATCATTTTCACATTTCTGATAGCTGCGTATACAAACACGCGAGAGGGGTAGCTACACTCATATGTACGTATGCAGGAGATGGTATTCCAGAAAAGAGACACACGCAAACCCACACGCACACGCGAGCGCATCCCCTCCCGCCCGCGCGCGCACACACACACACACACACACACACACACACACACACATTGATTGATGAGAAGAAATCGATAAAAAATACTCACAGGCAGGTAGGCTGGCGGTGAAAACGAAATCGTTTAGAATGTCAGCAAATCTAAAAACTAATCGTGAATAACGATTCGCTCTTCGAGAAACAGATGTTCCCATTTCCGGTTGTGTGGGATCAGAGCTGTGCTCAATTCTAGTGATCTCTAATAAGTCCATTTATCTGACGTGCGCAGCAGAGAATAAGATCTGTACTTGTCCAAACGTCTACACTACATTTGACGTTAGGCACATTATGGTTTGTTATATAGAACTACAAGAAGACAAATCAAACATATATTTGAATATCTACACCTGGGCAAGGTAACTGTCATTTTGTGTCACGTTATGAGATGAGAGAGACGGGAGAAGGTTGTGACAAAAGGGAAGATCGAGGATATTAGAGGTGTAGCTTGACAGAGGGAGAAAACGCTGGATGAGATGACAGAGTGGTACGGATAGTGATCAACAGACGGACTAATCAAGAACATAGAGGACAGACGTTTATGAAGGAACATGATAGCATAGCATAGCATGGTACAAGATGCTGATGATGATATAGACATTATGGCACTGCAGAGTTAACAGCTAGGCAGTTGTATTGTCCCTGTTAGCTGCCGGGCAGGTTCAAGCATTAGTAAATCAAATACAGCAACTAAGCAATGAAAATGCTTGAACAACTGATATCAACAATGCAATAACTACGATTCGACAAAAATAGTACCAAGCCAGTTTGAAAATTACAGTAAATGGAAAGACACTTAAACATATAATTGTCATGAGCTGAAATGTGAGCTCTGAACTGAGGAGCTGCCACAAGTTGTGCAAGCCCTCTTTCTTCTGACTTTCTAAATCGTTTCCGTGCAGCTTTCTTCTGTCATCTCACCTCAGCGAGTAGTTTTTGCCGTCTGCTCAGCTGCGAACTGGTTATTTTCTTTCTCTCGCTGCCATCAAATTTAATGCAGTCAGTGAAGCTGTATGATTTCTCCAAACGTCTCTATTTTCTCATTTAGCGGCGTGTCTTGCAGTTCGTTATCTAATACGTGATACAGCGTGTTCTCTAGTCTTACCCATGCTCCTGTCTCACTGACGGGCGGGCACTTGATCTTCACACGTGGATCGACAGAAAGGTGATCGACCAGGACCATCAACTTTAATATTCTCAGCTTGTGGGGTTCACCCTGGCTGAGATCTTCTACCGACTCATCTGTCATGGCAGTGGCAGCGCGCTGTTGACCACTATGGGGTGCACTGATGCACTTCTTAAGTTGGACTTCGCATTCCCCGTTGCGTGGTAAAGCTTTTACCACAAACACACGGCCAGCCCTAAGTAACGCTGAATTCTTGTCTCTCCGGGTTGTTACCGTGGGGAGAATATATAGAGAATAGATGGAAAATCACAGTAGGGAGAATAATTAGAGATATAGATTGAATATCGTGGCATGAGAATATATTGAGATTTTTTTTTTTTTTTTTTAGCATATCCTTTACAGGACTTAGCCGTCAACACCAGCATCTTTCAGCTGTATGTTGATCTCTTGGCAAGATTACGCTCAGTAGTTTGCCATTGCTTTCTGAGCGGCCGGCTCAGTATCACGAGTCACGAGCGGGGGTCGAACCGCCTCAGCTCTCGCTCCGCTACGGGACTCTGCGTGATAAACGGGATTACAGAGAGAAAGTGTTGTAACAACACAGCCAGAGAGACCGGCATATTGAGATTAGATAGAATATAATGGCAGGAGGATATATGCAGGATACAGAAATTTCATGGCAGGAGAATATACAGATAATAGGGGGAATATTATGTAATTAGAATATATAGAGAGTATGGATATCATTTAACTGAATATATAGAGAAAATAGGGGAATAACAAGACAGGGGAATAATTAGAGATATAGATGGAATATCATGGCATGAGAATATATTGAGATTAGATAGAATTTCATGGCAGGAGAATATATAGAAAATAGAAGGAATATTATGTAACTAGAATATATACAGAATAGGGGTAGTAGGAGAATATATAGAGAATAGAGGCATATCATGGTAGGGACATATATTGAGATTAGATAGAATTTTATGGCAGAAGAATATATGAAGGATAGGGGACATCCATAGTAGGAGCATATATAAAGGATATAAGGGAATATTAAACTAGAATTATATGATGCAACTGTCAGAAGTCGGGGTGCCCCACCGGCTAGATGAAAGTATTAGTTACTGGCGAGCAACCCCAAATAGTCAGAAACTGACTAGGGACAAAATCTATATGGCTGAACTATAGATTAGGCCCATGAATATCCAACGTACGGCTCTAAGTGGCTCGTTACAAAATTGAAATGAACTGTGCTGAATATTCGCCAAGGAATAGGAAAGAGAAGGTTAGCTAGGATAGATTTTTAAGTCTGAATTAAAGTGTAAAGACGACTATCCCGGTACAGGTTTTTCTCCCTGACTGCTCCCTTCCTTGGTGTGTAAGTGAACCCTCACCAATGTACACACACAACACGTATGCACAATTGGAAAAAATATAATGACAGAACTATGAGTTAAATACTACAACATTTATTTACTAGTCATAACAATAGACATCTGATGGGTTTCAATATGAGGATGATGAAATCATATACATATTGATATTGATGAGAAACATTACATAACTTGTTACTTGATCTATCTGGATCTGTGGTCCAGATCCCCACTCTCCAGTAGCAACAACAAAAAACAGCTTGCCGGTATTCTGACGTCTGCCAGTCCTGGCTCTACATAGTCATCACTCGTTCTTGAGATCTATAACATAGGTGCTCCTTGTGAGAGCTTGAAAGAAAGTCAAGAATGTGTTTTATCTAGTTCTACATCAGCAAAATCCTAAGTAATACTAACACACATATATACAATGATCAGTCTGGCCAAGTTTATCTTCCAGCTCTACTGCGTTCACTATCCTCCTTCTCCCTACTGTCTTTAGTCTGGGACGGGCTTTTCAATTGTCTCACACGCCTGTAATTATTACATTTCTGCCGCCCCATGTCCATGTCGCTAATACAGAAATTCTGTGTTGTACAGCCGCTCCGTCCAAAGTTGGTTTAGCAGCTCACAGGGTCGGTAATGGTATCATAATAATGCCGGGTCATCCGGGCTTACAAGCCGTGACCAGTAGCTGTGCCAGGTTTCCATATATACACGCCCACAATACACAATACACTGAGAAAGTTTAGCACCATATACCCTATACCAATTGTGGGTAATGTCTGTACCATTACACCTCCGTTTCCAACACAATCGATGGCCAGTGTGCCCATGCGAACACAATAGCACAACACCAATTTATTCTTAGTGAGTTACCATAAAACAAATCACATCAAATAACCCTAAGGTATACAAATACAAAATGGCATATAAGGCTATTCTTACCTACATTGTATAATGCAAAAAAAAGTAAGTAATATCCTTATCTACAACAAACTGGGAAACATAGTTTCCATATACGCTACACAAATATATACACAAATTATGCATATGACAATTCAACTATATCAACCTCCGATATACATACATTATATTACTTCAAGATGGACATATAATGATACTCAACATAATAGCATAAGGCATTATTAATGAGTAATAATATTGTATACCTACAATATGAGATATACAACAAGTCTAATTGCAGTGACCACACAGACCAGCCATATTGCTGATCTGTCCGGTTTAGTCCCCACTTAGTTACTGCTGTGGTAAGAATTAAAGAAATAGTCAGTTGACTATATTCTGTACACCCAATGCACACACCAACAGGCAACTAGGATAGTGTACAAAGAAATGACAAGCCTCTACCAAGACACCTAAAAGTATACTTAGACACTGCTATTTATTGAAATAACCTATGTCAGATATAGACTGAAAATCAGTACATACATCTACAAGACTTAGATAGTTACTTAGAAATAACTTTCCTAGTGAAATCTAGCAACATAAGAATCATACATATGACTACAAACATTGAGCTGGCTGCCTACCTGTTCAGAGATTTTTTCATTTCTAACATGACCAGAGCTAACAGCCTATTTAACTAGTATCCCAAAGCAATTAACATTCCTTCAGTACTGTTCTAATTGCTTTATCAGATCTGTTTCACGCATTTCTACAGGGCAGCCACATTATCTCCCAACATGGCAGTCATAAATCTTTCTGCATGCACACTAGCCCTCACACCTGTGAGTCTGACAATTATTAGCCCCCTGAGTCGTATCAGTGATTTCACACCTTGCACCTCTAGTCTGTTTCAGATGGAGGTCAGCCATCGCGGTTGGGCGATTTCCTAGCTGTGCTTATCAGGTGTCATATCATAGGAACAATTAGGTTCTCATGGTCAGCTGCCAGTTTACAACTCTGTTGGTAAACCAGGTTTGCTTGCTTCATGCCTGGTTGGTTTTAATTACCATTCAGTCCCCTGAGTCTGCCCTCCAGTCTGGCTAGATTGATAACCTCTGGGGGTGACCGGTACTGGTGTCAAATTAACTTCTCAAATAGAAAGCCATCTGTAGTGGTTTGTTTACTTGCAGGCTTTGCAAGCTTACGTCAAGCCTATATAGCCGTGAATATAGAGAAAACAGTTTTGTTCGTCTGTTGATTCTCTACATGCCCTATCAAAAGTGAACCGAAAAATGATTCTGGGAAGTAAAGGCTGCAAATTCGTGACAGCAACAGACCACTGGAGGATTAACCTTACCATAGCAAGGTGTATGCCTGGATAAGGAGATTGGATGTGTTTATGTTCTTCTGTGATAGCCTAAAGTGTATCTTTCAGCCTGGATAAGGAGATTGGATGTGTTTATGTTCTTCTTTGATAGCCTAAAGTTTGATCTTCCAGCCTGGCTCCACCCTGGTTATAGCTGATTCCAAAGGCATCATATCTATCCCCTTATTTTAAAGAGCCATTATCATCTGTTTTACATGTTGTGGGTAGACCCACCGACAGAGCTAGTCTAATATTCAGTCTTATAGAGCTTTCTGACTTATCTGTGGACACATTCTGTCGGAGATTCATCTTCACAAACCATTCACCAGAAACCCAGTCTATAGATCTGCATCTGTTCAGTGTCACATGAACTCAACGACTTTTGCCATCTCCCGGAGCTTGCACCATGTCCTTCCCATACCACTCATCTCCGTATCTATAATTCTATTATCCGTGTATTTTAGGATCTCCCCTTATTTCATTCCTACTGTGGGTTCGAAAGAAAGGACTTTCTAGTTATAGCATTAACAGTATTTCTCAATGTGTGTCCTACAGAGGTATCAGCGCCTTGTTGTCACCCATTGATTCGCTGGAACTGAATAGATTCTCATTCTTAAAGCGCGTTCTCGGGATCCATACGGAAAACCAAACATAGAAACACTGTAACCTACTACGCATGTCACATGATGCGATCAGTGAAGAACTGGCGCGAGATTGGCCAAGTCACACCGTTGAAAACTTTAACTGTCAAATCCAACCAATCGTGAACAAATGTGCAAAGGGCTAGGGGTGAGCTTGTTTGGGGTGGGGGGGGGGGGGATGCCCTACTGGGAGATGAAGGACAACAGAAGAAGAAACATGCAAGACACATTCTAACATTTAGGGACAGCCTGGGATTCTCAGATAAGTAGCCAATTTTTGTTTTCAAATTTTCATTCTCACTTCATTGTTCCCATTCTTTCATTCTTCTTATCCCGTTCCTTTGCCTTAATGTAGTCACTGGATGGTTTTCTTCGTGAATATATGGTGTGTTTTGTGTATGTATTTATTTTCTGATGAAGACTAATCGCCGCAAAGTGTGTTCCATAATCGTGTTCTGTAAAGCTTTATTATTTGTGCTATTTTATATTGTTGGCAGTAATGCAGAGGATTAGTCTCATCAAATGCCGATACTCATACGCAGTGACTGATACTCAGGCTTAATGCCTGCTCAGTAGACGGCAGCAGGTTCCAAAGTTTATTTGAGCTACGTTCCTAGCCTCATAGACACACACACACACACACACACACGCACACGCACACACACACACACACACACACACACCTCTTTCTTGGTACTAAGTCTGTTGCAAATTAAACAACTGATCCATACGCCTCCAATTGTTGAACACTTTTAACTGCAAATCCAGCAGATCATAAACAAATGTGTTGTTGTTGTTTGTCCATCAATAATGATGATGACCATTCATTTCATCCAGTGGGGTTGAAAGTTTTGAGCCTCGAGTTCTAGGATGGCTGATAAGGCCTATTGTGGCTCGAAATGTTCTTTGACAATGTGGGCAAAGAAAGCTTGACGTTCCAACAGGAGAATCTCCTGCAATGGTATTTTTGTCCAGCCTTTTGTTTTCCAGCTCTCGCAGTCCTGTTTGCTTCACAAGTGACTACAGCCTTGCATAATGATGTGCGCAACATATTTAGGTCTTTGGCAGCCGTCTCCCAAGTGTCGTGATGAAAAGAACAATACAGAATGACTGTGAAAAATGGGTACAATGCAATAGCTAAGATACAGGGTATAAATGAACAATGGGAAATGTTTAGAGACTCCATTCATCAAACTAGCAAAAAAATATTACCGGAGAGAAGCCAAAATGCTAAGAAAAAAGTAAATAAATGAATGGAGAAGTCTTAGTGCCGAAGGACAAAAGAAAACAGAGTAAAAATGACAAATAAGAATATGCATAGATAAATACAAAAATAAGGGATAAATATGTGAAGGCAAAAGAAAGTTGGTTAAACGAGCAGTACCCCAAAAAATATTGAATTAAAGTCCATTAAAGATACCCCAAAAAATATATATAAATAAATAAATATGCACAGAAAAATAAGGGCGCTCACGAGAAGAAAAGTAAGAATAAATACAGGGTATTTGAAAGTTAAAAAAAAAAAAAAAAAAAAGGACATATATTATTGGAGGAAGGTACTATAATGAAGAGGTGGAATTAATATATAAGAGAATTATATGATGGAGAAAGGGAAGAATTAACAGAAGAAGGTAACTTAGAAGGCCCACCTATTCTAAAAGAAGAAGTCGCTGACGCTGTAAAAAATATGAAGAAAGGAAAAACAGTTGAGCCAGATGAAATCACAATAGAAGAATTAGAAGTATTGGGAGAATTTGGAGTAGATATATTAACCAAAATGTTGAATGATATTTACATCAGTGGATATTTACCGAGCGATATGCTCAAAACTATATTTATAGCTATACCCAAAAAGACCAGGAGCAATTGAATGCGAAAATATTCATACAATTAACCTCATAAACCATGTCACTAAGCTTCTACTCAGAATTATAATGTGAAGAACAAGAAAAAAAAAATAAAAGTGAAAGTTAGTGAAGAACAGTATGGATTTGTGGAAAGAAAGGGTACAAACAATGCAATATAGGCCTACACATTACAGACACCAATAGAAAGATCAATAGAGACACAGAAAGACATACTGTGCTTCATACTAAGGCATTTGATAAAGTAAAACATGATAAACTGATTAAAATGTTGGAAGATATCAACATTGATGGGAAAGATTTAAGGATAAAAAAGAATATTTACTACAAGCACTTGGAATCAACGAGCACTTGGAATCAACGACTGGCAAGAGAAGGTCAACCAGAGAGACGAATGGAGACGGATTGTATCTGCAGCAAAGAACCTCAATGGCTCGGAACGCTGAAGAAGAAGAAGTAGAAGAAAGAATATTTACTGGAACCAAGTAGCAGCAATTAAAATGGGAAATAAAGAGGGCAGTTACGAACAGATAAAACTAGCAGTACGACAGGGGTATGTCTTGTCACCGGATCTCTTCTCCCTGTATATAGTGAAGTAATAATGAAAGAGATCAAAGAGACGCCATGAATACTAATCGGAGGTTATAATATAAATAATATACGATATGCAGATGACACAGTATTGGTGGCGGATAATGCAACAGACCTACAACAGTTGTTGAAAATTATAGTAACAGAGAGTGCAAAGAAAGGACTCTCTTTTAATATCAAGGAAATAGTAACAATGGTGATATCAAAGACAACATCAGATGGAAGATGTACAACAGAGATTAAGAGCAGAATAGGGCAAGCAAAAGCTGCATTTCAGAAAATGAAGAGTATCTTATGCAGTAAGTCACTATCACAGAATGTAAGGAAGAGAGTGCTGAAATGCTATTTAGAACCAGTTCTGCTGAATGGCAGTGTCTTGGAATATAAATGAACAAATTAATAAAAAATAGAAGCAACCGAGATGTGGTTCCCGAGACGAATGCTGCGAATTCCTTGGACTGCCAGAGTAACTAACAACGATTGCCTGAAAGAGGCTAATGAAACTAGAACTGAGAACATTATATACAACAATAAGAAAGAGACAACTTTCTTTGGTCTTGTGATGAGAAGAGGGGCATTAAAGAACATTGTGACAACTGGAAAGATCGAGGGGAAGAGAGGCAGAGGCAGGCCAAGGGAATGATGCTGGATGGAATGAGACAGTGGCATGGAGAAATATCATCAGCAGAGTTAATCCAAAGACCGAAATCTTTGGAGAGCCATGAACGCCTACGCCAGCTGGCAGGGCACTTGATGATGATGAATGACCCAACAACCTGGCAAAATGTGTAGTGGTTATTTGTTTACTAAGATCTGACGTTACCCTAAACCCGAGAAGAGATCGTGTTCACCACGCGAGAATGACCATTGACTAATCGTCATTGGCAAACTGGTTATTTGGGTTATACCTTCAAACCACGACGGGGTGATCAGTGCGTACCAGAAAATTGTTTGTTCTAATAATTTAATGGAAAGATAACCTGCATAGACACAACGAGTGACCATTCCTATTCATTGGTTTATACTTTACAGAATGTGTGTATGCTACACGTTGTGTTTAGATTTGTTAATATGATTAATTGACGCGCGGATTTTGTAAAATTTAAATTTCCTTGTGCCTCGTTTTGTAGATCTTGCTAGAAATATTCGTATTTCCCTAGACTTCAGTGTAACCAATCATTTTTAGCATTGCAATGTTTCATTGATTGAAAGACTGGAACTGTCCCCAGTCCTTTCGCCCACAGTACTAAACCGGCATAAACAACGTTGTGATGTACTGATAGCAAGAAGTGAAGATCAGATCAAGGAATCGCCAACAAAGAGAAACCCTAAAGGAAATCCTTTCACAATGTGCGTGCATGAAAACTGATTTTCGCAACTTTAGGGACGCGATCTGTTGTGGTGTTATAACATATGTTAATTTACGAATAAACGTTACCATACCTCCACTCTCCAACAGGACTCACTGAAAAACGGTATAATAAATTGATGGAAACGATTATTTTTTTCTGTATGATTTTCAAGTACAGATGGTACTTGTACAGTGTGTGAAAAATGCATCTCGTATCTTGTGCCACTAAGAGAAAAAAAGTTCCTGTGGGAAACACTGTTCAGTAGCATGAGAAACTCTTCCACTTTCTGAAAGTGTCCCCCTTGCAAACTGGCAGTGACAGTAGACAATATATTATATTACAGACAGCTGTAAAGAGATGCAGGGACAGTGGACATATATGTTACAGACAGCTGTAAAGAGATGCAGGGACAGAGGACATTATATTAACGACAGCTGTAAAGAGAAGCAGGGACAGTGGACAATATATTACAGACAGCTGTAAAGAGATGCAGGGACAGTGGACAATATATTACAGACAGCTGTAAAGAGATGTACAGACAGCTGTAAAGAGATGCAGGGACAGTGGACAATATATTACAGACAGCTGTAAAGAGATGCAGGGACAGTGGACAATATATTACAGACAGCTGTAAAGAGATGCAGGGACAGTGGACAATATATTACAGACAGCTGTAAAGAGATGCAGAGACAGTGGACAATATATTACAGACAGCTGTAAAGAGATGCAGAGACAGTGGACAATATGTTACAGACAAGCTGTAAAGAGATGCTATGACAGTGGACAATATATTACAGACAGCTGTAAAGAGATGCAGGGACAGTGGACAATATATTACAGACAGCTGTAAAGAGATGCAGGGACAGTGGACAATATATTACAGACAGCTGTAAAGAGATGCAGGGACAGTGGACAATATATTACAGACAGCTGTAAAGAGATGCAGAGACAGTGGACAATATATTACAGACAGCTGTAAAGAGATGCAGGGACAGTGGACAATATATTACAGACAGCTGTAAAGAGATGCAAGGACAGTGGACAATATATTACAGACAGCTGTAAAGAGATGCAGGGACAGTGGACAATATATTACAGACAGCTGTAAAGAGATGCTACGACAGTGGACAATATATTACAGACAGTTGTAAAGAGATGCAGAGACAGTGGACAATATGTTACAGACAGCTGTAAAGAGATGCAGAGACAGTGGGCAATATATTACAGACAGCTGTAAAGAGATGCAGGGACAGTGGACAATATATTACAGACATCTGTAAAGAGATGCAGGGACAGTGGACAATATATTACAGACAGCTGTAAAGAGATGCAGGGACAGTGGACAATATATTACAGACAGCTGTAAAGAGATGCAGGGACAGTGGACAATATATTACAGACAGCTGTAAAGAGATGCAGGGGCAGTGGGCATTATATTACAGACAGCTGTAAAGAGATGCTACGACAGTGGACATTATATTACAGACAGCTGTAAAGAGATGCAGGGACAGATTAAAAAGTTTGTCACAAATAAAAACATTCCAATGCAGGAGGTCTATATGGAAAACAAAATATCATTAGTTAAAGTTAATTAGTTAAATTATGAAGATATACTCATGGAAATGAGTGTGATAAGAATATTACAACTGTATAAAATGCATATTCTAAAAAATCTATGCATTTGGTAGAGCATGACATGGATTTAAATCCTTTGTTAAGTGAACAGTTTATGCTATATATCCTAATTATAACTCAGCTGGTTTTAACCAGATGTGTTTTGGTTTAATTCTACAACTACTTTACTACTACTAAACAGCTTTGGGAAAACTGTAGGGAGTGTCCAAGCAATACTCTCAAAAATATACATTTTTTATATAGGGGATCAATGTCAATTGTCGATGGGCTATAAATGTACTCTTGGGTATGAAGATGGATATAACAATATGAATATCACTTTAGTCTTATAAGCATTATTTTACAATCTATACAAAATGAGATATCAGATTATAATTCATAAATAAATATCACTTGTCTAAAAAATTAACATAAAAATGATTGATACTATACATGTATCCAAATTATATCCCATAGGGATTGAACAGGATGCTATTGGCACAATTTTTTTTTTTGGGTTCGCATATCCTTTACAGGACATCACTGTCAACATCAGCATCTTTCAGTTGATTGTTGATTTCTTGGCAAGATTACGCTCAGTAATTTGCATTGGCACAATTACTACTACAATAACCACTCTACGCATCAATAAAGAATTTCGGCAGAACACACGCTTCTCTGAAGCTGACAACAGAAACACTTTGCTCACTGCTACAAATGGAATAATAGACAGAAGGCAACAATTTCTCTTAAAAATTCATTGGTGAGCATGAAAGCAAAACCCAGCTGCAACAGACACCAACACAGAAGAGAAACCAGTAGTATTGAAGAAGACAGTGTAAGCAACTAAAATAAGACTGATGGCTTGGACAAGCAATGGAATGTGTTAGTACAGCATAGGCAGTGATGCCACACATATGGCTGCTATCTCAATAACACACGAACATGAGGACATCTGGGTTGAAAACTGAGGACTTTTGAGACACCTTTATCTAAGTTACCAAAACCTTAACACTATTTTAGGGTCTTTCAGAAATGACCTTCTCTTATGGTAACCATTTTGTCATGATAATTGTGATATTAATGCAATAACAGTCTAATAACTGAACATGCTTACATGTACTACTACTACTACTACTACTACTACTACTACTACTACTACTACTACTACTACTACTACTACTACTACTACTACTACTACTACTACTACTACTACTACTACTACTACTACTACTACTACTACTACTACTACTACTACTACTACTACTACTACTACTACTACTACTATACTACTACTACTACTACTACTACTACTACTACTACTACTACTACTACTACTACTACTACTACTACTACTACTACTACTACTACTACTACTACTACTACTACTACTACTACTACTACTACTACTACTACTACTACTACTACTACTACTACTACTACTACTACTACTACTACTACTACTACTACTACTACTACTACTACTACTACTACTACTACTACTACTACTACTACTACTACTACTACTACTACTACTACTACTACTACTACTACTACTACTACTACTACTACTACTACTACTACTACTACTACTACTACTACTACTACTACTACTACTACTACTACTACTACTACTACTACTACTACTACTACTACTACTACTACTACTACTACTACTACTACTACTACTACTACTACTACTACTACTACTACTACTACTACTACTACTACTACTACTACTACTACTACTACTACTACTACTACTACTACTACTACTACTACTACTACTACTACTACTACTACTACTACTACTACTACTACTACTACTACTACTACTACTACTACTACTACTACTACTACTACTACTACTACTACTACTACTACTACTACTACTACTACTACTACTACTACTACTACTACTACTACTACTACTACTACTACTACTACTACTACTACTACTACTACTACTACTACTACTACTACTACTACTACTACTACTACTACTACTACTACTACTACTACTACTACTACTACTACTACTACTACTACTACTACTACTACTACTACTACTACTACTACTACTACTACTACTACTACTACTACTACTACTACTACTACTACTACTACTACTACTACTACTACTACTACTACTACTACTACTACTACTACTACTACTACTACTACTACTACTACTACTACTACTACTACTACTACTACTACTACTACTACTACTACTATACTACTACTACTACTACTACTACTACTACTACTACTACTACTACTACTACTACTACTACTACTACTACTACTACTACTACTACTACTACTACTACTACTACTACTACTACTACTACTACTACTACTACTACTACTACTACTACTACTACTACTACTACTACTACTACTACTACTACTACTACTACTACTACTACTACTACTACTACTACTACTACTACTACTACTACTACTACTACTACTACTACTACTACTACTACTACTACTACTACTACTACTACTACTACTACTACTACTACTACTACTACTACTACTACTACTACTACTACTACTACTACTACTACTAAATACTACTACTACTACTACTACTACAACTACTACTACTACTACTACTACTACTACTACTACTACTACTATACTATACTACTTTCTATACTACTACTACTACTACTACTACTACTAACTACTAAATACTACTACTACTACTACTTTCTACTACTACTATACTACTACTACTACTACTACTACTACTACTACTAAATACTACTACTATACTACTACTACTAATACTACTACTACTACTACTACTATTTCTACTACTACTACTACTATAATACTACTACTATACTACTACTACTACTACTACTACTACTATACTACTACTACTAAATACTATACTACTACTAACTACTACTATACTCTACTACTACTACTACTACTACTCACTACTAACTACTACTACTACTACTACTACTACTACTACTACTACTACTACTAAAAACTACTACTACTACTACTACTACTACTACTACCTACTACTACTACTACTACTACTACTACTACTACTATACTACTACTACTACTACTACTACTACTACTACTTTAATACTTACTCTATACTACAACTCTCTATAATATCTACTACATACTCATACACACTCATATACTACTCTACACTACTCACTACCACTACTCATCTTACCTCTACTACCTATACAACCCCTATACTCTACTATCTCACTACTACTATATACACATACATATATTACTTCCTAATACAAATTTACTAATAATAAACTGCAACTTAATATAAATCTAATGAATAACTCAAAATATAATAAAATTCTATCTATTATATTAATCCCCCTTTATAAACCCCAAAACCTTCCCTTTTCAATAATTTTTATTCCTTCTTTTTTAAAAAACCTTTTTTTTTTTCTTAAAAAACCAAAAAAAATTTTTTTTTTTCTTAGAAAAACCCATGGGATTTGGAAAAAATTTTTAAAAAAAATTTTAAAGGGATTTTTAGAAAGGTCCATCTCCAGGGATGTTGCAAAGGGAATGATGCATGCTCTTAAAAATCTAAAGTTTTAGTTCTATCTGTCCCACTCCACAATTTATTCAGTTATTTTAGTTTCTGAAGAACACTAGATATTTGTATTTTAATTTGCTTTATTGTGTCACCAACTGACCCAAGATATTCGAAATTGTCTACCACCTCCAATTTGTTCTCAATAATATATATTTCTTTCTCCATATTAGTTTTATCTGTTTGCATTGTCTTTGTTATGAAAACAGTGTATTACTAGTATAAATAAATTAGGAAAGGACCAACGTTTATTTTCAATTGTCTACTCATCAAGAAGATAAAAAACTGAATTCAAAAGGTAGAGTGAAAAAATCAGATTGCATTAACAAGTGCCCAAAACTGAGAAGTCTTTGAAAACTGGATGTCTGCATTGTATACTACCAAAAGTGTGGATTCTTGTGGGAATAATGTGTGCATATTACTTCTGCAAATGCTGATTGGTGCGTATCTAGCAAATTTTATGCAATGATAAGTATCAGGAGATGTTCAGATTTTAAGTGCCAAAATTTCACATATTTCAACATTTTATAAATCTGTTATGAACCAACCAAATAAATCAATATTTAATTTTATAAATATGTTATGAAAATGTCATATATTCATGTTCATAAAAATGAGGATGGCTGGCAGCCCTAAGAACATTAAAACATCATGGTCTCATTAGTTTAGAATTGATAAACAGCCTGGCTTTAAATGACCATGTTAAAAAAAACTGTAAAAGGAATCAAAGCACATGTATTTGTTTTTGTAAGTTTATCTTGCAATAGACAATTGTTTTTTCTTTTTTAAAGTTGCATATCCCTTACAGGACGTTGCAGTCAACATCTGCATTTTTCAGCTACTGTTGATGTACTATGCAAGATTACGCACGGTAGTTTGCCATTGCTTTTTGAGCGGCTGGCTCACATACCCCGTAAGTTACAAACACGGCGAGAACTGCTACCGATTCTTGCGCAGGTTACGTTACTCAGAGAATATACGAGATTACGGAGAAAGAGGTTAACTCCTAGCCAGGCAGACCGGCAACAGACAATAGGAAACATCAAAAGTAGGCAGTCAACAACTTTGGCCACACATGAATAGAAAATCTGGAACAAATTGTAATAACTGACAAGAGTAAAGAAAAAGTGGAATGCAGAATAGAAGATTCTGCATATCCCTTCATTATGGCATGGAAAGATGCCAGCATCTGGGAGTTCCATTCTGCTGGAGAATGGAAGATTTGGAGAAACATGATTGCAAGCCATTTAATGATGATGATGACATCTAGCAAAGTGAAAACTTGGCTTATTATTTTTCAGATTTCACAACACAATGCCAGAGTAGAAATCACATGTTTAGGGCTCACTTATTATCTTCTCTTTCTGCAGATGTAAGTGAAGTGTATTTACAGGCATGTTTGCAATTATTTCTTTACAGCTCAAAATTTCCTCTAATGGATGAATATCATAGGCATGGCCAGAGAAGGCAACCCTCCCATCCAATGGAAAGAGGAGCATATTCATCACCAGGGTGTCCCAGATATCTAGAGTTCCCACTAAGAAAAAGTCACATTAATTCAGGCAGATCAAAACATTCATCTTATGCAGTCTCCAATAAAGAACCACAGATAACAAACTCAAGGTGCTTTGAGCTGCCATTGTCAACAGATAACAGTTGTCTGCCATTTAATCCACCACCGCCCATTGTTCCTTCACTCCTGGGTTATGAGTCTCCACAAACATTTCCTTACAACAGAGGAATATCTCCAGACATTTGTCATCTGCAAGGATGGAAATTCTGGAACTTGTGTTATGCAAGCCAACCTCAACCAGAAGCTTGGTATCCTGGACTCTGTTCAGTCAGGATTCACAGAAACTCAAGAGAGGGATTGCAATTGGCCCAGGTTTGTCCATTAGTAAAATGCATTTATGTTTTCCAAGTTCATGAATAGAATATATATGTGACATTTAATTCAATATACATTCAGCATGTGAACTCTTCATTTGCTACTGACGGAGATGGAGTGCATGTGGGAATGTTCTAAGTGTCATGGTGTTGATTTATGAACTCATACTCAGAGAAGAAGAAATTGACCAACCAGAGGGAACATGTTCCTATAAAGTGTAAATGTCTCCACATGTTTCCCTGAAGTGCACCAATAAGATGTAAAGAGAAATATAACAATTGCTGCCTGAATCCTGTTAAAAGAGACTAATGTAAGAAGGACATCTGGGCTATTAGCATCATTGACATTAAACTACCATTGTTATGAATGACTATTCCAGGTGTGACTGCACAGATCTCAGCTTTAAGAACTAAGCATACAGGTAAGGAAGGCAGCCACAGTAGGCCAGGGGCAGAAATGCTGACCTGCTGGTCATGATTTCATTCACCTCCAGGTGGGGATTGTCAAAAATGATCTTTTCTCCCAGATTAACTACGATGGGTCCCAGAAAGTATTATACTAAGTAAAAGCGGCCACAGTGATATTGATAACATCACCCATTGGTCTACAAAGACATGGAGCTAGGACTGTATTCCAATACACTTCAAGCTGAGAAAAGGTCCTTTACTGTTTGCTTGTACATAAGTCAGTACTGAATGTCTCACTGGACAGACATGGAAGCACAGCACAGTTAATGTTGGTGACTGTGGACAAACATTTATTACAGGTCAACATGATGTATGCCCCAAATTATTTTCTTCTTCGTTACCTTTGACTTGTGTATGAATCATTGAATTCAGTTTTTGAGACATTCTTGTGTATGTGATATTTTCTTCTTTGTCCAGAGTAATCTGTGTGAGTTCTCTCTTCTGTTTAATGATATTCTGAATAGAGACTTATTTAGTAATGTATTTGATTGTCTACAGAATGCTGGTAGACAGGAATTCTGGCAACCACTGACACATATGGGTGGTGATAAATCACGAACCAGATGGTCAGCTAGATGTAACAGTCAACTTGAAATCCAACCCAACAACACTGATGGATTTTCTCATAGAAGTCTGGCCACATGTAGAAGAAATGATGATGGAATGAAAGGTCAACTAAAAAACGCAGTGAATGTTGCTTCAGATAAACAAGTGAAGGTATTAATGCTTATCCCACATATTCTTGAGGTGGTATATTTTCAAATATATGTTTGTAGTTTATTAATGGTTCACATCAAATTTCTGTATATTTCCTTAACCGCAATCTTGTCTCATTGTTAATTGTTAATACTCTTTCAGTATATCCAATATTACTTCAAAGAATTTTTAGTGATATTCATTACACAGACATCTGAAAAACAAAGAGTAGGCATTGTCAGAGATTCTTAAATCCTAGTTTAACTGAGTGATGAATGCGCTCAAAGACATCTGAATGATGATTCCAGAAGAAAAAGTATTCATGATGTTTGCAGAAGAAAAAGAATATGTGATGTTTGCAGAAGAAAAAGTATGTATGATGTTTGCAGAAGAAAAAGTATTTATGATGTTTGCAGAAGAAAAAGTATGAGTGATGTTTGCAAAAGAAAAAGTATCAGTGATGTTTACAGAAGGCTGTGATTAATTGAATGATGACTTAAGAAAAAGCAGTCTTATTGAGTTATGACTGCAAAGGGATTAATCTAGTGGAGTGATGAATGCAAAGGTAATCTTTTTGAGTGATGACTGCACAAGTCGGAGTGATGACTCAGAAATCTAATTGAGTGGCGACAGTAGAAGTCTTAAGTAATGAAAACAGTTAAGTGAGTGATGACTGCACGTCTAATTGAATGATAACTGCAAAGTGAGTTAATTTGAGTGATGACTTCAGAATGAATCTGAATAGTTTAAAGAGTGGTCTAGTTCAGTGATTACTGCTGAAGTAGTAGTCTTAACTGAGTGCTAAGTAAAGAAATAGTCTAACTGAGCGATGACTGCAGGAAGCGACCGAGTAATGACTACAGAAAGAGAACTCTAATTCATGACTCTGGAACAAGAACTCTACTAATATAGTGATGAGTGTGAAAGTTTAAATTAGTGATGAAGGCAGAAGTTTGAGTGATGACTACCTGAGGAGTTCAAACTGAGTGATGACTGCAAAAGATGTTAACTCCAAAAAATAAATCAAATTTAGTGGTCTGGAGAAGTCTATCTGAGTGATGTCTGGAGAAGTATATCTGGGTGATGTCTGAGTGATGTCTGAAGAAGTCTATCTGTGTGATGACTGTAGAAGTCTTATCTGAATGCTGTCTGGAGAGTATCTGAGTAATGTCTGGAGAAATCTGAGTGATGTCTGAAGAAGTCTATCTGTGTGATAACTGTAGAAGTCTTATCTGAGTGATGTCTGGAGAAGTCTTATCTGAGTGATGTCTGGAGAAGTCTTATCTGAGTGATGTCTGGAGAAGTCTTATCTGAGTGATGTCAGGAGAAGTCTTATCTGAGTGTTGTCTGGAGAAGTCTATATGAGTGTTGATAATTGGAGAAGTCTATCTGAGTGATGTCTGGAGAAGTCTATCTGAGTGATAACTATAGAAGTCTACCTTAGTAATGTCTGGAGAAGTCTATCTGAGTGATGTCTGGAGAAGTATACCTGAGTCATGTCTAGAGAAGTCTATCTGAGTGATGTCTGGAGAATTCTATCTGAGTGATGTCTGGAGAAGTCTGAGTGATGTCTGGAGAAGTCTATCTGAGTGATAACTATAGAAGTCTACCTTAGTAATGTCTGGAGAAGTCTATCTGAGTGATGTCTGGAGAAGTATACCTGAATCATGTCTGGAGAAGTCTATCTGAGTGATGTCTGGAGAATTCTATCTGAGTGATGTCTGGAGAAGTCTGAGTGATGTCTGGAGAAGTCTATCTGAGTGATGTCTGGAGAAGTCTATCTGAGTGATGTCTGGAGTAGTTTATCTGAGTGATAACTATAGAAGTCTATCTCAGTGATGTCTGGCGAAGTCTATCTCAGTGATGTCTGGGGAAGTCTATCTGAGTGATGACTGGAGAAGTCTGTCTGAGTGATGTCTTTAGAAGTCTATCCAAGTGATGTCTGGAGACGTCTATCTCAGTGATGACTGGAGAAGTCTATCTGAGTTATGACTGGAGAAATCTATCTGAGTGATGTCAGGGGTGAATAATAGACAACCCTGGACTGATGGACAAAGAGTAGACAATGTGTAGTATTGTCACACTTGTGAGCTTTGATAAGGATAGAGTGAGTTGGAGGACTATGATTACTAATGCCTCCATCATGACACCTCAATGTTCCATCTTCATGCTTATGGAATAACAGATGAGATTACAGTCATAAATTATGTTTATGATCAAGAATGTCTTCTGCTATCAGTTATTGAGGATATTTCATTACTAGATCTTCACATATTGTCAGAGGTTTGCAGATAAGGTAGTAAAGGTGATGAAAAATTGGTTTTAAGCCACACCTAAATAACATTTTCCTGAAAGTCATCAACAAGCTAGTGGACAGGTGGAGCAAGTGTGTTGCCGGGCAGAGAGACAATTTTGACATACAATTTCTGGTTCCCACTGATGTAAAAAAAATTATTCATGAAATTCCTGTTATTTAAGGACTTCCCATTGTACCAAGTACATCATGATAGCTTTAGGTGGAGAGATTAACTATCTGCCCTTGTATCTGTCAATCCCTGAAGAATCTCTGTTGCTCATTGTGTAAGCTGGGACAATCCAGTGGTTGGAACAAATCACATCTTGTACTAATGGGCACTCAACCCCAAATCTCTTGTGTTGATCAGTCAATACACTGACTGTTACAGGAAAGATATATCAGTCCTGAACATGCAATTCTTGTCACAAAAATTGTCATAATTCAGATTTTTGAAGTTACTTTCACTCACATTTAATATTTGATATATTGCTTTCAAATATTCAACTCTTAAAATGTTATTTTATATTACATTAATTTTTTTTTTAATGTTGCATATCCTCTGCAGGATATTGCAGTCAACACCAGCATGTTTCAGCTGCTGTTGATGTACTAGGCAAATTTTTCGTTCAGTAGTCATATCATCATTAAATTAGACGCTTGCCTGCCGGCATGGCAGTCCTAGGTTCAAATATGCATTGAGGAGGATTTTTAAAATTGAGCTGAGCTTCCAGGTTTATCCAGCCTAAAATACACACCTGGACATCTTCTGGGAAGTAAAGGCAGCTGGCATGATTTTGACATCATTGCTCATTGAGTGCTGATTGGTCTATGCTGATTGGTCTATACAGATTTGGGGGGCTGCGTGGTCTCGAGGTATGGTGTCCGCCTCGAATGCTGGAGGTCCCAGGTTCAAGCCCCGGTGATGCTGGGATTTTTTCTCTTGGACTTCTAGTAATAAATTTCCCCTGGTCTCTGGGTAGTGAGATCGGACGCCCGTATGTATTGTTGCGCACGTAAAAAATCCCTTGGCAGTTGGAAATCGAAAAAGAGTAGCCTAACGGCGCTGCTCGGGCAAAATTTCGAGTTAAAAATCTACCCAAAGTATTTCAGGATCCTCGCCAGTGCTACGGAGTTCGTGCACTGAGCTGAGTTTCTCCAGACTGAGGTTTGAGTTAGGAGGAGAACGGAGCACTTATGGATTGCACCCTTGTGCCGTGATGTTGATCCATCGACTAAACTAAACTAAACTAACCTGGTCTATACAAGTATGGGAATAGCGTCCATTACTTACTACTTTGCATCATGTAACAGGGTCCATTACTTACTACTTTGCATCATGTAACAGGGTCCATTACTTACTACTTTGCATCAAATTAATAGCAGATGATCAACAGAGTTGAACATCTCATTGTTTGTGTGTGAACATTTAACTCTGTGTGTGAAACTTGATTTGTTCTTGGACAGATGTTCGATGGCTCACGACGTGTTAATGAACCTGACATGACAGAGATTCTCCATGCATTTATTGAGAAGCTGAGCTGTTTCCCAGTGAAAGAAAACTCGGTCCAGACCATTGAGAATTGTATCACAGCATCACGCTTGCCAGTCAAGGTGAGAAATTGATATGTTTCCTGTGTGTTTACAAAATTACGTTTATATTCTTAATTTATTATGAAGTTCTGATTAGACATTGGATAATGGAGGGTAAACCCAGGGGAAAAGGAAGAAAGGATGCCCAAGAAACAAGTTAGTTACACAAGCAAGGAATGAGTTATGGGTTCAGATCTGTGCAGAGCTGAAGGTAGTTACTGAGAACAAGGGGCAGTAGAGTGACATTATCACATAACTTCAACACCAGTCTAGACTAACTAATCTTTAAGTGGTGATCTTGAATGAAGGTAGAAGGATGGTTTCTGTGTGTGGAATTAGTTTTGATTTTTAAAGTGTCATTCTTTCAAACTCTTCTTGTAGAAGAGATCTGGTTGTAAACACTGCTGTATGGAAGCTGAACATGTAAGGCTACAGGTGGATATATGACAGCTTTGTTGTGAACAGATACAGGAAACTAATAGCCCAAATGTGTCAGAGGAATAAGCATACATACCTAGCCAGTACCAGGGCAGGGTAAGAAATCTGACAATCTGTGCTGAAGATGGTTTACTTTTCATTGAGTTAAAATTCTCTTTGTTTCATTTGTGCGATGGATCGCTTTCATGCATTGACCTCTTGCAGACTCATAGATGACATTTAGTCCCAGAAGAGATATCAAGAATAAACTGGAGTACTCAGTATCCAAAAACCTGTAGAACTGTAAAAGCAGCCAGTGAGAATTGACCACATCACCCATCGAGTGCTGATTGGTCTATACAAATATGGGGCTAGCACCATATACCTGATATACCTCAAGGGTCCCTTACTGACATGAATACTGAAAACTGGCGAAAGATCCGTCTGAATATCTCTCTCTAAACCAGCCCTTCCTCTTGAAAGTATTGGAAAGTATGTGACAAGTCATCATTGACAACATCATGAAGGAAAACTCTAAACTGTACACACTAGTGCTAGAGAGTGATCAGCAGACAAGAGTGTGGCAAAGACAGGTCGGGGAGATGATGTATCCATCAGGATCAGCAGACAACTCTGCACAGAGCATAGCAGGTTACTTCACTTGTCTGGGAGTTTGCTGTCACAAACAACCCATGCAAATGTGGAAATCAAAGGGAAACCATCGCATTATTTCTCCAAGAATAAGTTTGAGGCTTATCACAAATTTGAAATGAAGATCGGTTGGGAACTTCGTAACAGTTTCCAGACCCAGAGAGAGAGAGAGGGGGGGGGGGGGGAGAGGGAGGGAGCGAGAGAGAGAGAGAGTAGAACAGTATTATAAAAACTTGTGGGACTGTAGAATTATATTTGCTTTTAATGTATATGTGCAAAGCCCAATTAAATTAACGGAAAATAATGTTAACATTTGTGTGTGTGCGTTTATTTTAGTTTGTGGTTTAGGATAACTATCATTGCTTTCATTTTTATTTGGTTAAACTGAGGGGAACTAGATTAAAAATGCATTGCGTCTTCAGCATTGTCTGGGTATAAATTATTTGACTTGAGTAATTCTTGTTTCCTTCTTGCAGACATCTTTTATTGTAGATAAGACTGTGCTTCAGAATCACAAGAGACCAGCATTTTCTGGAACCTTGTATATCAATGATGTATTTATTGCCCATGTGTCCTGCTATGGAAAGAAGCTGTTGAAACATAAAGTCTATGATGCAGCTTTACATGTTTTGAAGAACACCAGTGCACAACATCTATTAACACAAAATGACCTGGAACAAAGGCTGCAACAGTTGCCACAAAAAACAACACTGGCAATAGATAAGGTAATTATAGTAAACATATACACTCAGTATATTTTGTTTCTGTTCATGATCTTAGAAGACATGTTGCAATTACTCTCATGGAAAACTGGTTTCTCAGAAGCCAACTTACAGAACAATTTAAACAAAATTGGTGGCTAGTTCTAAACTCTGAATTGAAATACAACGTGATTATAGAAAACACTGAGAATAGTGTTGCTTCACCTTCTAAGAGTCTAGGTCTGTAAAAATCATAGACTTGAATATTATGATGAGGTTAAGCAGTATTAAAAGCCTATGGCCCAAAATCAGCTAACAACTTAAAGTAAACATTCTGAGGACATGCATCTTTCCTGTGACAATATATGGATGTGAATTTTTGGACCAGTTCATAATAACTAAAGAAGCAAATCAGGGCTTTTGAACTTAAATGTTACACAGAACTATTATAATACTGTAGATCAAGAACAACATTAAAGTGAAAGGAATCATTTTGAAACAAGTGAGTGTATTTAAATATTTGGGTACTTCAATAACAACAGATGGAAGATATGTTAAGGAGGTTAACTACAGAATACCCCAAGCAAAGGCAGCGTTTTTATAAGGTGAAGAGTATTTTCTGTAATTTGTCTTTGTCAGGTGAGGTGAGGAAAATAGACCTTAAGAGCTTTATTGAGCCAATCCTGATGTGTGGAAGTGAATCATGGGCAATTAGCAGACAAGTAAGAAATTATGTGGAGGCCATGGCGGTGTGGTTTAATAGAAGAATCATGAGAAGAACTTGAACAGATAGAAAGAATAAAGATATCATGAAAGAAGTTAACCTACAAAGAGAATTGGTTCCTCGCATCAGATGAAGAGTCATGTTTACATATGAAGCCGTGTTGTTCTGCATGGGGCATGCTACATGGCGACGAACATTTGTGAAACTTTCATTTGTTCACACTGTTGCCAACAGCATACATACCAACTATAATTAAACATTTACTCCTGTGCCCTTTATAGGACATCACAACCAACCCCAGAATTATTTGGCTGTTTGTGACTTTCTGGGTAATAGTTGCCATTGCTTTTGAAATGACCAATGCTCAAACCATTGTTAAAAATCAGCGCAAGGCAGCTGCTTCCAAATCACCTACAGCAGATTGTGAACCCGGTATGTGGGATTGTGAATCAGCCCTACACCTGCACCAACTGTAATATATTAACCAACCACTAGAACTTTATGTTCCATGTGTACTGTAGTTCTATATATTTTTTTTACAGAAATCTCTAGAACAAGCTGATGAAGAAATACTTCTAGGAAAAACGGGCCTTATAAAAAATACCAGGAAAAAACAGGTGTCAAAGTCACAATACACTGTAAGTAATATTTTTTCATTGGTGTCAGTAATGAATTTCAGAAATCAATGCTGGGCAGATTGCCAAGTCAAGTTCTTTGCCAATTGACCACTCCATCTTCTCACCTCTAATTTATTTCCGTGGCTGTCCTTGTCCCATGCCATCCTCCACACCTTGTTCCAACAGTCTTACAGGTGTTTATATGTCCTAGGTTTTCTCTTTTCATGATGTGGCCAATAAATAATAACTTTGTCAATGAAAATAACTATGAAATCCAAATAAATTAGTGGTTTGTGTTTGCCACCCAGTTTCCTAGTTTCTGAAATTATCTCAATTCCCTCACTCTCTGGCGGTAAGGCCAGGGATGGATTTATATCTCTTTATAGCACAAAGCCAGAGCTGAATTGTAGAATTCCTCTCTCTGCCTGCCTAGTTCCAGATGAAAGGTGACACCAATACATCTGGAACAAGATGAGATGCAGAAGCTGGCATATCAGAAAAGCAATCCTTTAACTGTCGCATGTCGGAGCTTCAATCCTAAAACAGTTGCAGACAGAGGCTTAGGGCTTGGTCTGTCCTGCCATTACATTTAGTCTTTAGGTTGCATATCTTCGCACTAGGGTAAGGTTTGTACTCTCCCAATTGTGCTCCTCTGCTATCTCAATTAAATTGTAAGATAATGAGCAAGTCTGTTAGGTAGAAATGAATACCGCTAAATACTACACTAATATTTGATGAAATAAAGATGACTCAATGTGATTTTATATAGACTATATGTCTATGAACATGAGATAATTGTGTGAAAGAACATTTTGTGATTTTCTTTGGAATAGAATAGGAGTGTTGAAAACAACTGTTTCAGCAAGGACACCCACAAATTAAGTTGTTTAAGCATTTTGAAAACACAATTTTTCTGTTGCTAATTAAAACTTTTTACAGTTGTCAAAAATCTTCCATAGGCTTTAAAGAATAAGGTAATCCCATGGCACATACTGCCAATTGGATGTGAAGTGTTAGACCTTCACATGTTGTAGGCCTTCATGTATTCTAGGCCTTCACATGTTCTAGGCCTTTAAATATGTGTTGGGGTGACCAGTTCCTTCCTCCTAATATAACACTTTTTGTTTGAGAGATTTTACATTTTCTAATTATTATATTTTATGATCATAGTAACTGTATTTTGACAGGCACAGAAGAAAGTTTTAAAAATGTTAATTTAATGTTGATTTTTAGATGACAAACTGCGAACAGGAAGAGAGTCTGAACATCCTCATACAAGACCTGAAAATGTCAACGAAGGATGGAGCCAATGCAGTTCTGACAATAGACAAGAAGTGCATTCAACTTAGTATGAAGCTACTGACTGTGTACAAAATTGTGAGTGAACAAAGTGATTTATACTTTAAAAAAATTATCATCACCATCTTCTTCCACTTCTGCCGTCAATCGTCGTGGGGAGGAATAATTTTTGTTCCAGCGCCCAGTGGGCGGCACTGGATAGTGTCATTCCGTGTGGCTGTACAATGTCTTTGATGTCGTCAATCCATTTTCTTCTTGGACGTCCTCGTGGTCTCGTCGCAGGTGATCTTTGATGTAAGGCCAGTGATGGTAGTTGTTGGTGTTGCATTCTAACAACATGGCCAAACAACTTGATCTTTTGTCTTTCAATAAACGTGGCACAAGATGTTGATCCCACAGTCTGTCTGATAGTAGCATTTCTTACTCAGTCTCAGATTGTTAAGTTGGCAGCTCTCCTCAGGCATCTCATTTCGCAGGTGTTGTTTTTGCGAAGGTGTAAAAAAATTATAAATGAAAAAAATGTCAGATAAGTCTCTACCCAGTGTTCTTTGATTGTGAGAATGGCTAAAGAGCTAATGTGTGAAATGGAGCAGTGCTGGTGATATACAAGGGGTAATATAAAACATTAACATTGTTCATATCACTCCAAATGTTGTCAAACACTTTGTGATATTTGTTGACTGTTCATTTCGGTGTTGAGGATGCAGTGTCGTAAATGTATTTTGTTCATTTATTGGCTAAGAGAACAAAATGCTTTGAGAAAACCCATGGAAGATCAATCTCCCCAAAGCAAAGAAGGAAAGATGTAAACGAGGTCGGTTCATGAAGTGTTGGACCTTTTGGCTGGGAAAAATACTTCAGCCCATTGTAACCCTAATATGAAACCAAAATTCTCTTCAAATAGTCTTTATTCACAATCCATATTTGTTACATTGTTTTCCAGGTCCTCTCACCAGGTCAGCAGACCTTGATCACTTGTGACCTGTACATACTGGACTCTCTTATTGCCCAAGGCCAAGGAAGCACACGCAAGAAGGCTCAGTCAGATGCATATTTAAAAGGTGGGGAAATTTTAAAGCAGTCCAGAGGATATGAGGTGCTGATTTCTTTTCCTAAATTCAGCGAAGAGGAACTGAGCAAGCCAGACATCTTTGACGTTGTGTACAAAGGTATACTTTGTCTGTGGCTTGTTCTTCTAAATACAAATATATTCAAAACACATTCTCAACACAGATTCTTGAATATGTGACAAGTTTATATATTGTTGTTGTGCAGTGTGCAAGTAAGAAACTTTTGGACTTTTTCTTCTCAAAATGTATGTGTAGTATGGAGATATCTGTACACCATTTAGGACAGCTTCACAGAGATATTGTGACGATCGTTTATTTCAACTGCAGTTTGTAGAGGATATGGTTGACATGTTAATATATTCTATTTATACGCCAGAAAAGTTATGAAATAAAGATATATGTATTCAGGTGTTTATATGGAGACCAGCTGGCATGGCTCTTGATCCAACAACCAGTTTCTGTATGTTACACATTATACACAAGTGAAAATCTCAGGTAAAAGGAAGAGAGTATTTTCATTCAGCTTGAGAAATAAATAGACCCATAAACTATCAACATTTTGAAATGTGGGCGTGACACCATACTGTTCTTAAAAGAGATTGGTGCCACCCAAAATGGCAAGAGAACCTGTTAAAGGTCAGTGTTAAATTTCTGATAAAAAACAAATTTAAGAGGCATTTAATGATAGCAAAGGAATAATTTATGTAAATGAATAGAAGACATATTTCAGTAACAAATACTGCTAACTCCACATCTATATTGTAATGTGGATATACTTTTAGCATATACTAGGTCACAGTTATGTTAGATGACTTGATCTATTCATTTCCTTACCATCTTTTCTCTCACCAACTGAGAACAAAGTCAGGCACCCAACAGTTCAGGTCCAATGAGTGTGCACATGAGACAAATTCCAGAGAACACAGGAAGTTTGTGTGCACACAAGACAAATTCCACAGAATACAGGAAGTCTGTGTGCACATGAGACAAATCCTTTCCTTGTAAATAATTGTCTGTATAGGCAACAAATGGGTCACAATGAGAAAGCCTACCCACAACAGGATATTTACAGTAAGTTTGAAGGAGGTGTTAAACTCAAGCCTAAAAAAATGCAGTCCTAAGTCAGATATGAACTAAAAGGTGCAGATATCACAATGGACACAATGCAACCAACATTCTTTCAGTATGCACTGGGAAGAATGAAGGATAAATCAATAACTACAGCCATGAAAGTGAGTCTTTTAATGACTGAACTCTAAAGTTTATGGGCAGACTGCAGTGAATTGTGCTGTAATATGCAAACTATATTGAATTGCACTGTAATATGCAGACTGCAGTGAATTGTGCTGAGCTCAAAAGGACAGAATAGCAACACTTAAAATGCAATGTAATAATCAGTATATAGAGCTTAGTTTAAGAGGAACAATGCAGACAGATAAGCAGCATTCTTTATGTTGTGAAGTAACACCTCTAATTAATTGTACTATAACCTGAATTAGAAAATGTGCTTTATGTGATTTTCTTAGCAACATTTATAATTCTGTTTACTGTTCTCATTTGTAAGTTGCTGTATATTATTTTAGCTGTGTTTCTTTTGATGAAGGTTACACTAAGGTGTATGAATCCAACCGTTGTCGGTTGAACCGACTCAAGCAACTCCCAGAGCAGAAGCGAAAGATCTCAGAACTAGTTATTGTTGAGCATGAGGACTGGGCTGCAGACAGGAGGAAGCACTCTCACTGCATCCTGAATCAGAGTGCAACTCAGTGTGGCTGTCTGCTGGAGTGGACAATTGAACCAGTGAATGGCTGCTTCAGGTAAACAATTGAACGGGCAAGCACTTAACATAATTAAACAATTTTAGCAGTTTATCAGACATTTACATAATAGTATGTTACACATTTGCTGAGTTTTTATTCAGTCAGAACTCCTGAATGAACATGTTTTTATTATATCTCTGCTTGTTTTTATATCATCAGGAGCTGAACATGTTTAACTTTTTTTTAAAAGTTATTTCTTGTTTCAACTCTAAGAGATGTGTAATCAGTATAAATGTATGTTTTACAACTGATGTAATCATGTTTCAATATTTTAAAATATTGGCCTCTTTTCTGAGACAAAATTGGACTTAACAGTCTTTCTTATATCATTGGTGATCATGTCTCTCGACAGCCGTCTGTGTTGTGTGCTGCCAACCATTTTGGATACTGGTGTTTCTCTTGTCTCTCCTTCTCATCCAATTTTCCCATTGTGATTATATGTTCCAGCTTTCCCTTTCTCATGAAATGTCCACAGAAAGTGAACTTTCTCTGTCTGATGCAAGTAACCAATTCTCTTTGTGGGTTAACTTCTTTCAAGACATCTACATTGCTATTTCTATCCATCCATGATGTTCTTATCATTTTCCTATAAAACCATATTTCCACATAAATCCTCATTTGTCTGCTAATTATTCACATTTTGCTTCCATGCTCCATCTGAATTGCTAAAGATAAGTTGCAGATTAACAGTCTAGTATAATTTACTGCTTACATGTTATAGAATAAATAATAGTATTAGTCATCATACTATTACAATTTCACAGCCACTGGTCGCGCTATCATTGCTCCATTACTTTGAAACTGAAAAATCACATTAAATGCTCATAATTGTGTTACGTGTACTCGAGAAGGAAAGAGTAGTTTCGACAAGCAAAATTGCCAGAGCACTGATAACAAGCTGTCCTCACTTGAATAGGCTGTTCATTGTCCTGGAGACAGCTGCCCGACAAACACAAGCAGCCTGCACATGCATTATCGCATAAGGCAGCCAGCCGCCTGGTAACCCGAAAAACTAGCCATCCAACATTTTCTGAATCTGCATTTCACCAATCACTGTTAACACAAACCAAAAAAAACACATTTTGATTGAAGTTGCAGCTCACACCAAGCTTTCAACTTAGTAGCTGGGTGTTGAAACTGGGTCCTCCAAGCGCAAATATGGGGAAAATGCACTAGTGGGCCATGCGTGGAGACAGTCAATTTTCCAAGATCTTACCAGCCTGCCAGCCTATCTGCCATGTTGGCTTGGAAGTCAATTTGTCATAAAGTAGTACTGTTGAAAATCTAATGAGTAATCTCTAGAATATACTTGTATAAATCTATTGCTGGAGGTCAAGTCACCAACTTAAAGGTTCTCAATATTGATAAGAATTCATAATTTAATACTGACACTAAAATAAGAGAAGAATTATGACCAAACAAAAAAGAAGAATTGCTTGTGACACTTACTGTGATGGACATAAATAATTGTGGGCAGAATGTCAGCAATAGATTAGTGAGTTAATTGGTTTGGTCATGTAACAAGACTTTCTGAAAATAGCATGTTACAGACAGCTTATCCTTAGTCATATCTTAAACAGCATATTACAAATACATATCTCATTCAGCACTGACATATAGATACAACAGAAATAGTCAGACTCCCTACAGGTTGATGGATTAACAAAATAGTTGAGGCAACAAACTTCACCTTGCATGCAAGCCACGTAAAGACATTGTAAAAAAAAGCTTTTTATAACATACTTCTTCTTCTCGTTTACCGAGGTTCTACTAATGCCAGTGCAAGTATTAAAGTGTTTTGAATGTATGTTATTGTATTTGTGAGCTTCTTAAGACTTCCAAACAACCTTGTGTTGATACCTAATGCTGAAAGATGTAAGTGGAAAATTAAAAAGAAGAACACAATAATAGTGTCAGAATCTGTATTATTCCATAAAGTACTTTGTAAACCATGCCTGTCTGCAGTTGTTTCATCTTGCGAATGAATGACTTGCTGAAAATACCATTACTAGTGAACTGCTTCAAAAACTCTGGTATTTGAAATAACATCATTATGTCTGACTACATCAACACAAATACTGACTACATCAACACAAATACTGACATATTCCAGGTGTACAATGTGGCTACAGGGTGAAGAAATTTCCACTGTTCTAGCCAGACAAAGAAAAACATCGTTGCGTATGGCTTCCTCCATTGCTTTATTCAAATTATATGAAACTCAGCCAGTTATTCAGGTGAGGAATAGTGACCATCTTGTTATGTCTTATATAGACAATTTATGCGTGTATTGGGTTAGTTTGTGGGATCAGGCAGGTGGCTGCAGTCCATTAAAAGTGAAAACAAAGTAACTGGTAGTTTTCTTCATTACAGAAATGTGTTCTTTTGTCTTAATATCTGTATCCCTTGGATTTTCTGTGAAAACTGACATTTTTGTGTGGCAATAGTAAGGCTCATCAATCTTTTATCAGCGTTTGTACTTCTGTAGGTTTGTTGGCAAGATAATTTTTATTTCTATAATGCAGACTGTTCTGTAATGATAGAGCTTTTCTTTTTAACTTTTAATCATGAAGCTGTGTCTTTTCAAGTTCTTTGTTGTTGAGTTGAGTTAAGAATCGACATCCCCTCTGCTGTGTGTCCACCGTGACGAGGTAGAGAGGCTTGTGCGTCCCAATGACCCCAAGAGCTATGCCGACGGTAGCACAGCTACTGGTAGGGCCACCCATATCGGACAGGTCAAGGGAGAGGGACCAGACGAAGAGACACACAAACCTGCTGCCTTGTAGGTAGACTGGGGACAGTCAAAGGCTAGGGAAAGCACCCCAAATACATGCTTGTCGAAATCGGATGTACTGAGCCACAGGCTTGACAAAGCAGTGCAATGTGAAACCTGCTGCCTTGTAGGTAGACTGGGGACAGTCAAAGGCTAGGGAAAGCATCCCGAATAAATGCTTGTCGAAATCGGATGTACTGAGCCACAGGCTTGACAAAGCAGTGCAACGTAACTTAATTCATGATGTCACAAATCAAAATTAATCAATATGGTGCTAATCCCGTGAAGTCCCATCAGGCGGTGATAGTGCCGGGCCCCCTGCCTCGAGGGGGTCCACCCATGACTACTGGTGGTCACCTTCCCCTGTGCTGTGGAGTCAAGGCACAGAGGAGTAGGTTAAGAGCTATTGACCAAATACCCCGGACACTCAACATACTACAGTGGAATGCCGAAGGAGTTTACAAGAAGAAAGACTCCCTAACACATCGTCTTCATAAAGATAGAATAGATGTGGCATGCATTCAAGAGACACACCTCAACGCCAATCACAAATTCTCAGTCAGAGGATATCAGGCCACACGTTTCGACCGCGAAGGACACAAAGGAGGAGTTCTAATACTTACACGAAATACAATACCTTGCAGCGAAGTATCTGTGATCTCTGACAACCAAACGGAAATTATAGGTGTTGACATAATGATAAAGGACGTGAAAATAAGAATCTACAATCTGTATAGCCCAGCAGATAAGGACCTTACACTCTCAAACATGAAAATAACTGACACAAACTGCATTATTGTCGGAGACTTTAATAGCCGTTCAGAAAGATGGGGATACCCAGATACTGACAAAAGAGGAGATGAATTGGAGGACTGGGAAATAGACTCAAATCTCCATCTACTCAACAAAGCGGATGACACACCGAGCTTCTACTCCAGAAGATGGCTTACCACTTCTACTCCAGACTTAGCTTTCTGCACAGGAGACATCCTCCACAAAATCGATCGCCATGTGCTGGACCAATTAGCAGGTAGTGACCACAGACCAATCAAGCTTGAAATGAATATGGAGTATGTTCCACAGGAGCAAAAGCCCTTGCCCCGCTGGAATTACAAACGAGCAGATTGGGACAGATTTGCCATACTAACAGACAAATATTGTGAAAACATAAATACACGATATGGCAACATAAAGCAAATGGTGGAAAGTCTAAACAGAGCGATAATACAGGCAGCCACTGAGTCCATTCCAAGAGGAGCGAGGAAAAATTACAAACCATACTGGACTGAAGAACTACAAAGTTTGGAGGACAAAGTTGAAGATGCCAGGAAGACAGCAGAGAGAGAACAAACAATTGAAGCAAACATCTCTCTCAAAGCCATCTCAGCAAAATATAAAAGAACAGTAAATCAAACAACAAGAGATTGTTGGAGGGAAAAAACAGAAAACCTGAATTTTGACAGGGATGGAAACAAACTATGGAAACTAGTGAAAGCCATGAACAATGAAGGACCTAAAAACAAACAAATAACAATTAAACAAGGAAATGCCTTGCTTACAGGCAAAAAGGCTGCAAATGCACTAATGGAACACTATGCAAATGCAAACCACATTGATATTACAACCGAACAGAAGAAAGCAATCAAAGACAAACAGACACATCATAGAAATACAGAGACAGCAGCAGAATATATGATGGCAAATCTAACAATGGAAGAAATGGAACAGGCAATGAATACCTTAAAAAAGAAGAAATCACCAGGAAAGGATGGAATCACAAATGAAATGCTAATAGGACTAGGCACCAAGGCAAAGAAGAAACTACTAGCAGTCCTAAATAACAGCTGGAAGAGAGGAATAGTCCCACAGGCATGGAAGGAAGCTATACTAATACCAGTCCCAAAGAAAGGAAAAGACCTGGAAGAACCAAATGGCTATCGACCTATCAGTCTACTGAGCTGTGTAGGAAAATTAATGGAACGCATTATCAATGGCAGGCTAACATGGCATCTGGAAGAAAACAAACTCTTAACACCACACCAAGCAGGATTCAGAAAATACAGATCCACTGAAGATCAAATAACCTATATAGCTCAGGAAATAGAGGATGCCTTCCAAGAGAAAAAGCACACACTAGCAGTCTGGATAGATTTAGAAAAAGCATTTGATAAAGTATGGAAGGAAGGACTGAAAGTAAAACTGCAAAACATGCATGTTTGTGGAAAAATGTATAAATGGATCAGCCACTACCTTGAGAACAGAACTGCCAGGACAAAAGTACAAGGACAAACAAGCAAAATGATGCTGCTGGAGCAAGGTGTCCCCCAAGGAGGAGTTCTTTCACCAACATTATTCCTAGCATATATAAATGACATCAAAGAAAATTTTCCAGCCAGAGTACACACATCCTCCTTTGCAGATGACCTAGCCATATGGACATCTGAAGAATATATTAGTACAGCTAACAGCAGAATACAGCAAGCCTTATTAGCGCTAGAGGACTGGTCAAAATCATGGCTAGTGAAGATAAGTGAGGAGAAAACAACATGCACAGTGTTCTCCCTCTCAAATAAAACTCAGCAACCTAAGCTGGTATTGAATGGAAAAATATTGCGCCATGAAGAAAATCCAAACTATCTAGGAGTCACCTTTGATCGTCGCCTGACATGGAAGACACAGGTTGAGAAAAATCGAACAAGAGCAAGGCAGAGAATGGCAATCATGAAAAAGCTTGCTGGTACAACGTGGGGAGCAGATGAGAAAGTTCTCAAGAAGTTATATACTGGACGGGTGAGGTCAGTACTGGAATATGGCATTGCAGCTTGGGCAACAGCAGCTAAGTCAAACTTTAACAAAATAAGTAGAGTCCAAAATCAAGGAATGCGAATCATAACTGGAAGCCTGAAGACAACGCCTATTAATGAACTAGAAAAGATCACTTGTTTACAACCAATGCAGGATAGAAGAGATAGCAGAGCCCAGCAACAAGCAGAAAAATTTAGAAGATTGACAGACCACCCTATGTACAACAGATTTAATGGTTTTGGAAAGGGAAGACTGAAGCGTAGCAACTTTGTAGAAACTGCAAAACGAAGGATTAGGGCAGATCCTATACTTAACATATCAACAGTCAAGCCCATACACAATGCACACAACTTCCCAGCTTGGAGACAGCAGCAACTGCCTGAGATGATAGAAAACATTCCTGGTATTGAGAAAAAGAACACTCAGCATGAAACCGAAAGAAGAGAAATAACCCTAAACTACATAAAAGAACATTACCCAAGCAGGAATTGGACCCATGCATATACAGATGGATCAGCCAAAAATTCAATAGAGAATGGAGGAGGAGGAATTCTCCTAAATTTAAAAAAATGGAGTGAAAAAAACACATTCAATGGCAACTGGAAAATTTTCAAGTAACTTCAAAGCGGAGGTAGAGGCTTTGAAAACTGCAGCAGAAATGCTCCTGATGGAGGAAAATAAAGAGAAGCAAATAGCTATCTTCACAGAACTAACTGACCTAAGAGCAGCACTCCATGGTCTATGCCAGAAATCCAAAAAAGTTGTAATACAGTGGATCCCATCACATTGCAGTATACCTGGAAACGAAGAGGCTGACAGACTGGCAAAAGAGGGCGGACGACTACCACAGCCTGACATAGATATAACCTATAATGAGGCAAAGAGGTTGATAAAAAGCACTTATAGAACCAAATGGGAATCTGAGCATCCAGGCCATCAGAAGGATGATGCATATTACAAACTCGACCGAAGAGAACAAGTAGCAATCTTCAGACTCCGCACAGGACATAACAGGCTGAAATACCACTTGTTCAATAAACTAAAGATAGGAGATACTGATGAATGTAATTGTAGAACTGGAAAAATGACAGCAAAACATTTGCTGCAGGATTGCCCAACGTATGCAGAACAGAGAAAGATATTTTGGCCCACACCTGCTTCATTTGAGGACAAGCTTTATGGAGATATCAACAAGCTCAAGTTGACCGCAGCTTACTTTAACTACATACAGGTTGACATTTAAAGGTGCATGAAGACCCAGAGGCATGAAATGAAATATTGCTTGGATAGCAAATCCATTATGTGGAAAGTCCAAATCGAAAGCTCGCTGTGTGGGCTTCATAAAAGGTGAAAAAGTGTCCTAGTGGCACGAAATGGAATATTGCTTGATAGCAAATCCATTACGTGGAAAGTCCGAATCAAAAGCCCATTGTGTGGGCTTCATAAAAGGTGGAAAAGTGTCCTAGTGGCATGAAATGGAATATTGCTTGGATAGCAAATCCATTACGTGGAAAGTCCGAATCGAAAGCTCACTGTGTGGATGTCATCTGCAGACTGCATACTTCTGGTTTCCGGAAGAACAGCCTATGGTGAACGGAAGGCCCAATATACGGAAGTGAGGCTAAGCAGCCATGTGCAGGACGTGACGATTCCTTGGGTGAGCCCAGTACCAGAGCGCTATGTATCGGCTCTGCAAGTATGGAAGCCTCCTTGGATGGCGGGGAATGCCCATGGTCTGCCCCTGCCTTCCCTTGAGGGCTGATCAGGATCTTTGGCTGTTCTATATGGACCAGCTGGGATGGGGGATAACACCACAACAGTGAGAGTCAAACGTCCTAAGAAACCCCCGGGAAGGTTAACCCGGTCAACAAATGCCCGCAGAAGTCGGATGTGTCGGCCTAACGGCGCAAGAACGCAGCTCTGCTGTAAACAGGCACAACGCAATCACATCCGAAAAAAAACTCCGGATGAACGAAGAAGAAGAAGAATCGACATCACTGCACTCAGGACATTCCCATACTGCTCCGTCCCCTCGTTCAACAGCCAGTGAAGAGTCACACTACTAATCGTTCCCACTGCTATCTGAGTAAAAGTTCTCCTGGTCTCCCCTCTCAGTTTTGAGATTCTTCCAGAACCCGTGCCGATCCCCTGTAATCTCATTCTTTCCACATATAGGTTCTCAATATGTTCCTCCGCCTTATCCACCTTGTCCCACAAGCGCACGACCACCTCCCCCTTGATCATAGGCAATCTGCCACCAAGAGGTGCATTCCCTGCTAGCCTATAAGCCTGTTCATTCCCCCAGCATGGCCAGGGCAAAATATCCATACAATTCTCATAATCTGTGACCTCTGAAGCAACAAGAGCCATTCCACATGAAACATTCCTTTCTCCACCTTACTAAGCATACTCTTTGAATCCGTTATGATACAACGTGTGTTGCAGTAGTCTCCTCTAGCCCACGGAATGCCGCTGTTACTGCCTCCACCTCCATTCTCCAGGTCCATTAGCCTTTGCAATAAAGCCCCAACCACTACGTCTGTTTTTCACTACTGACCCATCGGTGTAGATGACTATGTCACCTTGATGTGTGTTGCTCTGGATCAGCTGTTGCACTTCAAACTTAGTGCGGCCCACTGCCCATTCTCTGCACTCACGACCCAGTGTTATTATTACATTGTGCCAGTCCGTCGTGTCTTCCGGAACCTCAACCCACTTTCTTCTACGATTGATGGTCTCTAGATCACACACCTGACGTATAGAAAGTTCTGCCTGTGCCATCCAGGACCTGCCTCGTCTTAGTCTATGACCCTTGACCATATCAATGGCTGCATGCAGGCGGGTGATTCCTATCTGCAGCAACTCTCAGGTACCATTTGGCCTGAAGGACCCTATGCCTATCCGTCACTGTTGGTAGCGCCAGGATGTGCCTCATGATGCATATAATTGGTGTGTCCTTTGTGCACCCCAGGATTAACCGTATGGCGGCATTCTGTATGCGCTCCAACCTTTCAAGCTGGCTCTTTGATACTGTCAGCAACCCAAACCATACTCAATGACAGAAATTATTAACTGCTGAAAGAGCCTGTAAAGCATCCTCTGGTCTACCCCGTTGCTGCCATAGCCCTCAATGCATTAAATCCCCTACCAGCCTTCACCACCAAAGCCTCCACATGATCCTTAAAAGACAAACACCTGTCAAAGGTGATACCCTAGTACTTCAATTTATTCTGTCGCCTAAGAAGACATCCATTCAACAAATACCTGGGACATCTGCCTTGACAATCTGGTTATCCAGGGAGTATCACACGACCGATGCCTTGTCTGGGTTTATAATGGCCCCTGCGTCCCTGCACCACTCTGCCACCCCATTTACTGCCACCTGTAAGTCTTTCGCCAAACTGACCCTGTTTGTACACCAGCACATCATCTGCAAATGTCAAGATTCTACCCACACCTGGTGTCTCAGCTGCAATTTTGCTGGTGTAGACATTAAAGAGCACTGGGGACAAGGCAGATCTCTGTGGCAACCCAGGTGTAATAGTAGAGGGCACGCAATGCAACCTTATGCTCATAAATGACTGCCGCAACCCATCTAACAAGGCATCATCATAAGGCAAGGCAGACCTCCATGTCCAACAACCAATGATCAACCGATCATACCTGACCCTGTTATACGCATCCTCCAGGTCAAGAGCTACCGCCACTGTCTCTTGTTTATCCTGGAAGCCCTCATAGACATCAAAAGCAAACGTTGCAGCATTGGCCCAGGTGTCCTTTTCAGGCCGGTAACTCCTGAGTCCTTGAGATTACAACTTTCCAAATGTCGCTGGAGTCTGCGTGCTACTATCTTTTCGAGGACTTTGCCATACGTGTTTTGCAGGGTTATGATTCGGTATCGATTAAGTCTGGAGTGATCCTTACCTGACTTTGGGAGTGGGACAAGGTAGCTATGCAGCCAATTGTGGGGTATTTCCGCCGTATTGATGCTTAGGTTGAAACAAAGAGCCATCTCCTCCAAGTCCCCATCATTTATGTTACTCATATGGGAGTACCTCACCACATCCAGACCTGGCGCTGTGTCTTTAGCCCGCTTCAGTACCCATCATAACCATGCAAGACATGCTTGGTTTCTTGCATCACATCTCAGGGTTCTTGCTCAAGTAAGAGCATTTATTTGTGTTGTGGGATCTGTGGCAATGAGAGGGAAGATTGGCTGGCTTCTACAGCACCTTTATTGGGCAGAAATACTTTGTAATGGCTGCTGCATCAGAGAACTGAGCATCCATGGGAATGACCAATGTGTAGTGATGTTGTTTGACATAACTTCGGTGTAGTGACACAGCATGCACTGAGACAGCAGTGTGCAGACTAAAGGAACATAACATATTAACTGGGATTAGGGCAACGTGTTGCTTGTAGGAATGTGATTTTGTATCCACACAGTGTGTAGTAGTAGTTAGGATCCACACACATCAATATCTGCTGAGGGAGACAACATGCTCATGGCTCTGTGTTTGAGTGCAGTGATGTTGTTTCTGTAACCAATAGCCCACAATAATGTGGTGCCCTGATTTTACAAATGTTCCAACTTTGGAGATGGTGGACTTTAGCAGTCTATAATGCTCATATCACCACTGAGTAGGGTCTTTTGACTGTTAAAAATTCAAGTTCTTCATGAAATCTACACATTTCTATTACTGAGATTGAAGATTTGACCCGTAGAAGTAATCCTCGTTTGGATATTGCTTAGTTTCCCCCAGAAGAATTCATATTTACAGACAAAGAATTTTCCTGTCTTTTAAGTGGGTGGATACAAAATTATCATCACTCTGAGGAATGTTTGAAGTTTGGACTTTTTGTTCCTGACTATGTATTCCAGTGAGCCACTGTAAGGTAAAAGCTTGGCTGATTGGTTGCACTACTTAAATTTCACCTTTCCATTCGATTAACACTAGTCGCTCTTGAGGTTAGGGACCCGGTACTCCCTAGTTGTAGCTGATAGGAGTGGTGCCATGACATTAGGTTAGGCTGTTGAATGACCATTTCCAAAAGCTGAATGTGTGTCACTGTTTCCAGTGCCTCCACCACAACTAACAATCATTATTCTAAGCAGGCTAGGGTTGTTTTCTGTGTGGGTTGTTCCCCCATAGCCTTTTCAGCATTTTGGTTTCTGGCTAGGGGTTAATGTCTTTCTCCGTAATCCTGTATATTCTCGTGAGTAACGTAACCTGCACGAGAATTGGTAGCAGTTCTTGCCGTTTTAACTTACGGGGTATGTGATCCGGTCGCTCAGAAAGCAATGGCAAACTACTGAGCGTAATCTTGCCCAGTACATCAACAGCAGCTGAAAAATCCTTATACATCCTATCTTTAAGGGACATGCAAAAAAAAAAAAAAAAGCTGAGACGTCATGTCCACGTGATTGAGCTTGTAGCTGCTCATGTTTGTGTGATGGATCCATCATAGGATATATGCAGTATTTGCTAAACTATCCCACAGTTAGAAAAAGAGTTCTTGCATGTTACATAGTACCAGCTTCAACATACAGCTGCAAATTCTAGACAGTAAACAGGCGGAAAAATCCCTGGAAGCCTTGGAAATGTCATAATTAGAACAAGTTAAATTTAAAAAAAAAACAGTCATTATAATGTTGGGGCAACAGAAGAGAAAAATGTTTCATAATTATTTGGTTTATGTCCCTTAGCACATTTGTTTGCTTGTCTTGTTTGGAGCTGACTACTGTTCTTGTCAGAATGCTAATGTATATGATTGTATTGTAACATGCTCACCTGAATGTGAGTTGTTATATTGTATTTGTGCGTTTAACTTTAAGTATACATAATATATAAGCAAAGAACCAAAAGAAATACTGACAGATTAGCAGTAAAGTTTAAGTCTACTGTTAGAACTGCTGAAGTACAAAGCATTGAGCACACATACTGCAGTCATTGATAACATACATGGCATCGGCATCCTTATAATTCAGGGCAAGACCACCATCCTATGAAAGTGAAGACAGACACCTGTGACTTTGACAGTGCATAAGTAGAATTAAACCTATGAAAGTGAAGATTGTGTCTGTGTGTGATCTAGCAAAGACATAAAGAGCTATTACATTGCTATATAAACTAATTGCCTGCTATCAAGTAACACCAGGGAAGTTCTCTAAACATACTTCATGGAATATAGGCCAGTCAGAATTGTTTGTCATATAGTTTTATCTTATATTCCCTTATACATCCTATCTTAAGTTATTCTTTAATTTTTTTTTTCAAAGTCCACTTTCATCTTCCAATTATTTCATTGGGCTGCTGTACCTTTTGCTTATCAGTTAATGCCAGACCATATTAATACTGTTTTCTGAAATCACACCGGTTGCTTCTTCAATCTAGGCACACAACTATGCACACATCTAGCATGCAGCTATGTCCATATCAATGTACACATCTAGCTAATAACCATGTACACATCTAGCTAATAACCATGTACACATCTAGCTAATAACCATGTACACATCTAGCTAATAACCATGTACACATCTAGCTAATAACCATGTACACATCTAGCTAATAACCATGTACACATCTAGCATGCAGCTGTATACAGCTATCCATCCATCATGTGCCATGCCGGTAAGCGTGGGCGGTCATGTTCTGCCATCTCACTCGATCACCAGAGTCGTGGATCAGCTCCATGTTCCTGTCTCGACCATGCCATGTGGCCAATCCATCCAGGTATTTACTTCTCGGTCTTCCCCTTGGTCTCTTCCCTTAGATCTTGCCAGTTGTCACCAAGTTCTCCAAGTCACTTCTTCTCATAACATGCCCAAAAAATTTTGACTGTCTACGTCTAATGACTCTAATCAGTTTACGATCTTCATTTGTCTCTTGAAGGACTTGCTCATTGGTTTTTCTGTCCGTCCATGGTATTCTTTGCATTTTCCTCAGAAACCACATTTCCACAGCCATTAGCTGTTTTTCAGCTTGACTGAAAAATACATCCGTACAAAAGCACAGGTTCTATGTAGCACCTCAACCCTCTTTTTCTCGTTTCAATTGATATCTTTTTATTGGTAAGTATGTTTTTCATCTTGCAAAAGGCTACCTTCGCAATGGCTTCTTCCTAGCCTTATACAAACTACACATGTACTGCAGTCTTATCGATATACAGCTATGTGCACAACTATTTATAAAGCTATGCACATGTCTTGAACACAATTGTGTACACATCTAGCACACAACTATGCACAGATCTGTGTACACATTTAGCAGACAACTATGTACATAACATGTACAGATCTATTTACATATCTAGCACACATCTATGCACATAGCTATATTTTGTTGTTGTTGTTGGCACCTTGCAGTCTTGACAGACTAAAGTATGTGAGTTGGAATGTGGCCAATATTCCATCAACATAGCTATATACACAATTTACAATGTACACAAATGTGCATATGGTTATGATCACAACTATGTCACCTAAGAATCACCTAAGAATAACTTATCTCTTTAAGATAGGATGTATTCTTAGATTACACTATAAATACCTTCCGAGCTGGTTGATTTTGAGTATTTATCAAAAAGATCATCATCATCATCATATGCCATGCTAATAAACCTTGGGCAGTTATGTTTCACCATTTCACACGATCATCAGAGTCGTAGGATCAGCTCCGTGTTCCTGTCTCGACCATACCACATGGCCAAGCCATCCAGGTATTTACTTCTCTGCCTCTCTCTTGTTCTTTTCCCGTCAGTCTTGCCAGTTGTCACCAAATTCTCCAATTTATTTCTTCTCATGTGTCCAAAAAAATGTTGACTATCTGCGTCTAATTTCTCTAATCAGTTTACAAGTTTTCATTTGTTTCTTGTAGGACTTGGTCATTGATTTGATCAAAAGGTCATTGGTTTTATCAGATCCAAATTATGCCCAGTGTTTTTCATTGTTAGGTAAAATGGTTTCTTATTAAATACAATGGTGACATTTTGTTATATCATATTTGTTATGTCCAGTGTTTTCCATTTCATCAAGAGATGACATTATTAACTTCTCGTAATACAGTCGTGTTTGAGTGGAGGAGTGAGGTGAGGGGCAGTCAGGAAGAGTTGCTAAGAGGGAAAGTGCCAGGTGTGAATTCAATTGTATACAGTTTTTTCAGTCAGAAAATCCAGGAATTTACACTTCTGCTGATTCTGTTGAAAATTAGTTAACATACCTAGCCTTATCGGACTGGGGGAAGGGGAAGAGAAAAATGATCTGGTGTGTGCATGTTAAAGATCCCTTGACAGTTGAACACAGTATCAAGCTGACTGTAATTGTTTGCTTTCTTGGGGGAAATTTGAAAAAAAAAACACCAACTGACAATCTACTTATTTTAGAATATGTGGGCATGCATCCCTTATGTAGATATGACAAAAGAAAGCCACCACATGCATTTCCTAGGGCAGACACAAAGCTATATTTATTGTGGAATGACATTTTTAACAAGAAGAAAAAACGTAAGAGTTTTTGGACTGAATGAACTGAAATGCTCGGATATTCTACACCTATGACTGCATTAGTAGGAAAAAAATACTATTGTGCATCTATCCTTGTACTATTACTGTTATCACTAATAGTATCTATCCACAAGCTTGGCAACAGATAGACTGTCGTCTGTTCTCATGTTTGTAGGGTTTTCACTTGGACCATCCACAAGTGTGGATCAGAAGAGAGAAGCTGATACAGCATGTGGAATCTTCTCTAGGGCAAGCTGAAGAGCCACCACATGATCAAGCAGGTGGAAATCAAGAGGTGGGTATGAATAAAACAGTGTAGCTTGTCAATTTTAATCACAATCAAAGAGCTATCATATTACATCTTCACCCGTGTTGGAAATAGTTCTTTAACATTCTTTTGTGTGTATGCTTTGTACCAGTTTAATTGTATATTTAATTACAAAGAATGTAGAGAGTGTTTATTGGCTTAGTACATATTTAACCTGAGCTTGTTGCTGTTTAATATTTCTTTACCACTCTGTTTTAACATTCAAGTTGATCATCACTTTATGTTACTGTTAGACAGTGCAGGAGTAACTTGCATCTGTAATGTGAAGCTCTGTCTAATATTCTGCGTACATTTTGTGCTAGTTTTAAACAAGTACAGAAGTTTCCCAATTTGGGTCATATAGTTACAGATGATGTTTCATGTGAAACTGATATAAGATCAAGGATTGCAGTAGCTAAAACAAGGTGTTTTGACGAAAACAAAGATTGAGTAAAATTAATAATAGAACCGTGGAAACGAGTAATCTGTATGCAGATCTGGTCTAAAGCACTGTATGGTCTATAAACACAATGAATGAAAAGAATTTAGAAGCTTTTTGAGATGTGTTGTTATAGGATGTACAGAAAAAAGCTTGACAGAAAAGGGATCAAATTAACAAATTCTTAAAGACAAAAAATAGATAACCATTGAACATCATACAAAAGAGAGGGTTGTCTAGATTTGCATCACAATATGAAACATAGAGGTCTGTTACTGAACATACTGGAGGGCAAGATCTAGGGCAAGAGAGAAAACAGGACATCCTTGCAAAAACATCACACAAGCGTGCAAGAAGGTTGGTACACAAAATAAGCAACAATGGAGGCATATAGTCGGATGATGTTATCAATAAGTCATCAGACTGATTGATAAAATGAATGAATGCTTGGAATGAGGTCAAATGTAAGTGTTTTGATAGCGTATAGGTGGAGTATTATCAAAGAATAAACATATGTCATTTCAACACCCCCCCCCCCCCCCCAAAAAAAAAAAAAAAAAAATAACACATTAAATGGCTGCATTTGATCTGGCTGTTTCAGGTTATTGCAAGTTTGCTATCTTTGAATACTTTCACAGCAGATCAGAGTCATTCCATACATCATCTGATAGCAGAAAGTGCTCACTGTAGAGCAGATAAAACTTGATGTGACTAAGTGTAGAGCAGACTAAACTTGATGTGATTCAGTGTAGAACAGATGAAACTTGATGTGACTTAAGTCTAGGCAGATGAAACTTGATGTGACCCAGTATTACAGGATGTAACCACTGACAGGAATAACTTAGAATGATAACATGTGCAATGGAGGATGAAACACCCTATTTCTAAGATAGGGTGGTAATAAATGACATAAAGAGATCATGTGAAGTTCGTAGGTCACAACTATAGCCTAGTATGGTTGATTCTAAAGAACCATTATTTTTCTACTTGACTGTACACTTGCCTGCCAGCCCTATGGTCACTGGTTGGGACTTGCATCGAGGCAGATCTTAAAACGTCGACCCAGACTAAAATGGGTACTAGGAAATATCTTTGCGACGTAATAGTGGCTGGTGTCGTATGAAATGTGTGAGATACAGATAACAGTTATACAATACCGCATGAGCATATAAGTACAAAGCAAATATTGATTTATTCCTCGTCTGATTGAAGTCTTTCTCAGGTTCAGAGATAATTTATGATGTTGGTCTAAGGGTGATATGCTCTCCCTAAAGTTCCCCATGGACCATGACAACTGATGGCAGTTTTTTGAGATCTCATATGAGTTATTGGAGGGTGTTCTTGTCTGTCATTTCAGACTGAGGATATTTGTGGAGTGGGCTCGTTCTAGTACTGAATATGTGAAACAAATTTACTTTCATGTCTACAGTCACTAGTTCCAAGTTCAAAACAAGTCATATTTGTTCTTGTCTAAGTATTGCATATTATCCATGATTCAGTCTTTCAAAATCCACTATTGTCAAGGGTTTATTTTATACTAAAGTAAATAAACTAACTGTTATTCTATATTTCATCTGGAGGTGGATAAAACAATGACAAGAGCAATAGAAGAGATACTGGAGCAATTTTTTTGCTGGGCAACTGTGGAAGAGTTTGTAGGCAGCACCAGACTGGAAGCTGGAAGAAAGGAAGTTGTTGCGCACCATTGCTATCTCTAAAGGACTGAGAGTGCTCACTGATGTGTACTGTGACGACAGGCTTCCCATAATCAGCCAGAAACATGATCTTTCAGAAGTAAGAACATCTAGCTTTGAAAACTTGTAGACAAATTATCGTAAGTCTTTATAACAATTTGGCAGATGCTGCATAGCAACCGCATTAGCGTAGTTGAGAGGGGTCTCTTCTGACTGTCATGAGCATGGTCGGATGAGGGTTCAACACCTGCGTTCGTTGTCTCACTAAGTGAAAGAAATATTGACCACCTATTCCTGTGTATTCTGGCCTACAAAATGGATCTCCCTACCACATTATAGACCCAAACCAGGTTCCTGCCTCGAGTGTTTGGGTGCTGATTACAAAAATGATGCTTACACAAATTGGCAACAACTACCTACAAAATTGATGCTTACACAAATTGGCAACAACTACCTACAAAAATGATGCTTACACAAATTGGCAACAACAACCTACAAAATTGATGCTTACACAAATTGGCAACAACTACATAAAAATGATGCTTACGCAAATTGGCAACAACTACACAAAAATGATGCTTACAGAAATTGGCAACAACTACCTACAAAAATGATACTTACACAAATTGGCAACAACTACATACAAAATTGATGCTTACACAAATTGGCAACAACTACATAAAAATGATGCTTATGCAAATTGGCAACAACTACACAAAAATGATGCTTACACAAATTGGCAACAACTACATAAAAATGATGCTTACGCAAATTGGCAACAACTACACAGAAATGATGCTTACGCAAATTGGCAACAACTACCTACAAAAATGATGCTTACACAAATTGGCAACAACTACACAAAAATGATGCTTACACAAATTGGCAACAACTACCTGCAACAATGATGTTTACACAAATTGGCAACAACCACCTACAAAAATGATGCTTACACAAATTGGCAACAACTACACAAAAATGATGCTAACACAAATTGGCAACAGCTACCTTCAAAATTGATGCTTACACAAATTGGCAACAGCTACCTACAAAATTGATGCTTACACAAATTGGCAACAACTACCTACAAAAATGATGCTTACACAAATTGGCAACAACTACCTGCAACAATGATGCTTACACAAATTGGCAATAACTACCTACAAAAATTATGCATACACAAATTGGCAACAACTACCTACAAGCAAAATGCATATACAAATTGGCAACAATTACCTACAAAAATGATGCTTACACAAATTGGCAATAACTACTTACAAAATTATGCATACACAAATTGGCAACAACTACCTACAAACAAAATGCTTACACAAATTGGCAACAATTACCTACAAAAACGATGCATGCACAAATTGGCAACAACTACCTCCTACAAAAACATCATACAAACTAATAATAGATGCTGTACCCCAGTTGCAGCCTAGACAGAATGTAGAGGATATTATGGATATAATAAATGGAATACAATACATAAGTCATATTTGGTATGGTAATTAAAATGTAGCATTATGAGCTGTCACATGAATATTAATAGTTTCTCTTTCATATATATTTTAGATGGTTAACATTCTGGAAAAGCAGACAAATAAATCTCAAGGCCGCTACCGACTACTTCCCACAGAGGAGCGACCATCATACAATGACATTGCAGGGGAGGTTGCAGCCAATGAATCCATGATAACTCAGTGTCAAATTTCAGCACAAGCTGGCTACCACCACCGGTTACAGTCAGAAATGGCCGAAGCTGAACAAGAAAATAGACCTCAAAATAATACAGATGATGAATTGTCTTTGTTCTCTGAAGATGGCAATGCTTTTATAACTGCCAACAGTACTTTTTGCTATTCTGCCATGAAGGACAAATTAAATGTCGAAAAGACCCCAACTCAGATGATTTCAGACATTGCATTACCAAACAAAACATCTACTCCTGTAAGAAATGCAACTTATGTTAGCACTCTTTTTGTTGATGAGTATGAATCCCCGAGAAGAAAATATAATGCAGTTTGCTTGTCACCAACAAATGTAGACTACTTTAAAGGAGAATGTTTACAACTAAATTCAACATCTCTAGAAGCTGTATCAGAAGAGTCTCTTAGTGCTGCAAGTAGTACAGAATGTAATTTGAAATCACCACAACCAACTTCTTCATTATCATCTACAGTTGTTCACAAACAACAAATGGTGACTGTAAACCCAATCCCAGCAAAATTGGAGGAAGATTACAGTCAAGATGCAACAGAAGGTAATTATTTTGATCTCATCACTTTAATCTTTTTTGCCTCTCTGATTTTGCTCTTTAGTCTTTGAAAACTACCATAGTACTGATGTGCATATGTTGTTTTAAGTTGCAGTTCTTTCAGAAAATGTCCACTTCATTCACAACTGATGATTTAGCTTTTTGCCAGAATTATGCTTCTCCATAAGCAAATGTTTATCCATGGTGCCCATTCATTGTGGGAAGAAAAGGTTCTTGACCTAATGAAGAAACTCTTTTATACCCCTCATTGCATGCTCTATGTGATAAAATTGTTTTGAGGCTTGCATTTTCACAGGTAATTTAAGACAATACAGCATTTCAGTTACACTTTAACACTTTCAAATATGAGCATAACACAGAAGTCCTCCATTAACACAGTGGAGTCTCATCTTATTATTTCATGAATATCCATCTTGGTTATATTTAGGATGTATGTTATTTGCTATATATATATATTTTAGTATTTACGTTAGTATATAGTTCTTATTTAGATGTTTTTAGTGTGTTTTATTATTTTATCATTTCTGTTTTATGAGATTGTTTTTCTCATACAGTGTAGAATGTTTATAATGTTTATTACCAGCATAAAAAGTTTGACAAATCTTAATTTAGATACAAATTGGATATGGTTAGGTCAGTTCAGTCAAACTCGACATGTTGAATGCACTTTTACTGCTCAGTTCTATTCAGTCATACACTTCATATGCAGGTCAGCATGGTCGAATGGGTAAGAACAAGTGTTCTTAAACATCCGTTGTGCTGATGCCGAGGTTAGCGATTCAACCCCTACACCGGACAGCTTGACTAAAATGTTGACCTGTCGTCCTTGACTTGTGAACGTAAATTACAAGTACCTCTGAAGTCAGAGTGGATTTGCCTGATGGCGAGGGACACTGTTAATAGGGAAAGCTAATCCACACGCAAAATTCAGTCCATCAATACTATAGTGTGTGTGAACTATGCTTGAGTTCAAAGCGAGCGAGCACTAAACAATATATAAAAAAAAATTAACTTCACCTTCCTGAAGCCATCACATCCATCTTCCATCACAGAAGTTTAGTTTTATTCAACCTCAAGACACTCATAACTATACATTTAGTTGTATGTGTTCTAAAGCCAAATGATTTTGCCACCACATACAAAGTTGCCACTTGGTTGCAAATTAATCGACTATTAGACTTGGCATTGCAGGTGGGTTAATTCACTTTAGTGGAGGCAGCAGGTTCCATTCTCCTGTGATAATTACAAAATCTCCAGATACTCAAGAAACAGTCTAGAAGTGGCTCATTCTGTACACTAATCTGTACTTGGTATCCCAGATATAGGAAAGAGGGATGTATATATCTGCCAGAAGTGTCAGATAAAACTACGAGAAACAGATTTCCTTCCCAGTAAGTCCCATTCTGGCAATTATATATGATTCCACCACCAGCTGCAAGTGAAGAGTCTTCTATCCCTTTGTACTCTCTCTCTCTCTCTCTCTCTGTCTCTCTCTCTCACACACACACACACACACACACGCATACACACACAGATAGACAACACAGACAGACACACACACAAAGAGACAGACACACACACAGACACATATCATATGGTATACAATTAGTTCTCTCTCTCTCTCTCTCTCTCTCTCTCTCTCTCTCTCTCTCTCTCTCTCTCTCTCTCTCTCTCTCTCTCTCTCTGTCACTCCATCGCTGTTGTGTCATTGCACAAGCCATGTCATACATGTCTCCTGACTTCTCAATCTGTGCATGATGTGGCAACTAACAGATGTATGTCATGCACTATTTAAGCAATCACTAAAGAAGACAACTAGAGCTGTAGAGCTTGCAGGTTACAGAACAGTTCCTATAATATCATGGACCAAGAAGAAGAACAATACTGACAGTCTACAAGATCTGAACTTAAACCAAAAAACTGCCTCATAAACAGCACCATCTCTCAGCAATTGAAATACTTTCTGGATATTAAACATCTGTGGCTTGCAGGTAACAGGGTTCATGGAAGAAGGGCAGAGGTTTACCAGCAGGAAGATGGACACAGGATATTGTAGACACCTTGGCCATGATGCAGCATGGGGGAGGAGAAATGGCAGACGATAAGAAACTTTTCACTTGCCCGTGTTGATAGCAACATTGAGTTGAGTTGTCAAGAACAGGCTTTACAGCACTTGGGATATTCCCATGCGTGCTCCATCCTCATCTTCAACAGCCAGTGAAGAGTCTTAATTCTAATGGTAGCAGTAGTAGTCTGATTATGTGACCGTTTATCCTTTTCTCAGAGTCCTGAGTGTCGCTAGTTTCTTTGGTCACTCCCTGCAGTAATATTCTCTCCAGGCCATGATGGTCTATCTGTTCTTCTACACTATACACATGATCCAAAAAGGGCCCCATCCAATGTTTGCCTGCTCATTTCAGATCACACTAGCATGTCCTGGGGGAAAAATCCAACAGATGCTCCTTAGTAACTTGAGAGCCACGTTCTGCAAAGGACTTGCCACACAATGACAATGATGCTTCTGATTGCGAAGTCATTTGTGGTGCCGAATGTTGGACAGACCATCATCTCATTATCTCAGAAATAAACATACACATCAAACCACCTCGGCGTCCTCAAAGGGTAAAAGTGCAAAAGAAAAAAAATAACTAAATGTCACCCGCCTAAACAGCAAATAAAAACAGCTGTCGTTTCAAAAGTATGTTGGAAGACATCCTCAAGCCCAATGCTGTAGCTAAACAGGATGCGGAAACAGAGTGGAGAGCCCTAGAGGACATAATTTACAACACTGCTATGGAAATCCTGGGTCCAGCCCCCCCCCTCCCCCTCCCCCTCACCCACCCACCCCTGAAAGCATAAAGACTGGTTTGATGAAAATTCCGAAGACAACCAATTGCTGGCCGAGAAACATCTCCTCAAGGCATATTTGAATGACCTGAAGTCAACATAAAAAAAAGATGCCTTCAATAACATTCGGAGAGTAGTGCAGCAGAAACTTCGGCATATGTGGGACTCCTGGCTGAGCAACAAATCTAATGAAATTCAAGGCTTTGCTGACAGACATGATATGAAAAACTTCTACAACTCACTGAAAGTAGTCTATGGTCCTACATCACCAGGCATAGTTCCTCTCCTCAGTGCAGATGGAGGAACATTGGTCACCAATAAGAAAGAGATCCTTCAACGCTGGGCAGAGCATTTCAGCAACATCTTAAATGCAACTTCCTTCTTCGATGATGAAACCATCAACTGCCTTCCTCAAGTTCCCACTATTGATATACTTGATGACCTGCCAGCCATAGTGGAAGTGAACAAAGCCATCCAGCAACTTTCCAGCGGTAAGGCGCCTGGTCCTGACTCCATCCCAGCAGAGATATACAAGGCAGGTGGGTCGGTCCTAATAGAGCAGCTTCACCATCTTTACAAACATAATGGGTGAACGAAAACCATGCCACAAGATTTCAAGGACGCGTCAATAGTCCACCTTTACAAACATAAAGGAAACCGCCAATCCGGTGACAACCACCGAGGCATCTCCTTGCTCTCAATTGCAGGGAAGATACTCGCCAGAATTCTTCTCAATCACCTCACGGCCCATCTCGATCAAGGTCTTCTTCCTGAGAGTCAATGTGGCTTCAGAAAAGAACGAGGAACTTTTGACATGATTTTCGCTGCAAGGCAGCTGCAAGAGAAATGTCAGGAACAGAACTCCGAAATGTTCTTCACTTTCTTTGACCTTACCAAGGCTTTTGATACAGTCAGCAGAGAGGGACTGAGGAAGATTATGGCAAAATATGGCTGTCCACGAAAGTTTGTCCAAATAGTGTGGTTGTTTCATGATGGTATGCAGGTAAGAGTACAGGAAAATGGTGAACTGTCTGAGCCTATTCCTGTCACCAATGGAGTGAAGCAAGGATGTGTCCTGGCACCAACACTGTTCAGCCTTATGTTTTCAGCTGTGCTGACGAATGCCTTTAAGAACAACGACATTGGAATAGACATCAACTACAGCATGGATGGAAAGTTGTTCAATCTCAGAAGGCTGAAAGCTAAAACCAAAACCAACAGCGACACCATCAGAGAACTGGTGTTTGCTGATGATTGTGCTTTATATGCCAACTCAGATGCCAACATGCAACACAATGTTTCAGCTTTCTCACATGCCTGTGTCAACTTTGGGCTCAATATCGTCTTGGAGAAGACTGTAGTTATGTACCAGCCAGCTCCAGGGTCTAATCACACCATGTTGAATATCAAAGTGAATGGTCATAGACTAAGTGTTGTGAAAATTCACCTATCTTGGCAGCACTGTGTCACAAGCTGCCACAATTGATGACTGAAGTGAATGCAAGAATCTCCAAGGCCAGCGTGGCCTTTGGCAGACTGTACAAGAATGTGTGAGACAGAAATGGAATAAGCCTGCAAACAAAGCTAAAAGTCTACAAAGCAGTTGTATTATCCACACTGCTATATGCTTGTGAAACCTGGACTGTTTATCAGCGACACGCAAGGAAATCAAACCACTTCCACACATTCTGCCTTAGGAAGCTATTGAAGATTAAATGGCAAGACAAGATCCCAGACACTGAAGTCCTAAAAAGAGCATCCATGCCCAGTATCTACACTCTACTAATGAAGAATCAAATTCGCTGGGCTGGTCACTTAACTGAACTTAAAGCTAGATCACAGGCTCCCTAAACGAGCAGCGTTGTGGTAAACGCTCCCAAGGTGGCCAGAGGACACGCTTTATAGACACTGAAAATCTCACTGAAAGCTTTTGGAATTCATCATGACACCTGGGAGACTGCTGCCAAAGACCAAAATTCGTGGTGTACATCATTATGCAAGCGTGCAATCATTTGTGAAGCAACCAGGGCAGCAAGAGCTGTGAAGAAAAGGCTGGACAGAAAAACCACTGCATTCTTTTCCCACATTGTCAAAGAACATTTCGAGCCAAAATAGGCTTTATCAGCCATCTTAGAACTCACGGCTCCATACTTTAAACCCTCACTGGATGAAATGAATGGTCATCATCATTCTTGATGGACAAACAACTAAGTCATAAGATTTTGCATTCAATTGATGCTATCTGTGATATGCCATAAGATAAGGTCACATCATATCACACCAACTGGCTGTATTGTGCTACATATGAACGGGTAATTGTCAACCAAGTTGATATGTTCTATGTTGTTCACACATACTCAATTTTGTGCATGCTGTCTGCAGAGTCGTATTTTGTATATTTCACTTTCTTGAAAGGCAATCACTGTCTGTCCATATGTTCTCTGTTTTGTTGAAAAGTTATTGATAAGTTCATATATCTCCTGGTTCAAACCTTAAGGTTGGCAATATGTATTCTGAAACCACCTGAATCATTTCATCAAATAAGGGCTGTGTGTCAATTAGTTGCAGAGTGACATGGAAGCCTCATTTACTGTACTTAGTAGGCACGAAAATTTGCAATGTTTACACAGAATGATTTTGATTTGGATAAAAATAACTTCTCTGGAATAGTCTGAACTGGTTTTATAGAAGGACACATAGAAAATGGTTATGTGTATTGCCAGCGGTCTTGTGCTAGTTTGGATTTCTTCACATTAAAAAAAATGTTTAATTGAAATGACATAATTTCTCACTGAATAACAACTTACTAGAATTATGTTTAAATACAGGTCACTATCTCCTTGTTTGTGGTGTGATGTGACCTTCATTGGCAATGACTGAATTGATACTGAAATGTCTCTGTGACAGCTGACAGTTCATGTTTTGCTTATGTATGTCATTGGTGGCACTCATATCTTTCAGACAAGTGGATTCTCCCTCAGTCGCAGCACAGGAAGTTCAATAAGAGTGTGGATCTTGAGGCTGGAATTAATGAAAGTAATCAAGTGCATTCAAACCAGTGGAAACAAACAGATCAACTGTGCACCAAGGAACAGTGCATAGGACAACAGCTGCAGTGGATAGAGCAAGAGTATTAGTGTTTGTTTGGTTTCATTCCACTAATTAACATTTGTTTCAGATTATCAATGTTTCAATATTTGCTTTATATCATCAAGTGCCTTGCCAATTAGTGTTGGGATCATACCTCTCAACTCCCATTTTCTGGCATGATGTATCAAGTGCATGTGTCAATATCTTTCTATACCATAATGCAGGATCGTCCAGAAGGTTCTCTCTCTGCCTTTCTCCCTCTGTCTTTTTTACCAGTCATCTGTCCCGGTTCCAGCTTTTCTATATCAATGTTTCAATATTTGCTTTATATCATCAAGTGCCTTGCCAATTAGTGTTGGGATCATACCTCTCAACTCCCATTTTCTGGCATGATGTATCAAGTGCATGTGTCAATATCTTTCTATACCATAATGCAGGATCGTCCAGAAGGTTCTCTCTCTGCCTTTCTCCCTCTGTCTTTTTTACCAGTCATCTGTCCCGGTTCCAGCTTTTCTATTCTCATAATGTGGCCGTAAATATTGATTCTTTCCTTGTCACCGATAACTGTCCTTGTCTCAGAACATTTAGATTACTCATTTTATATGTCTATTTACATTTTATATGCATTTTTAATATTCCTATATAAACCTACATTTCCATAGCTTCAAATATTTTTTTGGTGATTGTTTACTAATTATTTATTCATAGCCATATGTTAATATTGATTCAGTGTTAACAGGCAAGATGTTTTTTCTTTCATATAATGACAAAGACTTATTGTACGATGTGTTCATCTACAAATGCAATTTTTGACTTTCCTATTCTTTTATATATGTACGAGATATATATACAAGGGGGGCTTCACATGAAAACATTAAATGTGTGATAGAAATTACAATAACCCCGTCATTGTCTTGTAACATATCAATATTGTTGTTAATGCTGTCAAGAATGTTAAGTATGTGACATCACAGTGAAGACGAACACAGTGATATTCACAAGTACAGTGTAAAGATGGCCGCCCCGCTGTTGATATGCACCAAAGAGGAGCAGCGTTCTGTTATATGGTTTTTGATCAGTGAAGGAGTCAGAACCTATAGAAATTCATCAGCGAATGAACGTCCATTATGGTTATTCATGTCTGTCAGTCATAAGTGTATAAGTGGAGTAGGATGTTTCAAAATGGCGTGACTTCTGTGACAGACTGTTCACGACTGGGTCAGGCACACTGAGTAGTGATTGCAGAGTCGATTTTTCTACATGAATCCAGACACTTTATCAGCACTGGAGGACTTGCATTGAATGCAGTGGTGACTACATCGAAAGATTATACATTTGTTCTGTACTTTTTCAGAATATATTCACACACACACACAATTAAGGTTTTGATTTGAAGCTTTCTTGTACTTTCTTTACTTGCAGCAAACTAATATCATTGGCTTTAATTGTGTTCTGTGTATTATCCATTTTTATGTTACTTTATTCTGTTTTTGCAATATATACTATAACCGTTATCAATTTAATAAAATATTCGAAATTATTACAGTATTCATTTTCATACAGTTCTTGTTTTCAGATATTTATACCTGCTTGTCTGCCGTTTCCATTACTGTATGTGCTGTATAAATAGTGTTTTTGTGTGCGTGCGTGTGTGTGGTGGGTGTGTGTGTGTATACACATACACGAGGGTAAGTTAATAAGTAAGTCACAAATGGGTGTAAAAAAATAACTAACTATGATAACTTGAAACCAGTTTATTTTTTTACATACATTGTCCCTTTATTTCTCAACATAATTTCCACCAACATTGACGCATTTTATCCCATCACTTTATCAGTCCTCCCAAACCGGCTGCATAGAACTGCGTGCTCTGTTCTCTAAACCACGTTTTCACTTCACATTCAACTTCGGCTTCACTCGTGAAATGTCTCCCGCCAAGGTGGGCTGTCAGTGGACTTAGCCCCATAGTGATTTCCCATAAAGTGGTGCATAGCTGGGTAGAAAAGGTTACGAGGGCGAGTCAATACGTAAGTCACACAATTCTGTGGGATGGCAGGTAAAAGAAAACTTAGCACGCAGTTCTATGCAGCCGGTTTGGGAGGACTGAAAAAAACTATGGGATAAGTGGAAAGGGAATGGGCTAAGCAAGAACTTGGCAACTGTGGGGGATCGTTCGGGACCTCTCGCACCCCAAGCGAAAATCATACCCCTAGACCCCTGAACAATTGCCAAGTTCTTGCTTAGGCTCATTGTAAAGAATGTGACACACTCATGACGAAACATTATTAGTAGTTCTAGAAAACGAGCAAACGCCAGCGTCCTCACATCTGATCACCCTTTATTTTAATATTGTCATATCACCATGTCGTACACTCATCATCCTCTCAGTAGACCGGAGGGTAGAAGGATCACATTATTGTGTGACGACTGGTGCAATAAATTATATTCTCAGGTGTCTCTTGTAATTGTCTAGGGTGAAGCTATCCCTTCTATTTCTACAAACAAGTTCATTTATACAATAGTCAACTTAGAACTCTGGCTGGCCATCTTGGACACATGCACAACCGCACTTCACTGTCGAAATTCATGGAATATGAACCGCTGACACAACAGAAACCATGTTCATGATTGTAGCCTGTCGTAGGACATCTTGGCTACCTTACTAGTTATGTTCAACTTGCTGTTTCGCCTTTTCTGGATGCATTTTCCAACCTCTCTACAATCCCCCCAGCCTAACTAAAGTCTAGTTCTTCCTGACCCCTGACGTCACTTCCGTCCCATCACGTGATGTTTTGGGGTCACACTCGCTCGAGTAGTTTCCCTTGGTGGGACTGTCGTTCTAAAGTTGAAGCTTTATTACGACTATTCTATTATGCCACACTTTCGTGGTGATTGTTTCTCATGTAGAACATTACTTTTCTATAGTCTATTTTTGTCGACTTCACTTGTACCATGTAACCCTTACTTCGGTACATGGCAGCCATCCACCTGATATACTCGGACAACGCCTAGATGACCACGCTACATGCAGTGACAAATTAGTCTGGTAGGAGAAACAGCCGTGCGACCTAAAGAACGTGATCCTGACTAGGCTCAAGTCCAGAGAGGTTCCTGGAGTTCCAGGTGAATGCTATCCCACCACCTGTGTCTATTTCACTTACACGCCATAAGACTGACAGAACGCTGGTGGAATGAAGAAACTATCCTCCAGACTGCTCTCACCAAGACTTCGGTTTATCCGTCTGTTGGTCTTGTATTTGAATGTCTGTCTTGAGCCTGAATCTGTACTCTTGAGTTACTTGTCTTAAGAGTGTTGTCTTATAAGTCAGGTGGTGGTCAGTTTGTCTGTAGTAATCTGATAGGAAATCAGCGTCCGGGCACCGTCCCGGTGGCAACGAGTTAATATTAATAGAAGACGGAAGTAATAACCCACATAAAAAAAGAGAAACCTGAGAAACGCGTGAAGAACACCAACCACTGAGATCCGGTTCAGTGTTGTTACACCTTTGTTACCACCTGGTCTATGTGCTCATTATAAGCAAAGCTTCGATCAAAACATATCCCTAGGTAATTCCACAGTCTGAGCAACGGTTTACTGTTGGTGTTGGAGTTGACAATATGGTTATTCAAAGTGAACCATGTCACTGCTGCCTTCGTTGGGTTGCCCATTGCCCCAGATTCCACACACCAAGTGCTTATGCGATTTAGTTCTGTTTGTAGATCCACAGCAACACTCTATCCTTCCTCTGATGATACACTAATACATCGTCGGCATATGACAATGTCCTCCAAGGTCCTCTGATCTGCTCGCTGGTAATTCTCACAGTGTAGGCGTTGAAAAGCACCGGAGATAATGGTGATCCCTGTGGTAGGCCCGGATATATTGTTGTTGGTTCAGAAGTCCAACTGCCACATCTAAAAACTACTTTCTGTTGGAAGAGGGCTGCAGCGATCCAACTAAGGAGAAATGACTTGAGTTCAAGCAGCCTGAAACATTAAAAATCCAACGGCACTCTATTGTACGCATCTTCAAGATTCATCAGCTATAAACACCCATCAGCTATAAACACCCATCAGCTATAAACACCCATCAACTTATAAACATCCATCAACTACAATGATCCATCAACTATACACATTCATCAACTGTATTGCACAAACGAGAGCCGAGTGGTCAAAAGGTATACAATAGATGCAGGTCATGATTTAACATTGTCACCTGTAGATATAAAAAAACAGCAACTGTTATTTACTGCTCTCTAGTACCTTGCTGTGTAGGACAGAGGGTGGGGGAAGGGTCTTGAGTCTGAGGAATTAAAGCCTCATGGCTAGTGCAGTCGCCGCGAACTGTGCACTTTAGGGTTTTCTTTTTGCCCCGGACAAAAAAAACAAAACCAACATAATTGTAATTTTAACCTTAGAAACGCGTGAAGACTCAATAATAAACAAACAACAAATATGGGCAATTTCAATCTGAAAAACTCACGACGACTATCACCATGCGACAAACAACAAATACTTGCAATTTTATCCTGATAAGCTCACGGAGACTCACGACCACACAAGTATCAACTGCTTTTAATTTGAACGTGAAAAGCTCGCCAATCCCCTAATATTAATAATACATAAATTGTTCGGAAACAGCTTCTTGTACGTGTCTATGATGTGATGGAGCCCTCACATGCTGTAGACTCGAGAACACGGAGGAAGATGGCGGCTAATAGTTCCCTCACTTCGACAGGCAACGAGCCCAGGCTGTGAAATCCGCATCCGACAGTGACTACATGACATTACCAGCGCATTTCGCTATCCACTTCGCTAGCGCACAGCTTAATACAATGTGAATACTCTGATGTTTACATACTTAACCTATAATTTATAACGATGGCCACAGTGATATTGAGGTGGTGATCACAGATAGTTACTAACATGCTGACATGACAAAAGCTAACAATCAAATCACACACAGACACGAGTGTCAACGAGTGGGAAAACAATAATTAGTTTAGTGATAAACGACACAATATGTTGGTCGGCATAGCCTAGTCCCCTGTAGCTGGCTGTCTGGTTCAGTTATGCTGTGGCTGGTGGTGTCGTTAACGGTGGAGGTTTGAACCTACAATCATAGCCTGGTGGTAATGTCGGTTTCCATGTTGTCGCTGTGGTGACGCTTTGCTTGCACACTGCGACTTGAATCCTGTCCATGGGATAACAATAGTTGTCAGTACTGGCATTGCTGATAACAAAATAATGAACAGGACTTATACTGACATACTCTGATAAGCATCGTACTCACCGTACTTGTGGTTTCAACGCTTGTGTCAGTTACAATTGAAAATGCTGTAGTAGATTAAAACAGGGA